>LLKO01000014.1:0-378012 GCA_001513895.1 Graphilbum fragrans
CCAAAACGAGGGCAAGCTGGGAGACTATTTTGCTTTTCATAGTAATAACTTACATTTAGATTTCATTAACCGCCTGTTACATTTTAATATATTTAAAATACTTATAACAACATTAATAGTTTTATTAGTATAGTTGTATGTAATGTATAGATTTCGTTATGGTTTATATGAAGCAATATTTCTGTTTGTTGTGCGGTCCTTTAGGTTATCCTATACTAAATCATATGTTGTGTCGTTGTTATATGATATAGTTTGATATATTTACTTGACGTTTTAACTGTCAAATTTTTTACTATGCCGCTCTGATATAGTCTTACCTTTGTTCACGAAAGAACGATCTTTGTGTTTACTAGTCTTCAGATTTTATTATACAACCACGACGTACTGATGATTCGAGGGCAAGTTCATGAAAGCCCACAATGGCTCAACTTTTACAACAGGTCCGCGGTCCATTCAGCATGTTCGGTTTGATGGCCTAACAGGCATTGATGGTGAAAGAGCCAAAGCAGCACTGCGCGGCGATGTCGCAAATGTTGGACTAGAGAGCTGCCGTACGATCGTCCTATACGTAACACATGAAGTCACCGACACATTTGCCTTACCGTAGATGTCATTCTGGGGCGGACTGCCGTGCAGACGATGGCGTTGTCAATATGAGGCTATGTTAGTTAGGCATTTTCAATTAGGACAAAGGAGTCGTATCAACGTGCCTCATTGGTTGCGGACTAAAAAACAGTATACTATTTTAAGTACTACTATTCGCTCAACGTCAAACAGTTAAGTTTATCATTCATTTTTTTTTCTTTTATTCCTCGTTGTGTGTTAGTCGTGGCAGTTATTTCTCACAATACGCCGCGATCACGGCGAAACTATCCGTCATACAAATGTGGATGAGTGTCTTCAAAGTGCTGCGCTAATTTGGCATGCATTTATATTTTGGAAGCAGATCGTACGATCCTACAATCCACATCTTTATCAGCCATATGCCTCAAATTGGAAGACGCTTTCACAGAGGACAAGAAATCAGTCCTGCAGTCACCGATGTCCATGCTATTCACGATGCGAGACATCCTACAGGGAAAGGATCTTCAAACCTTCTACTGGGCTCTAGTGTTTTTACAACACGAGTTTTGTTGTAAGGCCACGGAATGTCATGAGCCGAGTACATTGCGTCATCAATTGAAGAATAATGATAAAAGGTAAATAAAACCGTAATGGCCTCCTCAACCATATACTTGTATTACTACCCGTGTGAATACAATGTTTCCGGCACAGTAGTATGCTTGTTAGAAATAGACTGCTGGAAGAAGAGCATACGATAGTGTATAAAAAACAATTTCCTTTGTTGTCCTTTGTCTACATTGATACGTATTTAATGTCTTTTGCTTAAATCCCTAAGGGACCTTGATTTTTGCTAGGCAGTATTTATAGGCTATACCTTGAACATGGTAACCTCCTCATAGATCTAGCCCTTTATGCTCTCGTAGTTGATGTAAATGCACCTTTTCTATCAGTCGTAGCTGATATGAGAAAATGGCATCACGTAAAACTGTGAGTCACAGTTCTTTGTAGTGGTCGACACAATTACAATGTTCACAATTTTCGGAGAGTTATCCGACAGACAAAGACAAATTATATATAATCAACATTTTTATCTTAATATCCATTATACTAAATGGACATGCCGATGCCATTCAAGCAGATAAGCTTATTGAACCATATCGTTTATACCACGGTCGATGTCGGACTGTTGGGACTTAATACATCTCGTACCACATATGCGCAGGAACAATCTACATCCAGTTGTATAGATTATGACTTGTAAGGTATTACATATCCACTTACCCTTCCACTAGAAAGTCAGTTTGTTCCGTAGGGATCTGTGACCAGTCGGCTATGCATCTGCTACTGTATAGTACAGACTCCGAAGAAAGCAGGAATGATAGCTAGAGCATTAGTATTCGTAAGGGATGATAAACGTAGACATATATAAGATAAGGCAGCGGTGGGTCGTCTAGGTCGATGGCCAAGTCGAAGGCTATGCCTGACATAGACTATTGCTAACTTGTTTACTACGACATATGTTAGAACACTGAGCGATTGGCACCAGACGTCTTTCTTAAGCAACTCAATGAGCCCCTGACGTTCTATCAACGTCACAGAACCACTTTTATTTGTTTCTTTTGGTTTTGAAGATAAGAGCCATGGTAGGCGTTTGAATTTTGGTGTTTATATTCCGTGTAATGGCATATCAATGTTCAGGTTATTAATGCTCCAACAGTCATAAACTAGCCAGATTGCTCCATATAAAACCCTCGATAGTTCTCAAATACAAATTGAGTTTAGGATACCACTCATAAAATAGCATCCGTAATTATGAGAACAGGAGTGATGAAAGAGTTTTTAAACATATGACAACTGTAGTAATTGTAAATAATAAAAGTAAGTAAGAAGTTTAACTACACATACGATTCCAAACATAATTATGACTTCCGCTCAAAATCTAATGAGGGAAAAGTTTTTATCGCTTACACTACTGCATTTGTATGGCATTTCAAATATAGTGTTACGGTCTTGTGGGCCACGCCACGTTGTGGCGTAGCCCACAAGACCGTATCACGGCCATATAAAGCTGTGCATTGCCCTCACTCACCCATAGTATAGCTAGAAAATTTAATCAACTTATCAACCATTTATTACTTGCACATACAGCCTAAGACTGCTTCACCGCGTTCCACTCACGGCGTCTTATGATTCCTATGACCGTTATACCCACGCGTTGCTTTCCTATGCTGCTGCACAGTTTACACTGACGGTGGCGCGTTCATACGCAACAGATAGTACTCCATGCCTAGCTCCAATATCTCGTCCCTCACACTATAAGAATGCAGTTTGTATTGTAGTAGATAGGCTTCGGCCCGCCCATATGACCTTATTAAGAAGCAAGAAAGCGGCATGTAAATATAATCAATCCGACCCAATATCTAGCCTCTTGTAGTTCCAAGTCTGTATTTGATACATAGCTTCAAAGAAAACTAGTTAAAATATAATCTTTACACACTCATCTCGCTAATATGTATTCACCCGAGCTTAGGTGTGTGCATAAAGGATCATCACACGGTCCTAGAAACCCAGTAAACAGATCAAGCTGTTTTGAATTGTACAAAGATCGTCGCAGCAAGTTGTATACGGCCTCTAACTACCCTAACCTTGTATCGATAGGGTCCAAAGTACTACGTCGAATGTCACATGTAGAGATTATTGGCAATAACATGGGTTGAAAGTGTGAGAAGTGCCGTGTATATGAGCAGCACTACTAATATACACGAAGCATTTACGCAAAGAAACTGATGTTATCTTGTACAACCTCCACCACTCTCTGATAAAGTTCGAGATCTGTGATTGCCTGTTAGACACGCTCATATATTTGGCATTGCGTTAGGTACTTCACATACCAACATCTGGACCAAGATCCTGTGTACTCATGGCTTTGATAGAAGGGCCCGGAAGAACCTTTCCAACGATCTGCGCTACATTGCCCCCGGTTAAGTGCGCTTCCTGTTTCGTAAAAAAATTATCAGCAACGTCAACAGGGAAAAGCCTTAAGGGAGCAACTAGTCTTAACAAGTATGATGCAACAGGAAAGCATAGTAACAAATGATGCAATTTCTTATCGGTGAACATACCCTATTCAACTGTACGGTAACATGGCCATCCGCATCGATGACAACACTGTCTCCCCGAAGTTGAAGAACTCTTCCAACAAGCATCACATTACTCCCAATGTAGCTGTTGAGGTAGGGGCAGCTGACGCGAGGTGTAGATGTTGTGTCCATACTGCCAGTTTTGTCGCTTAGTAGCATTGAGTTATTCGCAAAGTAGTGGCTGCGCGGTAGGAGTTGTCGTGAGGGGCAATTTAATGGAACAAAGTTGCGGCGTGTAAATATTGTGACGCGCTTGTTTCGCGTTATTATGGGGCCATCCTGTTGAGCATCTGAGCAGTGAGATGTGATATCCCCACACGTGATTATACACGTGATATTAAATCAACACCTGCTGCTGCGATTCCAAGGGTATATACGTACATAGTACGCTATAACTACTGTGCATTAGTTAGGCCAGTTGGTCTAGTGATAATCCTTGGTTGGAACAGTTTCTCTGCTGTATATCCAACGTCTTGTAAGCTCGGCGCGGAAAAGTGACATATTTGCGGCAGTAAGGTGCTGTCCTCTGTTTGTTTATTGTTGGCACGTGAAAGAACATGAAATATGAAAACATCCTGCCGGCGGTGTTTTACTGGAATGCCACTATTGCTTACCCATCGACTACCGTATATTTGCTTTCATTCTCGTATGCTTGGCCATCTAAGAACTTGTGATAGCATCTATTTGGTTTACTTTCCACTACATAAAGCTTCTTTTCGTAATGGTCTTCTTGGCGTGCCGAGAGCATGTTTACTCCGCAGAGGCTTCTTTCAAGCAATAAAGAAAACCTGGTGTACAGCTAGAGTATCTTACATGTGCATTCTTAAGCACATCTGTGGAGCAGGCGAGAGTGGGTCTGTACCTATCCGTACCCATAGACATTAGTGATTACCGGCTGCCTCTTCCTTGTTTGGTGAGTAAGATCGAACCTTAGTGTCAGAACTTCCTGACTGTAGGAGACAAGCTAGGTGTTGTACAGATACACCATGCACGCATCTTAGCTTAGCACACTCGGTTTCTTCAGATCTCTGCCCCTCTTTCGACCCCAAGTACCGCAAAGTGGGTGGCCTGTTACTTATTGTCCCACTCGTTCTGGACCACAAGTACAATCGTGTTTTGGGCTGGTTTGGGTGCACATTCATATGTAGAGGGGGCTGAGTCTCATCCTCTTTCCTTTCCATGAACGAGAAGAGTCGTGCCGACCTACCTTCTAACAAGCAATGGGATCCCATAGGCAGCGAAGCCAACGCACGAGTACTAAAACACGTACACGAGGGCACATAGATGGTACGCATGAGAGTACTGAGAGTACGCAAGAACGCAAGCATACATAACTCGTACATAGGCGAAGGGAGAGTCTCCCCCTCTCTTCTTCGACTACACTAAAGCCTCATCGGCAAGTGCAGTACTTTCTATCTGCCCCCGCTCGCACTAGCTTGGAATGTACCACTGTACACTACTATGAACATGTTTCTTGAGCTACCGCCAGTGAGCTAGCGCCCCCTTGTGTCCTTCTGCCTTCCTGTTCCCTAAGCCACTTTCCTCATTTGTCTTGTAGTTTCTTTTCTTAGCTGTGTACGAGTGCATACCTTAGCCGATGCTATGCCACAAACCCGATCTCGATTACCTCCGCCATGACTACTTGTGCGTTGCCCTTTCGACTACCGCCTCGGTGTATGACACGTACTCGTACAACTAACTGTAGAGCGTTGCCATTGGTGGTCCCGTAAGGATTTTGTCGTCTCAGCTGAGAGAATTTGGTGCCTTGCCACTTCCCTTTGTTTCGTTGCATCTGGCCCAGTATTCTGGGAGCCCGACTGCGGTCCCTACGCCAAACGCACATCCAATTAGTGTTGTCAAGCTATCTCCAGAGCTTCTGTCTTAGCTCAAGCGACCTCAACTGCAGCTAGTAGCACATGAACAGCTGACTCCCTATGCTCACTCCTCTTGTATGTATAAAGAATCTGCGGGCCTCTCTCACCGTATTTTATCCCAAAGCCATTCTGCTTAAAGCCCCGACCGAATCTTCATCGACCTGTCTCTCTCCCTCTGCCAATTCCTCAATATCTGGCTCTTAGCTTCATGCCTTTGTGACCCTGACGTTTCGTTGTCGCCTAAACATCGAATACGCATTTCTCGGTATTCGCGCTAGGATTTGGCCGCTGCTATTTAAAATAACACTGATACAATCCCGGCTCTTTTCTCGTTGGCCCTTTGTTGTCCTCCCGGAATAACCCCGTCCCGGCTTGCAGCTGAAGGTGGTGCATTACCTTATTTCGGTAGGCAATGTTCATATTGTTACCCTCCAGCACTTCTTAGTCTTCTTTTCGATACGATATTAACATACTCCAAGACGCTGATACTCTATTAAGTATTTATCGGCTATATAAAATGTCGGCCCAGCTACTCCCTATCACAAGTCGCCATATGGTAAGGGATACCGCCAACTACGCCAGCCGTGACACTCCAAGAACGCAAACCGGTGCCCCGTTGGGCGACGACCCTGAAGATGGCGACTGCTCGGTATTGGTCGACGATTTTCTCATACAGGGCTTCCTTTCCGGCTCTGACGACTTTGAAAGATACGAAAGTTCGGGTATCAACTTTTCCAACCACGACAGAAGCCATGCCTCGATTTCCTCTCTGGTCGAAACATACCCCCCAAGCAGTGATGACAATGCACCAACTTATTACCCTTGGTTCACACCAGCCTCTTCAGAGTTGGACGCCGATAACTTCGACGCGACTCAAAAGTCGACTGCCTCTCCAGCTTTTTCATTAGAGCAAGAAACGCTACTCTGTACCGCAAAAGTATCGAGCGCTAGTTCAGAACTTGGTGGCGATGCCGATGAGGTACCATGGCCAGGGCTCACTTTCGACAATAGCGATACGTCCCAAATGGAAATGGCTTTGGAGTTTGACACCGATCTCGCCGCGACAAAAGGGCCCATAACAGCGTATCTGACACCAGAGGAGTGGAAACCGCGAGACAATATGTTTGGCCATGTTGCGGGGAGAAACTCCTTGAAACGAGAGCACGAAGATGCCGATATTTTGCTAGTTTCTCTTCCACAACACTCATCCGGCGCTCATTCACAAAGCACCCAACCACAGGAGCACCCCAACCAAAAGAGGAGGAGGCGAGCTGTAACCTTGACTTCTGCCTCTGATGCGGTTGCCACCAGCGACTTATTTACTGTTGCCGAAGGCAAAAAGCCATTCGATGATAGAAGTGATGGCTTGGAAATTTCTGAATGTCCCGGTCTAAACACATCTACGGGTACTTCCCCAACGGCCTCATCTTCCAGAGCAAATTCTAGCGCTTCTTCCCACTACACAAAATTTGCATCAATTTCTACCGTCAGCGGTGATCCCAGAATCGTGTCGCCATCTACCAAAGCGGATTCCTTTGATGAAGATGAAGAACGTCGGAAAAGGTTTTTGGAAAGGAATCGCATCGCTGCTAGCAAATGCCGACAGAAGAGGAAAGAGCAAGAAGGACAACTGTTGCACATGAAAAACGATATGGAGCGGCTCAATCTGCAGCTGAATAACCAACGGGGCTTGCTCGTCGCTGAAATTGCAGCACTCAAGGCACAACTCATGCTGCATGGAAGATGCAACGATCGCAATATCGATGCATGGACTGCAGGTGAAACAATTGGTTATGCTGAGCATGAGGCGATGCCAATGTGACGTGTCCTAGACACAGATAATCTCTAATGTTGTCCCATAGTCGTTTGGTTTCCTTTCGTTTACGCTCGATGTTAGAAGAGAAATTAATATGTTATGGGATTCTAATTTCATCGTGCTATCCGAATAGTTGTGTATGGCGTAAGCCTGGTTGGCTCCAAAATATGTCACCGCCTTTGAGACAAAAACAAGATGAAAGGCCTTATAGATACAGTGTCTACATTTTTGTCTGAATTAAAAATAGATGTGAATAATTAAGAGTGTAGTATGTATTGTAAGGTTATCGGCCATGAACTTTGAGTAGGTGTTGTGGACATGGTCCTAATGTCTTATTCTCGAGTCTATTCAACGTCAGCTTCGCCAACTGGTGGACCAGTTTGCCTGACGTTGTTAACATATATCGAGCTATCTAAGTCACTGCGATGACTCTCAATCAGTTCGCAGAGTGCAGACCGCTCGATAACAAGGCGTCCAGTCTCAAGTAAATCTTTTACATCGACATCGTCAACTGTGAGCGCACGGCCATCTGCCCCAGAAACCTCGAGGCTTGTATATAAATTAGGACGATGGTCAGTGGTAATGAATGTGGTTCTACCAGCTGTGCGTCCCCAGGTTTGCCCGATGCTGCCGATTCCAGTGCCGTCTGCTGCTTCACCGTTTAGAAGCGCCTGCACATACCGTTTGACGAACCCATCCTCGAGGCGTCGATCCAGGGTTTGCGCTTGTGCCAGTTCCAAGAACTCATGTGGTAGAGGAAGCTCCATGCCATCCTGGCAAACAAAGAGCTCTCCTCTTCTGTACCGGTATGACAGTGCTGTGCGCCATGCCCGGTCGTACATTTTGCGGTTCAGGTCCGTACCGAAATCCCGCGGGTGTGGTCCAAATACTTTACCGCCACCTGCCATCAGAGGGGATTGCCGCGAGCCTTGTCGAGCACGGCCAGAACCCTTCTGAGGACGCATCTTCCGATGCGAGCCATGGACATCGAATCGAGTTTTTGATGAGGCTGTCCCTTGACGAGTGTTGTCGCCCTCGAACACAACAGCTAGGTGGAGTAGGTCTCGACGCAAAGGCAGGAATAGATGTTGAGCAGGCCATTCTTCGAGGCTCCGAGGTTCCAGGCTTGGAAACGAAAATACGGTGAGTGGAACGGAACGGCTCGATATCCGCTTGAATCTTGTGATGGCGGAGGCAGGTTCAGAAGAGAGGGCTGTCGAGGTAGATGAAGCGGATGAGTCTTCATGCAATGACTGAGCTTGGGTCCTTATTGAACGCGAGAGAGAAGACCATAGGGTCTGGTAAAATTAGCGAAAAGTAGCCTCAGCTTGAGAGGATCATGGAAAGACAATACATACAGAACAGCACGGCCTGGTATGATTTAGGGACAGGCTGTTGAGCCCCCCAGCGAGTCTCTGAACTGCTCCCATCGTGCAATAATTTATCAACGAACCGAGGCACTCAGAAAACAGAAGAAACCCAGAATGGAAGAATTGCGCCTATCTAACCCCAGTGTTCACGACATTAGCTTTTTTGTGCTGACGCACGGACCATATACCACACACGTGACTCGGTTCGCTCGGCGTGGTATATTTTGGGTTCCTTGGCTACCTGCACATACAACCACGAGAATAGCCTGAGGGATGAAATTTTACAAGTAGTAAAGCTATATACAATTATTTCGCCCTATCGTTTGCAGATTAGCTAGAAAGCTCGTCGCTTTGTGTTGTCTGGCGGCTTGTGATGTGGCTGGACCGACTTAGATCACGTGACTATATTCGCTAGTGCGGTTGCGGCTACGAAAAAACTTGATAGATAATAACTTCAGAGCTATCACAGCTTTCGATTTTACGACGGCATAGGTGCGGTCTTTTTACAAAGCCCACTTTTGTTTTCGATCATTTCAACTCGAAGATTATTACCAATGCAATTTACTCTGAAGGCATCGCGGCCCTTGGCGCAGTGCCTGCGCAACCGGCGCGCTGATACTGTTTCGGCTCATAGATTTGCTGCGACGTACCCTCCACCTACTTCCTTCAGCAAGTCTAAGCATGCAGTTCACTCGTCTCGAGAAGTGCCAAGAGTGAACTTGAGGCCAGGAGGCTTTCTCTCACGGGGATTCTCATCATATACCACCAAATTGCAAGACAACCCTACCGTTACTACACCTACCAAAACACCAACTTCGTCGTCGTCATCGAACGAATTGGCAAAAGGATGGGATCTTGACCCAAATTTGGCCACAAGCCCCTGGGCTGAGCGGGAGCTTTTACGCCGCGCTACCCCTCCAGTCGGTTCAAGACGGCGCCGGGCCGCGATAAGGGGGGTCGGCTTAGAGTCTCCCACCCAGGTGCCATTCGAACTGATGCCATATCAGTGCTTTCAGGAGGCGCGAAAGATACTACAAGCCGACCGAGCTGTTAAACTGCACAAGATTTCCCTCGAAACAGCCAAAATACGGAGGCTTGAGGCAGTGTGCGATGGTGGTTCTAGTTCTTTTCCCAATACATCTCGAGGGGGTGTGGTCTACCTAGGACGCCGTCTAGCTAGTCTCCGATCGCACGTCGAGCGACTCAAGATCATGGCCGACATCAATGACCCACAGGTCAAGCGGCGGTTTGAAGACGGCTTAGGTGAGAGAGATCTATACTGATATTATTTTCTCAAGTGTTGCAATGCCGCGTACCATAATCACAGCTAATCGCAAATGTTGTAATCTACTATAGGTGACATGAACAAGCCAATCTACCGACACCTAGCCGAAGAGCAATGGCGCAACCGACCTCTCCACCTCTTGCAGCAACGGATTGACCAATTCCACATCATTCCGGATCTGCTTTCTCCGGGCCAACTTCAGACTCGAGCCAATCTTGACCTTTTCTTTCGAAGCTACAAAATCGCACCAGGCTCGGTTGTCGACAGCCTCATTAGTGAAGTGATACCACGTCTGCATGTACAAGTCTTTGACCACGGAATACGCCATGTCTCGATTGCTGTGGTCGATGCCGATGTACCCGACGTCCAGCGGGACATTTTTACGCGCCGCTGTCATTTCCTAGCTACCAATGTCCCCATTGGTCCTGCGTCTCCGTCATTGCCTCTAAGCCAGCTTGACAAAATATCTCAAGTTGTCATGCCTTGGCTACCCCCATTCGCGCAAAAGGGGTCCCCGCCCCATCGCCTGGCCATTTTCGTTCTGGAGCACCCCCGTTCCGGAACCAAAAACAATCTCCAGTCCGAAAATGAAATTACAGGGGCACCTCTCGATGTTAATGCCTTGCGGGAGGCCTACCCGGTAGTCTCAACTTCAATTGATTCTACCGATTCCGCAGCGAACGAAGAGCCACCGGTTTCCCGCAGTGGGCGCGACAACTTTTCCGTGCGTCGTTTTATCAGTAAGTACGGACTTGTGCCGATTGGCTGCACGATGTTCCGCACTCAGTGGGATGCTGGCACGGAAGGCGTGATGCAAAGGGCAGATGCTCTTGATGCTAGTATTGAGTGGAAACCGGTTCGACTGGCATCTCTTAAGCCGCCGCGTAAAGCCCGCGGCTGGGAAGCAAAGCGGCAGGGTCCAAAGTATCGGCATCTGTGGAAGTACACGCACCGTATTGCAACGCCAAAGCGGAAGTTTGTGCGGTGAGGAGGTTGGGTTCTTTTTCATAGGGCCGTATGAGCAGTTACTTTTTTGTCTATGCGAGAACGGGTGGCATGTTCTTGTAAGTTACAGATGATTGTATTGTTAGCTACCTTGCCTTGTGCAAATATTCAAATCTCCGAAGGCGAATTCTGACGCTCGTGTTTTGTTGTCAACAATAAGTCCGGGAGAGTTGGCACTTGTGACTCTTAAGTAGCCATTATGTGGGATGTAGCAACAACGTAATCCTGGAAGGTTGGGAGTTAGTCCTAGAACTATGCGAAGTGGATATGTTCTTTAAGCAAACAGGGCTGCCTTGACTCGGTTTTTCGTTAAGTGTAGCCTACTTCAAGTAATGTAGAGAACATTATATAGTTTCTTAGCCGCGGCTGTGTAGGAAATATAATCTGTCGTCAAATCATTATTGTAATATCGGTGCCTAGATATAGGCCTCTTAGGGAAGTCTCGAAATATGAACTGTATCAACTCTTATCCAGAAACCACACTAGAATACTAGCAGGGACGTATCCTCCATGGCACTCTCAAATAAATACTAAATGGCAAATGAAGCATGCCAGGACACTGACTAGCATAGTGTAGAATAGCACTGGGGCGCTTCTGGATAGAGAGAAGTATACAACCATTTAACAGCTGTAATAGACAAAGTAGCCAATAAAATAGCCAAACTGTTCAACCAAAGAAACGAAACCAGACGCCAGCTTCAGGTTGACTTAGAAATATATGAAATAGCCTGTTTATACAGCCCAGCATAGTTATCGCCCAGTATATGTGGCACTTCATCTCGACGACGACGAAATCACAAGAGATCCTGGAGCTTGCTCACTACTCTTATATGATCAAGAAGTCCGATAGCTCTGCCATCTATGCAAATGCCCATCACTATGCACTGCCGGGACTTGTCTCGCCTTCTTCACCGTGTAGGAGGACATATTTGAGAATGTCAGAGAGGGAAATCATGCCCCGGAGACGGCTTTCATCGTCGATGACAATTAGACGGTGAACGCGGGATTTCCGAACAGTGTCGAAAATAGAGTCTAGACGGTCTTCTTCGCTGCATGTGTAGATACCGGGGAAGTCTTCGGCGCGCTTGGATAGAGCGTCTCCAATGCTGTTTTCCAGGTCGTCATATACCCCGCCCTTGATGCACGGGATGACATCGACAGCTTCAAACACATTCAAAACGTGATTCTCAGCATCGACAACGGGTATGGCAGAGATGTTGTGCTCAACCATTATATGAATGGCGCTCAGCACGGAATCCTCCATGTGGGCAGTCTTCAGTTCCGTGTAAGTGCCAAGTCCGATTTCGCGTACCGACTTCTTGAGCATGACCGTATTGACCTCGTTGTTGACGGCGATAAATTTGAGAATCCGATACTGGGTGATCACGCTCACGACCATCTCACGGCCAGTTTCGTCATCAATGTCTACCAACGGAATTCTGCGAGCACGTGTTTTGAGCATAACACGGCACGCATCGTATAGAGGGCGCATGGGATGAATCGAAACAGTTTCAGGAGGTTGCACACCGATAGCCTTTTCAATATCTATACACAGTTGGCGTCGTTAGCTATGCGCGTTAATCAACCGCTGTTATGTCGAATAATAGCACACCTCGCAACCCGCTTAACCGAAACTGGTCGATCTCGCTCAACCGGTCTGGGAACTGGCAGTAGTACTGAATGACGTTGATGTAATCAGTGCTAGTCAGTAGGCCAGCAAATTTGGATTTATGAGAATCCCATAATGGCGCCGAAACGATGCCTAAGAGCGAAGGTATTAGCACTTGGTTGTCTTGTCAGTCAAGGCCACACCGAGTCAAGGCTCTCACCATTCTGGATTAGAATTGCCAAGCTTTTGCGGATGAGCAAGTCATTGTCCAAGACGACCAACCGGAAGGATAAGGGAAGAACATCATAGCTTGTTCGGATCTTGAGAAATTCGCGGATATTTTCCTGTCAAGCAAAATACACTTTGTTAGCTTGATATACGGTATTTTAGGCCACCCTATGAAACACCTCTCTGGGCCGTTGTAACGCGCCGACAACATTATCATTTATAGAGTTAAGTGAAGGGCTGGCCCTAGGTCTAGTTCAGAGATGGAGAAGCTGTGTCTCGGGTCCGAGGGGGGGGGGATAGAGTGGCTTAAATGCGACAGCGCTTACCAGTCCTTGCATCTGGTCTCTATCGAGAGCACTCATCGTTCTAAATTCAGGCATCGTGTGGTATTGGCGTTCGGTTCTGTAGGATGAAGGTGTGATAAAAGGGAGGTCGTCTTGAGGTGTCGCGGCAGGAGGACGAGCGACAGGGGTAGCCGAACGTTGAGTGCGCTGATGAGATAGCTACTGTGAAGGAGATTGAAACGATTCGCCCTTGCGATGAGCGGCATCTATTCCTTAGCCGGCGGGCGATTCACCCATAAAGCAAGGCCCCAAAACGAAATGACGAGAACCGGTGCAATGAGTGCGGGCGTCGAGTAGGAGGGGTGAGCTCAAAAGAGGGCCGACTTTCGCAGATGGAAAGCATAAATATCCCAGGCAGGGTTGGGGCGCTTCAAGGGAACATGGCGAAGAAGGGCTGACGTTTCGGTGGTGGAAAACGACGGAATGGAGCGACAAATCCGCAATCTGAAGATGCTGAGGGGTAGTTGGTTGTCGGACAGCGGCTGCGCTTTTTGACTGGGTAGAAACTTGGCGCGTCGACCGCTAATCCGACATGGTTATCTACGCTATTCGACACTGTTTGGCGCTTGCCTTGGAAGTGACTCCCTGAATGGCTAGCAATCCTAGGCCTATCCATATGTTCTATAAGGGCGGTGGTAGATAAGGCCAGGTGCATTAAGTAGGATATTCACCTTACGAGTAGATAGCGATGCAGTGGCTGCTACGGAGCGCTGTGTACGGTAAGGAGTAATATATAGGTAACCAATAAGTAGTCTAGGTATTGAGCAACTGCGAGTAACTACATACGAGTATGTATACTGTCTCGGAGGCCCTTAATTGCTGGGAGAAAGCCTGTAGTGCGTGCAGCTTCCGATGCTACGACCAGTTATTTCTTTCCCTCCTGTACGAAACAGGCTAACCAAACTTAGCGCTAGAGAGCTGAAGTCACCGGATGCCCAGACCTATGCACGTCCCTCTGCAAGGGTGGTAGTCATAAAAAAACGGGAAAGCGCTTGACTTGGAGCTGCTGCACTCCGTTTGTACCTACATACCACTAGTCCAAAATAGCCGTTCTTTCCATCATCTTCCCCAATCTCAAATCTTACCAGAAGCACAACACAAAACAAACCATCACAGGTTCGAACATCCACATTCCAGAAAACACCACAACAATCACCTTATCTCAGCTCGCTACCGGCGCTGCACAAGGCAGGTTCTTTTTTTGTTGGCGACATTAAGGTCTCATTTTCTTTCAACGAAGCTCTGCGTACCTGCGCCTTGCCTCCATCGTCCTATTGTTTTCATCCTTTCCAGCTTCCAGTTGGCCATTATCCGCAACTCTGATTCCGATCTCCCTCCAAACACACAATACAGCATATCGCGTTTCAACCAAACGTGATATATCGAAACAAGGCCTCTTGCCGGTGGCGATACCTAGAGAGCGTGTCCCTGTATCGCTTTTTACCTTGCAATGGGGTTCTGCAGGTCGTACTGCTGTAGAGGTAAGCTTGTATTCTTGTCCTTTCGAACGCGTTCTCCGCCCTCTGAACAAAATGTCCCTCTGATGAGTTGATGCTGATCCTGGCGTTAGGGACATCCCGAGATGGCCTCTACGAACCGGTCCTTGCTGATAGCGAGCGCGAAGCAGTGGCAGATTTACTGCAGTTTCTCGAAAATGTTAGTCTACCATACCCTACGAAGCTGCGATTGCCGAACGATGCAGAGCCACTAACGTTTGGTTATAGCGGAACGAAACGGACTTCTTCTCCGGCGAACCCCTGCGTGCGCTCAGCACGCTTGTTTACTCGGATAATATTGATCTCCAACGAAGTGCTAGCCTGACATTCGCAGAGATCACGGAAAGAGGTTTGTAGATAATGCATATGACCAATATTGCTATCAGGGTGGGCTTTCGTCATCACGAGTAACTGACATACATCGGGTAGATGTGCGAGAGGTTGACAGCGATACCTTGGAACCGATATTATCACTTCTACAGAACCCAGACATCGAAGTGCAGAGGGCAGCGAGCGCCGCTCTTGGAAACCTAGCTGTTAACAGTATGTTCGTATAGGCCGCATATTTATTGAGCTACAACTGACCAATGCCCTCAGCCGCCAACAAAGTCTTGATCGTTGATCTTGGTGGTCTTGGTCCTCTAAAACGGCAGATGCTCTCTTCAAATGTTGAGGTTCAATGCAATGCTGTCGGTTGCATCACAAACCTTGCTACCCACGACGACAACAAGGCCAAGATCGCTCGATCCGGTGCATTGCAGCCGCTAACACGCCTCGCTAAATCGAAGGACATGCGCGTACAGAGAAATGCAACTGGTGCACTCTTGAATATGACACACTCTGGTACGCAAGAATCTTTTTTCTGCTCTCACTGCATGGCTATCAGGTTGTCAAAACTAACAGTGGTGTAGACGAAAATCGACAACAGCTTGTCAGCGCCGGTGCTTTACCAGTTTTGGTGCAACTACTTTCTTCCCCCGATGTCGATGTCCAATACTATTGCACAACAGCTCTGAGCAACATTGCCGTCGACACGGTCAACCGGCGCAAGCTTGCTCAGACCGAGCCAAAGCTTGTGCAGTCTTTGGTAAACTTGATGGGCTCGTCGTCGCCCAGAGTCCAGTGCCAGGCCGCTCTTGCGTTGCGGAACCTCGCTTCTGATGAAAAATATCAACTGGACATCGTGCGGGCGTCTGGCCTCCAACCTCTTTTGAGCCTCCTCCAATCGTCGTATCTTCCTCTCATCCTTTCTGCTGTGGCCTGCATCAGAAACATCTCCATCCACCCTATGAATGAGTCACCTATAATCGAAGCTGGATTTCTCAAGCCGCTCGTCGATTTACTTGGATCAACCGACAATGAGGAAATCCAGTGCCATGCCATCTCAACATTACGCAATCTGGCTGCGAGCTCGGACCGCAACAAAGCTTTAGTTCTTGAGGCAGGTGCTGTGCAGAAGTGCAAGCAGCTAGTCCTCGATGTGCCGGTGAACGTGCAGTCAGAGATGACCGCCGCAATAGCGGTCCTAGCTCTTAGTGACGAGTTGAAGATGCATCTTCTTGGTCTAGGTGTTTTCGACGTGCTGATACCTTTAACTCAGTCCACGAGCATCGAGGTTCAGGGAAACAGCGCAGCTGCTATGGGCAACCTATCTTCGAAAGGTATATTTAATACGCAATTGGTCTAATTTTTATTTTTATTGCCTTTAGCATTGCATCATAAAAGCTAACTATTTTGTGACACAGTTGGTGACTACACTATGTTTATCCAACATTGGATAGAGCCCGAAGGTGGCATCCACGGATACCTCAGCAGATTTCTCGAGAGCGGCGACCCTACGTTCCAACATATTGCAATATGGACATTGCTACAACTGCTCGAATCTGAGGATAAGAAGCTCATGAACCTGATCGCCAAATCCGATAACATCGTCAATGTGGCGAAGCAGATTGCGAACCGCCCAATTGGTTCTGAGAACGATTTTGAGGAAGATGATGAAGAAGAAGTGGTCAATTTAGCCCAGCAGTGTTTGCAATTGCTTGGACAAAACAACTCAAAGAGTCACATCGAAGCTTGAGCGTGAGCTGTTTAATGGACACACCACGGCCAATTACCAGCGTCACAGGCAAGCCTGTATCCTGATATTTTCCGCAAGTGGCAGTGGGCCTTCTATGCTGCCTCTCGACCAAGTCCAGAACTACAACAAACGAACCAGCCGGATCATTGTGGGCTGGGCATTTTCATTTGTCACATAAAGGCTATATCGTTTCATTACACCCCTATTCTGGTGTTATCGGCAAGGTGTTTGAGGAGCATTGTTGTTATCTTTCGCGGTTGCTCTACCATTTGCCAGCCTTCTTTCTAACAGCGGACCGACTTCAGCGGTATCGTTTTTTCTCCCCAGTCGAATAAGCTGCGGGGTACATCCCATTACGTGCGGCATAGCGCGGGCCTGGACTTCGGTGGTTTTTTTTAGCCTATGCATCTTTTCCGAGGGCGAAAGTTGCGCCGTCGAGGTCTTCAATTTTTGCATTTTCTTGTGCTTCCTGCCCAAACAATCCGTTAATACGATTTGGCGATGCTGTATTCACTAGATCTATGTACATGCGATGCTGTTAAGGAGCAGCCACTTCTAAGGTTTCTATTATTCTTTTTTACTTTTTACCCGTCGTTTGTTGTTACGCTTTCATAGTTTATATTTTAGAAGGTGTAATTCGCCTTGTTATTATCTTCATATCCCTCACAGATATGTGAGTATCTGCCAATTCCAGGTACGGGAGCTTATCACAAAAGCTAGAACCGTAGTAGTACCTGTTCCCCGGTGTCCTGTGGAGTTGCGGTGCTAATCATCGCCAGCTACAACTTTGGTCCGTGGCGTAGAACAGAATATGATGTTGTTTCTAGTTATCAGCTGTAATAGCATGCTGACCAAGGTTATCATTCCGGTGTACCGAAAGGATTGTAAATCCATTGCCAGGTTTTTGCAATTACTTTTCCACGTATCAGGCCCAAAGGAACGGGGCCGAATGTACGGGAATCTCGAGATGCTGGCAAATTGTCGCCTACTAGGAAGCAGTGACCTCGGGGAACCTATAAAATGCATAAGCCACACTGAGCTACATACATGGATAAAATCAGGCTCAAAATGCTACGCACTTGTATCATCAAATTGCTATTGGTCTCTGGTGAGTTAACAAGAACGTAATCGCCTGGAAGCCCGATGACACGCTTGACGGCCTCATCAGAAGGCTCCACGGGAATACGATAAACTACCAGATCCCCGACATGTACGCCGCGGCCATCGCGATACTTCTTTGAGACAAGCAGCCAGTCCCCAGAAACAGAGAAGGTTGGGAGCATGCTAGGACCTGATGCCGGACCGATGCTATAACCATAGTTCCAGACAATATGTGCAAAGGCTAGCATTTTCGCGGTACCGATAGCCCATCGGCCGGGATGGCCATAAAATGCGCGACGAATGCTTTCAAATGTCATTGAAAGAATTAATGTTGTCGGAATAGGTTGGCATGAACAAGTTTGTTGAACGGGACGAAGACAGGTGTGTACAAAGGTAACTACCTCTTTTATGAACGGACCCATTTTGCTGACTGAGTGTGGGTCACCGATCGAGATTCCTATTGGCTTACACGGCCCTCCTCATTTAAAAATTACAATTCCTTATACGAACACAGCCGGGCCATCCATCGGTTTACGTTTACTCTGTGCTTCGATAGAGTCATTCACCTACGAGATGGGTGCACTGAAATGGACGACTTGCCTCGCATCTTCTTCTACAGCCCTCGCAAGAGTGTTTCTGTCTCGAAACCAGCAAGGAGCTGGGCTGGCAGGGTTCTGCAATAATAGCCACAAATACAACGACGGCCACCAGTTTATTCCAACATACCTTATTCCCCGAAGCCGGCAGATTTCTTCACAACGGCTTTTGCACCAGCAGCCCATACGTTCTCAATCTAACAACAGCAACAGTATTTCTGTTACAAGAAACGGAAGCAACGGTGCTGTCGGCCACTTCAGACCTGCCAACGACAACAGGAACACCAATGGAGCGCGACCGAGCCACGGAAACAATAGCAAAACGACTAAGACGAGCTACAAACTTGGTCGTCTACCACGCGACCACGAGATAACTCACCGGTTTGTGATTTTACGACAAGGCGATGGGACGCTATCGGATCCGCAGCCAACGGACGCGGTTCTGGCGAGCTTGAAGCAGCAAGCAGAGTCGTTGGTCGTTCTTGCTCTTCCTTCGGACAGAGAGGATAAAAGGGCAGACAGGAAAGATGGCCTGGGCAGTGATTCGGGGGAGGGCGGCGATACAAAGAAACGCGGACAGCAGCCGAAATACCCAATATGCAAGATCATTGACCGTATTGCGGAGCGGAAAGCCGAGGCCGATAAGGAACGTGAACGTCGGCGCCGGGTTATTCAGAGCAAGGAACTGGAGATCAACTGGGCGATCGACCCACACGACTTGAGCCACCGAATGGCGAAACTGAGAGAGTTTTTGGAGCGTGGAATGCGCGTGGAAGTGACTTTGCTGCGAAAGTCAAAGGGTCGGGGCAAACGACAGGCCACGAGAGACGAGGCGGCAGAGGTGATTCAGCGGCTACGGGAAACGATGGCGGAGGTGCCTGGTTCCAGAGAAAGTAAGCCTATGGAAGGAGAACTTCTGAAGACAGTCAAACTTGTATTAGAGGGCCCAGCTTCTGGTAAAACCAATTAGTCCTCTGTAGACTACGTACTAAATGAAAGCACACCCAAAATCTTGTAGATATAATAGGAATATACTCATACGCGAGTAACACATGTTACTCTCATTTATATCTTTTATACCTACCATAATAAGAGAGGACTAAGCATAGCTAGTGGTTAGCCGACTTGGGTTTTTTTCGGCTTTTTTTTGTTAAATATTTTTAATATTTTTTTTAGCGCGGGGCAAAGGCTAACACAGTTATTCGGTGGCTATGTATGCGGTACGCGCAGTACTACTCAATTTTCCCGTGACTCAACAGACCAACATAACATAACTCTCTAATTCGTGCCAACCTTTTGTTTTTGCTGGCGCCTGGTCACACTCTTTCTCGAACAGCCTCGAACGACCGGATTATTCTTATAAGAAGCTACGAATCCCTCCTGCTTGGTGCGCATTACGATACTATTACGTTACTGTTGTACGTCCTCGACGACCCAATAACAGAGAGAGGGATAGGAGCATTATAGCAGTCCTAGTGCGAACACCAACAACCATCGTCCATTTCACCTTCACTTTATTGCCCTGTGAATGGCTTCTTCACAACCGAATGAGCAGCCTATGACTGCGAGCACATCGGCAGCTGGAGCCACGGGAGGACCGAGGCTGCCACATCATAAACCGAAGAGCAAAACAGAGAAGACGGAGAAAAACCCGGGGATTGCAAATGCAGCCGATGCGCTAAAGAAACCTTCTGGTGCCGAGCTCAAAGCGCAGAAACAGGCAGAGAAGGCCAAGCGGAGAGCGGCCGTAGTTGCAGCCAAAGAAGCATCGGCGGCATCCGGAGCGGCACCCTCAGCACCAACAGACGCGGCGGCAACGACAGCACCGGCCGGTGCGCTGTTGCCAGAAAGGCAGCACTTTGGGGGCGCGGGTGGAAAATTAAAGGGGAAGCAGGAGCGGTCGGAGAACGCTGGCGGCGCGGGAGGAAATAATGTAGCTAGTGCTGCAGGTGCTGTTTCGGCAGGTCTGCCGAATCGACTTGCAGCAAATGGTTTTTCTGTCGGCGGCGCGGAAAGAGAGCGGAGTGGCCGTGGTGCGATTCCCGAGATTTTCAACCATGTACCCATGGCGAAGCGCATCTCGCTGGATCAAGCACACAAGGATGTGCACCCTGCGGTGGTGGCTGTAGGCCAGCAAATGGCTTCATTCACCCTGAGAGACAATATTGCTCGTGTTGAAGCAATGCTGGAGGCGTTCAAAAAGGTGAGAGATCACGGGTTTGTGTGCGCAAAGAATGCATGCCGCGTTCACGGTGTGTTTGAATTCTAACGTGCTTTCGAACTAGGTCATCCAGGCATATAGAACCCCCCCAGGCAACGCTTTCTCGCGGCACTTTGTCTCCCACGTGCTTAACCCTCAGATTGAATATCTCACCGAATGCCGCCCGATGTGTTTCGCCATGGGAAATGCGATCCGGCTGCTCAAGGCTCGGGTATCCCAGCTTGACCCAAACACGGACGACAAGGACGCCATTCCCCATCTTTGCGAGTCTATTGATAACTTCATTCAGGAACGCATCCGTGTCGCTGCTGTGGCCATCACCCGTGTCGCTGCCAGCAACATTCAAAACGGCGATGTTATTCTCACCTACGGCGGCCCGCGGTTGGTGCGCTCTGCCCTTCAGCAGGCCTGGGACAGCGGCGTCTACTTCGATTTAATTGTGGTGGAGGACTCACGCAATGTGGCTGCCAGTCAGGCCCTAGCAAAACAATTCAGCGGCCGCAAACGGACTCGGCAAGACAGCAACGCCAGTGCCAGCTCTAATGATAGGCTGCGTATCACATACAGCCCGTCGCTAGACGGTATCGACTTCCACGTGCGGGCGGCTACACAAATCTTCCTCGGCGCCGAGTCAATGTTTGCTAACGGAGCAATCCTGGGGCCTGCTGGCACCTGTGATGTTGCTATTGCGGCCCGTGCTGCTGGCCGGCCGGTCATATCTCTCTGCGAACTGATCAACTTTGACCGTGATCGTGTTTGCATCGACGCCCTAGCCCATAACGAAATTGACCCTGATAGCTGTGATGCAGGTGGGCTACAGCTCCTGTTCGACTTGACCCAGCCGGATGCTACCGGCTCCGTGATCACAGAGTACGAAGAGGCTGGAGGGCTGGTTCCAGCGTCAGCGCTTTCTCTAGTCCTCCGGAATAAAGAAGACCTGAATTGGTAGAGGTAGCGCATCGCGCTGCAAGAATAACAGCGCACAAATAGAGATCATTTGTATGCCCAATGTAATTTTAATGTATATACAAGAGTTCGGTGCCGTAAATTTAACTCATGAACTACTCTAGCCGTAACACTCGCGCGGCTCTTCTCACTCACCCCTCCTCTCCCCTTTCTCCTCTTCCTTGATAACAACTCGTCCTAAGCCGTGGACTGCGTATGTTTTTTTCTCAATTGATTGCTTGTTGGCCGTGTATTAGATGGTTGCCACAGCATCTTGCTCTCGTTGAGCACGCCGCGCCCGCTTCTCTAGGATCGTTTCTTTCCGTGCGTTGAGGAGTGCCGTCTGCCTATCATCCACGCCCTGCAACCAGTATCCAAATCCGGCACCGGTCGCACCGAACAAAGGGTAGACCCAAAGGGAGCTTTTGTTGAAAAACGGCCGCATCTCGATACCTAGCTGCCACGCCCGCACCGCCAGACCTAGAATCGTTAGATAGAAGTACAAGCCTAAAATCCATAACTTGAATCGCGAGTCTGAATATCAAGTAGAAGGTCATACCAAAGCCTGTCCAGAAGACAATCCGATGAACCATTTTGGCGGGTTTTGGCTTCGCCAGCTACTGGATATATCCTCCAGGTATCGCGGATGGAAAGGGGAAAATTTGTTCTTTCTCAAAATTCAGTTCAGTAACTTCTCCGACGTCATGTATTGCAGAGGACTATCACGTTTCAACCTATTGTCGTGCGTAAACGAAGCCAGTTGCAACGATTTTGGTGATGCTAAACCAGAAGCCCGCCATTGGACGACCGTTTTCGTCTCGGAATAATAATACTCCAGCACATAGCACCCGTTCTGTACCCGCTTTTACTAGCGCAATTCCCACGCCCGAACTCCATCAGCGAAGTGACTACTCGTTCGAGTACATATCTACATACATACATACATATTGGCCGACGCGAAGCTCACCTAGTCTTTTCGTGACTTACCGGTCCCTACTTCTACGCCGACCTAATGGCAACTTGAATGGAACGGAAAGCCCTACTGAGACGATTTCCATTGACTACGTTCTCACTCCACATTTTAAGTTTCAATGCCTTGAGATGTTGGCAGAAAGTGGCTTTTGCATCCCTTTTCGACGCGTCCACTACCGCAATCGTGGAAGTTCCGACCAGACACCACTATAACGGGTTTGATCCGAATCGCATACGATGTTTAGTACCTCGGGACCAGCCACGCAACTCAGTCCGGCTGTATCAGATAGCAGTGCACTACCCTGTCCCCCGGCGCTGAATCCCTCAACTCATGCAGACAAGCCAGTTACTCCCATCCAGGAAAATGTGGCCCCAAGGTCCTTCAAGGCATCCGAGCTGCCTTTGTCTTCAGCAGTCCGATCAGCCATTGAAGATCTTATACACAAGTTTAAGAAGAAGGGCGGGTATGACAGTATAAGAAAGCAGATATGGGACACATTTGAAGAGAGTGTAAGTGCACCGGAGGATGAGCACTGTACAACATATACTGTCCATGTCTAACTATTGTATATTTAGGGATATGAGGGGAAAATAACGACTGCCATTCTCGCAGTCGCCGAAAAAGAAGTCGACCGTAACGCTGTCCAGCTTTTGTCTCTCGATCGTGGAAAGGCTGCTGCATTGATCGACGGTGCTCTAGATCGCAGCGGCGTTTATCAGAATGCTCAAGCAGCAATCGAGGCCTTAATACAATCCGGTCCCATCGAAGATCGCTTGCGTACAATTCGACGCGAGGAAATTGGCGACAAAGCTGCCAATGAGGAGCATGTCCGGGGAAGCCGGACGGACGAAGATTACGCAGCCGATACTGCTGCTCGCCGTGCTGAACGAGATCGCGTCAGGCAAGAACTGCGTGAAGTTGAAGAACGCAAACGACGACTGCAACAGGAAATTCGAGAAAAGGAGGAGAAGCGACTTGAACAAGACCGCCAGGTGCTAGCCGCAACTCGTGAGCGACACCAGGACTTACGCCATCAAGAACGAGTCAAAGACCAGGATCGTGATCGTGAACGACAACACCAGCAAGAGCGCCGCGACAGGGACACCGAACGGAGCTTAGATCGCGAAAGGATTCGCGGTCGGGACTGGGAGCATGACCATGGCCGGGAGAGAGATCGAGAGAGAGATCGGGACCTTGACCGGTACCGGGATAGAAATCGTGACCGTGGTCGCGACCGGGACCAGAATCGTGATCGTGATCGTGATCGTGACCGAGGCCGGGACGGTGATCGAGACAGATCTCGAGAGCAAATCAAAACTAGAGACCGGGACAGAGAACGAGGCAGAAGCGTTGATCGAAGTAGGGATCGAAGTAGGGAGGGAAGGACACGAGAACACAATCGTGATAGAGCTCAAGAACGCATGCAAGAGGGGGCCACTTCCAAAGATTGGGATAGAGCAGACCAGCACAAGTCTCGTGGCAGCTCTCGACAGCCTCATAGCACTTACCGCCATTCGAGCCGAAACCCGGATGCTAAGACACACAGTGAAAAGCCGGAGGGGCTGAAGGACAAACTTACCGGCGAGGAAAACAAGCGACTCGAGGAGCTTGCTATGATGGATCTACTCCGAGAAAGTCACGCATCGGATTCCACACAGCCAGCGGAACTAGAAATCGATAAGACTCTAGCTCCTCCTCCACGAAAAGCTATGCCAACATCAGCCATTCAGCCAATTAAAAGGCCAAATCCAAGACCTTCTACAGACGCCAAGAAGCAATCACCTGCTGATCCGGCTAGAATTTCTGTCAGTCAAGAAATGATAGCAAACACTAAGCCCAGCATTGCTGTGGCCGAGCTCCATACACCGACGCAGTCGGAGACCATCGAATCAGTTGGCACCACAGGTTTTGCTAGCATTTCTGTTGGAAATATATCCTTGGAAAAGGGCAGTCCTGTGGCTGTAGGGGTCAAAGCAGAAAGCCCCAAGGGTGATATGCCTCCTGCTGAGGAAGCTCCGATAGGCACTCATAGTGTCTTGCTGAAGCCAAATGTGCTCATCCAAAAGCCAGCCTTGGGGAAAGTGTTACCAACGGAACAGCTAGCTGCACAGAAGAAAAACTATCGTGAATCAAGTCATCACGATCAGTTCAACGGCGGCCAAAGAGACCACCAAGCAGCATCACGGATCAATGAAGACAGCAAGGCTAGGCAGAGTGGATCTCAAACCAGGCAGGAAGAACAAAGTGCTCCAAGCAGATCCAAAAACGCCACATACCGTGATGAGAAAGAGAGCCATGCCAGGGAATATGACACACAAGGCGGAACGCAGCCGCGGACGCCACAAAAAGACAAAATGCAGAGCAGTCCAGACATTGCACGCGGCTCTACAGCGCGTGGACGATCAAGACACGATGAGCGAGACTTGCGCCGGCGGACCAGATCGCCATCTCGGGGCCGGAGGGACTTACGAGATGAACGACGGCAAAGCAGGAGCAGATCCAAATCTAGGATAGCTCGAAAGGGCACATCTCGGTCAAGGTCTCGCGGATGGAGAGCATCACGCAGATCGCGATCCCCAAGATTCCGTCGCGCCGGCGGGGAGACGTCCAGACATCGGTCACGATCTCACACTCGAGACGGGAGGCAGGGAGCGTCGTATCGAGAAAGAAGCCATTCACTACTTCGATTGCTCAGGCGTGGCCGGTCTCGGGAAGCTACACAACATTCCCACGCTGGACACAGAGAGAGAAGCCAGTCAAAGTACCGTGACACTAATTACCGGCGCGCTCACCGCAGCGGGTCTCTTGGACCGAGGGCAATGAGCACAGAGCTGAAGCAACCCTCGCGCACCGGTCATGAAAGCCGTAACCGATCTCCAGGCGTGGCAACCAAAGTAAATACAGTACTACTATCTACTTTGGACAAAGGCACTTCGGAAAATCGGAAACAAGGCGATGTAAAAGGGCGCGAGCAGGAAGCAAAGCCCCATCTCGCACCACGGCGAGAAACAAGAGATACGAGCTTGCTAGTGGTTCTAGGGGTCGATGATAAACGCGTCGATGGCGCTCGATCACCGGAAACAAAGCGAAGGTACGAACCAGATGTGATCGACAGGTACGTGCCGAGCGAACGGGGGCACGTCGACAGAGCTCTAACGGGTGCGAGTGCCGACAAACCTGGTGGTGACCAAACATCGCGATCACATACCACACGTGATCCTCGAGACTACCGCAAACGAGATGACTTGGCGTCGAGGCGCATCAGCCGGTCTCGCAGCCGCAGTCCGCGCCGAAGTTTCCTCGCTCGGGATCAGGAGCGGGATTGGGATCGGGATACCGATATTAGTCGGGGCAAGGAACGTGATCGGGACCGACTTCGAGACCGAGATCGAGACCGTGACCGAGGCCGTGAACGTGAACGTGACCGAGACCGTGACCGAGACCGTGATCGTGACCGTGATCGTGACCGTGATCGTGGCCGTGACCGAGACCGTGACCGAGACCGTGACCGTGATCGTGACCGTGATCGTGACCATGACCGTGGCCACGAACGCGATAAAGAGCGAGATCGAGAGCGAGACCGTAGCCACGACCGCACCCGAAACCACGACCGGGATCGTGACAGAGGTCGTGACAGGGACCGTGACAGGGGTCGCGAAAGAAATGAGGATAGAGAACGGGACCACCGGAATTTAGACAGCCGAACTCGGCGGGAAAGGAGCGATAGCCGAATCCGAACCCGCGATAGGGACTGGGACCGAGGGAGAGACCGGGATGGGGATGGAAACCGAGATCGCAATCGCGGCTCTGACCGCGGTCGAAGTTGGAGTCGGCGGCGTAGTCACAGCCGCATATAAAGGCACCCACGCACACAAGTACGGAGGCCACTGATGTGCA
The DNA here is from genome assembly GCA_001513895.1 of Graphilbum fragrans. Classification (NCBI taxonomy): domain Eukaryota; kingdom Fungi; phylum Ascomycota; class Sordariomycetes; order Ophiostomatales; family Ophiostomataceae; genus Graphilbum; species Graphilbum fragrans. Next base: position 26,542 of record LLKO01000014.1, read on the forward strand.
GCCCAGTGTATAGTTGTTTTCTTCTTCATCTCGAGGTGCAGCAGAACAGTGGTAATAGCCCGCTTGAAATACAACGAAACAGGAGAGCTGAGATCAAAGATACCCTAGTCAATAAATACATGTACAGTCTATGTGTTTAAACTGATTGAATAAAATTGACCGGCTTTACCTTGTAAATCAACAATAGATCAAGGAAGCGGTTACAAAACTCTTTCATTTCTCTTATACGATCAACTGCCATCAAGGAGTAGGTTATCTCATTTCAATTTCATCGTTACAAGCTCATCATGTTTTCTGCTTTTTAGGCGGGGGGGAGCGGTGTTGCTTGCTATCGATTTGCTCTTCATATTCAGATCCCGACTCAAAATCGGCGTCACTTGATGCGTCTTGTTCCTGGGCCTGTTCTAAGAAACGGGAGTGTTAGTACAGCCATTGGCGAGCAGCGAGGTGCATGTGATGAAGTTGAGGCACTCACTGAAATATTTGATAGCCATTGCCCATAGCTCTTCCGCCAGCATGACAGCCAAAGTATCGCCGTCAGGGAAAAGTTCATAGGGGTATTCTGTAGTGGCCTCGTCCACATCCTCGTCGGCCTCCTCATCTTCCGGGCTATCCTCTGCTGCAACCGCATTGCCCCGAGCTTCCCAGTGTGCCCGTCGCTTTTCTCGACTGGCACGTTCTTGGGAGACAGCCTCCCGGCCCTCGGCCGCCGTGATAAGATGTCCAACAAAGCCGAACCAAGCAAAAAAGCTCACTCCGCCCATTGAGGTTTTCTCTAGCTTAGCCTGAAGCGCTTTGGCAGACGGGGACAGGAGAGACTTGCCTTTCGGTACAGAATTTGGGTCCTCATTGTTAGTCCGCTCATTCCAAACTTGGACGGCAAGATCCAAAAGGCCGTTGGTCAAGTCTTTTCCTGGCTTCCACCGGATGGCCACAGGTTCACTGACCAATCCAGACCACTGCTCTGTGGCTCCGGAACCGGGAATATGGCGCCATCCACTAGCAGGCATATGAGGCTCGCGGCGGTGCCAAAAGCGCTTTTCCAGCACCCGATCCTCAAAGTAGTCGTTCGGCGCAAAAGTGAAGCGGAAGCACAAGCTGCGGGGATCACCATCACCTCCAGAGACTCTTGACTCGTGCTCCTCGGTCACCTCAAAGCGTGTGACTTCAATGTCCTCGAGAGCAGAAAGAAGAACAGCTGCATCTGACGGCTGGATGTACTGATCAATCTCGGGCGGTGCCTGCTCCAAGACAAGCCGCCAAAAATGTGGTATGCGGCGGATGACCGCAGCACGACGCGCATAAAGAGCTCTTTCCCGCTTCGTCTGCAGCAGCACTGAATAGGAGCGCCCACAAGCAATTAGACAAGGGATCTTAGAGCATAGAGTTCTGCTACCGCTAGTGGGGGCTACAACATACACATCTCCGTGTCAAAATCGTCGAAGTCGGCCTCGAGATCCGCCAACTCTTCATAAGTCACCGTGGACGGCTGACTGACTGCGTTGTTGCCCATGGCTGGGAGGATACGCCTTTTCAGGCTGCGAAAGGGGGGGGAAACGGTGATGACAGAAGGCGCACGGTTGAGAATTGGAGCTTTTTCCCTTGGAGCTGTTGCCCGCAAGTTTGTGTGGTAGATGTGTGTCTATTTTGGAAACAAATTGAGGTTCCTGGCATAGCTAACTACAACCCACTTTTCTATAACTAATACAAGCAAGTGGGGCACCATGCCCCACAGCACAGTGCATATGTTCACTTGGTCCTGTGCCACGCATATGCTTTCCCCATTCTATCTAGATATATCTGTATGGTCGTTACGTCGTGCGTCGTACAAATATATATGCACTCTGGTCTAATTTTCCCCTCGTCTTCCTTTGCGCCACGAAATCAGATACCAAGATTAGGAACGCTGCACATCTACTCCGCATATACAATATCCACAGAGGAACTTCCCTCAAGTCCTTTTTTCCCCCCAAAGTCATTTGCTAGAACGGTCTAGCTCTAGTCTCTGCTTTTCTTCTTCTTCCGTCTCCCAGAGACGTGCCCCAGCTTCGCGGAGCAGTTCGACATTTCCAGTATGGCCCATCTTTTCTGCTAGGAAGAGAGGCGTATTATTTGCACGATTCCGAACGTGAACGCTAGCACCATGGGTGAGGAGCTCCCTCAGTACTCGAGTGTCGGGTCCAACAGCGGCGAGATGCACGGCGGTGTTCCCCGCATAATCAGCTGTCTTCAACAACTCGTATGACTGGGTTGCTGCGCCGCCTAAGAGAGTCGACTTCACCGTTGCCAGGTCACCATTGCGGATCGCATATCCCAGTGACGTGAAATCAGACTCGACGGCTGTCAGGCGACGAAGAGGCGAATCGGGAGCAAAAGCAACCCTAGGATTGTCGAAGGAAGCCGAGCCGACACCGCTAGCGGTGTCGGAGATCGGGGAACTGTCAGTCTCGCTATCTCCTTCGTTTCTAGCACCGGCCGGGTGCGAAAACACAGGTGTCATTAGTTCAGTCATTTCTCCGCGCAGCGACCGCCCCATCTGTGCCTGGATATCGGTATACGAAAGATGGTCCAGGGCAAGCAGATAGGAAAGCTTGGTAAGAGCGGCCTCGGTGGTCAGATCGTATCCGAATACGACACCGGCACGACCCAAGGCGGTGGCTGGTGCATACAAAGGGCTGACGAAGCCGTTGGTGCATTGGCTGACATTAACGACGACGATACCGCGAGCCACAGCATCGCGAATAACCTTGGTGAGGCTGCCGTCCACGCCGCCTGGGGCGTTTCCCATGCCGAACGTCTCAAGGATGAGGCCGCGCAGGTTGGGGACCCGCAGCACAGAGTCAAGCATTTCTGGCATGATACCAGGAAAAATGCGGAAGCACGCCACGTGGGCAGTATCGAGATAGTTGGTGATGCGGAATTCGGCGATGCGAGTCGGTCGCCGTACCAGTGACCAAGCAACGTCGACACCTAGGCTAGTTACCTTGGCAAGCGGTGCGGCATTCGGGCTGTCAAACGCCTCAAAAGCTGATGCTGAGACTTTGGTCGTGCGGTTGCCACGGAAGAGCGTATGGTGGAAGAACAGGCACACTTCCGGGATGACAAAGGTGCCAGCCACGATCAGTGAGCCCAGCAGATTGTCAACAGCGTCGCTCTGCAGCGCAAAAATGGACGCTTGAGATCCCGTCAGGATCACCGGCTTGCCCAGGTCTGACATCATAAAGGACAGCGCCGATGCTGTGTATGCAAGCGAGTCGGTGCCATGCAGCACAACAAACCCGTCAAACAGGTGGTAGTTTTCCCTGACCGTCTGGGCGATCTCGGTCCATCCGACGGACGATATTGAACTCGAATCTAGCAGGGGCGAGAACTCTAAAACGCCGTAGCGTATATGTTTCGAGTATGCACTAACAGGTGTGCGTAAACTCGATAGCTCAAGACGGCGGCCATCCTTGATGGCGTGGAGGATGCCCGGGCCGCTTTGATCGTTGAAGGACGGCCGCGGTGCCATTGCGTGCTCGAGGAAGCCGTCCATAGGAATAAGCCCGTCGGGTGACGGGCGCATGCAGATTGTACCACCCGTCATGATAATGAGCACCCGCGATTCTGGATACGTTGTAGCAGCCACCCCCGTAGAAAGTGGTGGTTGGAAGTGCGCCATGGTGAAGAGAACGGTTCAGGTTGGGCGTATATGAGCCAAGAAAGAAAGGCAGTAGGTGAACACAACGAGCTATGTAGATGGAAATGACAAGAATGTGCTGGTAAGAAAGCTATCCCTTGGATGCAACACCAAAAAAGGGGGGAAAAGACCCCAAAAACTAAAAAAATTGAAAACAAAAGACTTTTGAATGCCCCTTCAAAAATTAATAGGGAGAAGACAGGGAGTTGCACGAGACGCCTTTCGTATATATATAGGGTTTCGTTGACGTAACAAAGAATTGCAAAAAGCGAATCATCCGCAATTCAGTACGTCCTAATACGGACGGGAGCTAGTAGTAAGATTTTCTTAGCCCATGTTGGCGACTATGAGAAAAGCTATAGGCGATGCACTAGCTAGCACAAGATCAGCACTGGAAACATTTGCTGTTAAAATAGAACAACAAAGGTAGAAAGGTATCTATGGAGTACGAGCACCTGGGGATGAAGCTAATAAAGAGGGCGGTGCCGGTATCTGATTTGGAGATGTATATGCTCAGACAACTAAGCTTACACTTTTCTTATCTCACCATTTGAGATGAGTTTGTGCGATAAGTAAACGAGCCCGGCAAGTACCACAATAAAAACAAAAATGGCATACGGAGACTGCACAGCCCGCGTTCGGAGATTTTAGGAATCGTTCCATCATACCATGAAGACAGATAACGAGAAAAAAGGCTGGCCGCCAGTCCGATAGCGGAAGATTGGCCGAGACTGCTTCGGCTTATATTCGTTCTCGTCTACCATATGAAACTAACATCATTCTTAGCCATCCCGGCCGCTAGCATAGTCCATGTCCCCTAGAATCTCTTGCTTAATAGCTACACGCTCTTCGTCCTCTAGGGCTCCATTGTGTTGCGTCCCATTGTCGTTTCCGTCGTCTTCACCGTCGCCATCTTCTTCTTCATCGTCCTCATCGTCGTCCTCGTCCTCGCCGACATCGTCTTCCTCTTCATCCTCGTCATCGTCTTCGTCGATGTAATCGTCATCGTCCTCCTCGTCCTCTTCAGCCATTACTGGCTGTGGCGTGAGAAGGGTAGGGTCAATGCTCGATGTGCTGAGATGGGCTTGTGAGGCAGTAGATGACGGATCATCCCCGTTCTCATGCGCCACGATGGGAACCGAGAACACAGTTGCACCGCGTTTCCGCACTCTCATCTTGGGCCGCCCATGGTAGACCCTCCCTGCTATGGTGGCCTCTTCCTCTGGAGTAAGCTGTAGGTCGGGCACTGGTACTTTGATGGTTCGCACGCCTATGGGTGGCGTGGTGTCTGGGACAGCTAGAGACCTATCGTACGCTGTTTCGTCTATGATGCGGCCAAACCAGATGGCTAGGAGCTTTGTCTTCATAAGCGCCTTCGCCTTGGCCCATGTTCCCTGGTGATACCAGCCGGTGCTAGTAATATCGCAAACCAGCCGCTGTGGTGCACTTGCTAACATATTGGCAATGGTGGGGTCTGAAATATCACAGACTTGCCAGATCTTTCCATCGTCGCAGTAGCTGCGGCCGTCAAAAACATGAGTATCCTGGCGGCCCTTCTTCGGGACCACGGGGGTGGATATGGCGCAAGAATCCGGCTGACCTGACACTCCTGGCTTCAGGTTGCTGCCCGTGGCAATACTGTGCCAGCTGGCACGCTGCTGGTCCGACTGATGATGCAGCTTAAAGAGCAGAGTCTGATAGTTGCGGAATTTGGCGTCTTTCCTCGGATCGACACCGTAGCGGACCAGTGTATCCCGCCACGGGCCGCCCTTGAACTGATAACCAACGCGCGGGAAGAAAACTTTGAGTCTGTTCTCTGTGAAATGGTACTTCATGCTCATGTTCATACGGTTCACCAAACCCCGACGCGTCCACACCGGCCGTTCTTCCATGGCCCGCTGAAGCTCTGCTAGGATGGCCAGTTTCCGGCGACCCTTCAAGGCCTCCATCGAGGCAGGCGGCGCTGTAGGAACAGGCTCATGGTCGAATTTCAAAAAATAGCCACCAACTTGCGTGGCAGCTGTCATATTGACAAGCTTAACGGTTCCATCGCCAGAAGTCACCTCGCGGATAAACGGATTTTGGCTGTAGAAGTAGGGGAACGGTAGATTCTGCGTCGAGAAAAAGGGAGGCGGAGGAACGTCCACTCCTGGAGGCGGCGCCACACCTGGAGCGAGGTTGAACTCTCGAAGCTTTGACACTATCTGGGTCAGAATTACGGCCTGCTCTTCCGAGGGGGGGCAGAGGGTAGGAAAGAGAGAACGAGGGAGTAAAAATGCAAACTAGGTCAGGTCGTACACTCTCCCGGTACAACTTTGTCAATGAACTTTGTCATAAATTCAGAGTCATGGACTGACTGCTGGAAGTCGTAGAGGCCTACGAGACATTAGCCACGAAAACTGAAGCACTCCCAGTCGGAAATGGAGAACTCCTAACGCACCCCTATACCGGTGACAGTTTCTGGCCAACCCAATAACTTCGACGCTGTACCCCCCCTCGTTGTCTTGTAGCTTCCGTTGCAGCAGCCTAGGGTTTCGCTGCAACAGCGAGTCTCCAGCCAACGCCGGGCCACCTAGGTCATTTTTTTTGTCGTTTATGCCAGGAGAGCGTAGGGGGTTAGTGTCGGTAACGAGGGGAGCATCAAGCCATGGTCCATCACTCCCACGCTTTCGTTTTCGGCCTGTTCTCTTGGGAACAGTTACAGCTAGGATAACATTGTGAGAAAGAGCATTGTGGGAGGAGAGGCCAGCGGAGGCGGGATCTTCGTGGCGGAGAAACAAGGGGACAGCGGACTGTGGGCCGTCTGGGTTGACAATCTAAAGCTGTTAAAATGCTGGTGCGAAGAGCAGGGATGTTAGAAAATAAGTTGAGAGCAAAAAGCACCACTTACGGACTGGAAGTTGGCATTGTGTCCAAGAGTTGCAAGGCCGTGGTCAAGGCTTCGAAGCAGCGCAGGGTGTTCTAGGGCGGACAGCTTGCGCGGAGGAATTATGTACACCGGTGCTGCAGCCACATCCCCATCCATATCTGCGTTGATGGGCATGCAGCACTCTTGCGTCGCTTGCAATAAGTTGTCGATGACGCGCTTCGCAGAAGAAGAGCTTGAACGGGGCTAAAAGTAGCCACAATGGTAGACCAGTATGAAGTGCGCGAAACACTGTGTTGGCATCATCACGAGACCGCGTGGTGGGGCCGTGTTCGGCGCACAGTGCTGCGCCCGAGTACCTATGGAGTAGTTGTGAGTACTTATGTATCTTACCTCACCGTTTCACCTCGCCTAACCAAAGCTATCACTGGTGCACCGCCCCGCTACCCCCCCCTGGGCAACAGAACGGGCACCGGGCGCTGTCACATTCTTGATTGTGGTTGGGCCCTTTGGCTACTAACGCTGCCAGCTGAGGCCGAGCAGGTATCTTAGGAGTACTCGCTGGTAGTGTGTTGCAAAGGCCTTCTAGATGTGTGACTATGCCCAAGTTTGTAAGGTACGTGTCGTTTTTGGTTCTATGTATATATTCTTGTGCGTGTGTCGGGACTACCAATAACGGCGCAAACGCCACAAGAAGCAAGATCTTGCAAGCAACTCAGCTGTACGAGATTCGCAGAAACGGCGGGAAATGTATCTCGGATACGGAGTAAGGTAAGATACATACGGAGTACATGGTGAGCCTAAAAGACATATCGGTGGTAGGTACTCGTACTGCGCAGCACGGGTGTGGGCCGTAATATTCTGCTGGGTGCTTCAGCGGGTGCGCCCACTATCTACGAGTACTACAGAGTAACTAAGTACTGCCTGGGGCTATCTCACTACGTCGATGTCTACTGTTTCGTTCGCACTGCGCTGCCGCTACCGCCTTGCCGTTTCTCGTCTCTCGGGTCCCGCGTCTCACGTTTGGCCCCGCAAACAAACCCAGGCCTTCGTCTCTCCATACATTCCCTTCGAGGCAAAATAAAGCACTCTCCTCCTCCCCCAACCGCCTCAGGAGATTTGGGAAACACTGTGTTATTCATCCGACCGATTGACGACAGCAGTTCTGACAGTGCCTGGGCTCTCACTCTCTTCATAGTATAAAAGGGTAGTCGCAGTCAACAGCTACCCGAACTGAGATAGAACGAGAGAGAAAACGACCCCCTTCTCGCTTTCGCCTCGTCTCTTCAGTTTCGCCGCCCGCCAGCCTCCGCTTTACTTTGCGTCTCTTGACCTTTGTCGCCTGTTCCTCCACCTCACTCTGCCTGGCGCTTGCGTGCTGCATCCAGTGTACTGCGCTTCGCTTTCCCGACCAATGTTCTCCAAACTCAAGCTGAAGCGCGAGGTGTGTTTCTCTCTTCTTCGCATTTGCTAATCCGCCGCTGCCGCTGCTGCTGTTGCTGCTGCCGTACCCTGCACATCCTGCTGTGCTCTGCTGTGTTCTGCTGTGTGCTGTGGTGCCCTTTTGTGTCGCCGTGGCTGTGTCTCCTCCTGACTCTTCCTCTCTCTCTTCCGTGCTGCTGGCTGGCTCCCGTCTTCCCTCCCCCCATCTTCTCCCCTTGCGACCTACAAACCAAGCGGTCATCTTTGCCGATCAAGCTTCCATCACTGCTACTACCTTGCCCTCCTCACTACCAGCACGCCAATTTTCTTTGGCTGGCTGCGACCTGGCTTTGCTGTGGCTGCTCTGCCCTCACCCCAAAACTGAAAAAGGCCCCCGTCTCCGCCTGCAAAACAGCACGCTCCTCATCTACCACTTGACGATAAACAACCCACAAAAAACACACTTGCGGAACGGCCATCCAACCAACAAGTACGAATAACGGTACCATCGACCCTTCGCGTCTGCGCTGACTTGACATTCGCGTCGCCATCTTATTTCGGCCAGATCCTAGCCCACGCCTTGTCTAGCTCTGTCCCTATCAAAACAAACCCCGACCCTGTATTCACTACGGAGTTGAGCTACCAGCCAAATAACCGCCAAACGGGAAAACACGCACGCTGAGACAACACCCACTCTCTTTGCTTTCTCTTCTCTCCCCTAGCCATTCGCATCGCAACCCGCTCCCCCCCTCTGTATTCCCTTCTGTATTGTTCATCTTTTCCCTTCTCCCAACACAACCCCGTGTCACAGGTGCGCGCGCACGAGAGAGAGAGAGCCACAGACGCAAATATCGCTGCTGCTCAGATCGCCAGCTGAAGCATCGAAAATATGCGTCGCCTAAGCCAGAGAGTTAGTAGCATGCCTCGTCCTGCACATTAATGGCACTCGGAGGTGGCCAGCCTCACACGCATGAACACACCTGTGCCACAAGCAGCGGCACGCTTCCTCATTAAAACCTGACTTTGGTCATGAAATTGTTGATCAGTGCACGTCGGCTAACGATTCTCCCCCCCCAACAGCTTTCGCGAAGCAAAGACCCTAACAAGTCTTCGAAGAAAAATAAAGAGTCCAAAGACGGCACTGCATCCCCCTCCTCATCCACCGCCCGAGATTCGTCCGCTGGACAGTCTCCAGTCTTGACCCCGTCGTCCTCGACCTCAACGCTCAACGACATCCGCAACAAGCCACTTCCTCAAAGCAACGTGAGCACCCTTGGCAGTGGCCTAAACAGCGTCCCCAGCCTCGGCAGCAGCGACTATGTCAACGGAGGGGCAGTATCCGGGCAGCAAGGGCACGGCGCTAACATCAACGGCGCTCCAACTAACCCGGTTGTTCCGGACCGGTTCGGCAGCATGAGCAACCCGCAGCAACAAGGCTCTAATGGCGCCGGAGGCATTGGCGCGGGTGCTGCTGGCGGTGGTACCAACTCGCCATCTCGTCTTGGTCTTCCCCCCACTGTCATTGTGAGCCCGAGTGCACCGGTAGGTTTCTCCTCCTCTCCCCTGTTTTCTCTGTGGCTCTGCAGTGCTCTGTGATCGTATGCTAACTCTTCGTAGCACGTCCCCCCTCCGGGCGCTGCAGAAACTATGCCTCATGACCTTGCCCCTCCCAAAGCTGGCCAAAAGTCGCTCGTCTACGACCGCCTGCTACAGTCCACTCCGAAGGACGTCCCCGAAGGGCTCCGGACACCCAAGCGCCAGCACTCGTCTCGCTTCGATATCTCCTCCCATCGCGATCTCGAAAAGCTGCCGGGCTTCCACGAGGTGCAGGCTAGCCGCCGCCAGGAACTCTTTATGCAAAAGATTGATCAGTGTAACGTCATCTTCGACTTCAACGATGCCTCCTCCGACATGAAGTCCAAGGAAATCAAGCGACTTGCCCTGCATGAGCTTCTTGACTATGTGGCCAACAACCGCCAAGTTATCACCGAGCCCATGTACCCGCGTGTTGTCGAAATGTTTTCCAAAAACCTCTTCCGCCCTATTCCGCCGCCTGTGAATCCCCAGGGCGAGGCCTTTGACCCGGAAGAGGACGAGCCTGTCTTGGAAGTCGCGTGGCCCCATATTCAGGTCGTTTACGAGTTCTTCCTACGATTTATCGAGAGTCAGGACTTCAACACAAACATTGCTAAGGCATACATAGACCACAGCTTCGTCCTGCAGCTCCTGGAGCTCTTCGATTCCGAAGACCCGCGCGAGCGTGACTTCCTAAAGACCACTCTGCACCGTATTTACGGAAAGTTTCTCAACCTGCGGTCTTTTATTCGACGATCCATCAACAACGTCTTTTTCCAGTTCACCTATGAGACCGAGCGCTTCAACGGTATTGCTGAGCTCCTGGAAATTCTCGGTTCCATCATCAACGGCTTTGCATTGCCCCTGAAGGAGGAGCACAAACTCTTCCTGACCCGTGTGCTCCTGCCACTTCACAAAGTCAAGAGTCTGAGCATGTATCACCCACAGCTGGCCTACTGTATCGTGCAGTTCCTGGAAAAGGATGCTACTTTGACAGAAGATGTGAGTTCTTGCTTCTCGACACCCTCATAGTCACTAGCCTTGTATTGCCACTAACACATCAATCAATAGGTGGTCCTCGGACTTCTGAGATACTGGCCCAAGGTGAATAGCACCAAGGAGGTGATGTTTCTGAACGAAGTCGAAGACATATTCGAGGTTATGGATCCCGCCGAATTCGCCAAGGTGCAGGAGCCGCTGTTTCATCAACTGGCCAAATCTGTGGCAAGTCCTCATTTCCAGGTTGCCGAGCGGGCACTATATTTCTGGAACAACGAATACTTTTGCAACCTGGTGAGCGACAATGTGGAGATTATCCTCCCTATCATGTTCGCGCCCCTGTATGAGAACTCCAAGGGTCATTGGAACAGGTACGCCAACCCCCTCCCCTCCCCTCCCTCAGCCCCTCCTTGCGCGAGATAGGACCGTTCGTAAGATCATTTTTTTGACTGGGAACTCTTAGGACCATCCACGGCATGGTCTACAATGCTATGAAGTTGTTTATGGAAATCAACCCACAGCTGTTCGACGACTGCTCGCACGAGTACACGGAGCACCAGCAGAGTGCAAGCACTAGAGAAGCCCAACGTGAACAAAAGTGGGCAGCGATACAGGAGCAAGCAAACCAGAGAAAAGCAGCCAACGGTTCATCCGACACTGCAGTTCTTAGCCTCTCCCGTACTCATTCAAACTCACTACCCCGTCTCGACGAAGACGCCGCCGAAGATAATCAGAAGCGGCTGGATTCTCTCAAATTGCAGGATGGCGACCGCAACCACAGACGTCCTACGTCTGCTCGAGAACGGCAGAACTCAACCGGATCTTCGATCAGCCAGCGGTGAACATCAGCTCACTTGGGTACGATATGACAGCCGCACGACATTATATTCTACAACTCCTCTTTTGTGCGTTTGATCCTCCACACTATGCCTTGGGTGCAACAGAGTGTGCTATTTTATGTTCCTGCTTGCCGATGTCATCTCCCTTGGCGCCCTCTACCCCTATGTTGATTGTTTTTGTGGGCTTTTTTTGCTCCCGACTGCTCTTTTGCCCAATTGGGATTCGGGTTTTCGCCGTACGATATACTGTATCGTTCTCTCCGAAATATTATGATTGTTCTGCCGCTTTCACCCTTGGCCTATCATTGCTTGTGAAATAGCTCGACCAATGTCTTTTCTACCTTTTTGTCAACTTCCTCTTCTCGCCCATTTTTTCCCAGCCATTCAGTGCTGCTGTCTTTTGCTCTCGCTCTCTTTTTTTTTAGTTTTTCTCGGCTACGCTTTTTGCAATCGTTGTTTTTTTTGTTGTGTTTTTGTTTCTCAAGCTTTGCCTTTCCGCTCGTTAGTGGGGCTATGATTGTATCGCTTGGTTTGTTGGACCAGAATAAGCTATAGTAAAAGAAAAGTCGACTTGCTTTTGGAAGAGAAAATACCGGAGAAGAGGGGGTTGTTTCAAATAAGATACATGCAAAGAGACGAATGTAAAGGAGAAGAAAGGAAGAAAGCCGTCATGTAAACAAAGCCAGAAACTCCATTATTTATTTCACCCTATGGTTTCCTTCGGTCGTGTGATCGTAAAGGTAAACACCCTACTTCTGTTCACCTACCTGGTACCTAGTGTGTCCTTAATTTCTTCCAGGCTCTCTACGTGACCCTAATAGAAATATTCTTATTAAGCGACTCGTATAAAATAAATCGATGTCCTCTTTGAACATTCTCCGAGTCTGATCCGCCAATGATGCGAAATGCAATCTAAGTAACTCGCTTTCCGAACCAGTGCTACCTCTTATATGTTACGCAAAGCAATACCTAGTTTGCAAGATATATGTCGACATTGATTTTGTCACAAGATAAATGCTGATGTTACATAAACACCTAATAGGACTCTTGCTAAGACTAGCTCCACTAGCCGACAAGACATCTACATCGCGGTCTATCGCATATAGAGAGTAGGTATTGAGGATGTGACACATCTTATGAAATTGAGATAACCACTTGTATATCACCACCGCTGGTTTCCATTTCGCTCGCTCGTCCATTGGTCGTCATCCCTTTGCTGGCGCTGCTGGCGTTGTGACGGAAGCGGAGCTGGCCATTGCTGTGCTTGGGGCGGCAATGGCATCGCGCTTCCAACATTACCGGAATTTGGAGCTCCGCCCTGCCATACACCTGGCGGCAAACCCATCGGTAAGTTAGGAACACTTCCGAATCCTAGGGTAGGTAATGGAGATATCCCCCTCGGCTGTCCCTGAGTGGCGCCTGTAAACGGAGGTAGCGGTAATGGGGGAGGCCAGGGCCCATGGTAGTCAGCCGGCCGGGGTGGAATGGGTAAATGCATTGGGGGTAGACTTCCGGGTCCCGGATATACCATGTTCGATGGTAGTGGTCCTGGGTGGTGATTGGTACGATCACCGTCATAATCTCTGCGGGAGTGGTGCACATCTTGGTGGTGATAGAGCTGCTGATTGTTATCCCCCGCAGTTTTCCCTGCATCGTTATCCCTCAGAGATAGGGCATGAGGAGATGAACCTGCGGGTCGCCGCACGCCAGACCAGTCCCGACTCGCATACCAAAAGCCCTGACGAGTTGGCGAGGCAAACCGTTGGCGGGGGCTCGTAGAGCGGTCCTGCAGCCCCATGCTTGGCACTCTTAGCCGTGAGGAGCTTCTCGAGTTGCTCCAGTTTCCATGATGCCGCCCACGGCTGCGGTTGCGGCTCAAACTGTGATCTCGACTTCGGCTTCGACTCCGGCTCCAGCTCCGACCCCGCTTGTCCAGGGATGATGACATCCGTCGCCGTTTGAAAGCAGGCCCAGTGGATGGGGATTCGCTGTTGCTACTCTGCGATCGTTGGCGATCGCGACCACGTCGTCCTCCTGGACTGTGTGGCCTGTCATCGCTTCGGGATAACGCATGGTTACGTCGTCGAGATCTTTGCCCTATGTCCAAATCATCCCCTGCCTCATTGTACATGCCGTTGTGCCCACGGTGACCCAAGCCGTCTTCGTTTCCATGATCCACCGCATGCCTTCGCATTTGGCGGGCTTTCGATTTTTGGCAAAACGCTCGAGACCAGCCATAATATGTGTCGCCGTCGATTATGTCACCGCCGTCGACATCAATCTCGATACGCTCTCCCATCATATCAATGCTGAAGTCGGAAGTGCTCTCTAGTTCACCATGGGAGCTCATGCTTTGTGCGCCAAACACTCGATCCACATCGACGAGGAGTTTCTGAACAACGCTCACAAGCGCTGGATCGGCTAACCCAGGAACCATTTGTAGAGGTTTGATTGCTGATGCTCCCATAGATCGCGTCGAATTTGGGGTGATTGCAACCAGCCAATTAGCAGCCGGGAGGTCGTACCAGGGTATTGATGGGTCGCCATGATAAGCGGGCATCACATACGGGGCACCTTTGACCTGGCGTGCCGAGGAGTTATTGTGGTTGCCGTTTTGCAACTGAGCCCTCTCCTCATCGGAAGAGTCTTTCTGGCTGTTGCTTTGCTGTAACTTTTGGCGGTCGTCCTCTTTCTGATCGTTGCCAGCCAAGCGCGTCCCATCATCTACCGCTGTGCGTAATGTCGCTATGACGGTGTCTGCAAAGTAGTGACGGTCGGACCAAATATCCAATAGGTCGTGAATCTTCCGTATATGTTTCGGCACATTCTTGAAGGATGAGGCTACCACGAACAGAGAGCCTAGCAAAGGTTCAAGAGACGAGGCAAAGGCGGGATTGCGATCACGAACGAATGTATGGAACAAGAGATCATTGATAATGTACAGGATGTGCAGGCGTTTTCTCCTCGGTGATGTTGACTTGCTGGTCTTTTGGGTGCTTTCGGTAGTTGCCACCACTGGGATAGGCCTTTTCTCGGAAACCTGAGCATAAGATCGCGCGAGTGCGTTCAGATATTTGCCCAGGGCAGTGATGCGAGTTGGAGACGAGGCCGCAAAACGTAAGATTTGGTGTTTGCATGTCTGTATGGAAGAGAGCAAAGGCAAAAGTATAGAAGAGTAGGTCACCACCCATATAATGGGCAGGACTCACAAAGCACGCCAAAAATTTAGCTTTTGCTGGGAGAAGGCGAGAAACACAGAAAAGGGCAAGAGATAGGATGAATAGTGTGTGTCAAACCTGAACATTGCCTGGCGAACAACGCACGGTTGCCAAGTCCAGGAGTCTGTAAATCTCATCAACGTCGCTACGTAGACAAGGCTCTGGATCTGGACGGAGAAGAGCGGCAGCCAAGGTGGCCTTAGCGATAGCTAGGTTGGCTATGGCCGCCATTTGGCAATCGGTTGTTGATGACCCGAAAGTAGGAGAGAGTAGAGAATGGCGCAACAGCACTGTTACGCACAAGTGCAAGCCGGGTTAGCAAGCCTGAAAGATTCGCATGTCTAGTGCTCTGCTCTGGGAGAGGACAAGGCGACGAGAGGCGTAGGCGACGAGAGTCGTAGGGGGCGCGGTACCGGGCTTGTGAGAGGCGTCGAATGGCCGGAGAGAGAGTTGTTTGTTTCAGCAACAGAACCAGACGCTGCACAGAAAACATACATACTTAGCCAGCATCTTAAAGTAGTTTAGCGTATCCTGACGGCTGATTATTGTGGGGTCAACCGTGGGACCGTACTGGCGGAACAGCTCACTAGCACTTCACCTCTACAACATACGTACGAGTATGACTTCTGAATATTCGGATGTACTCTTGACTATTTGTCTTTGCGTACACACGAGCTCTAGCTTACTACAGTAGGATTTGGATACCATTATAGCGACATAACGACGTGTCGAGAGGGAAGTTTATAGACATATAAGGGTCATAAGCAATAGCTAAATGCGAAACCAATAACATTCCAACGACGAGATTATATCAACATACATACTATAAAGACACATCTATAGATTTTCGACAAGTGCTCCCGCTCGGATTGTGCCAAAGTTCCTCCGAAGACAGCGCAGGCAGCTTCCCGATAGAATCAGGTGCACAAGCTTAGGGGGCTTCTTAGGCCGCGCATCTTCGGTCAGAGCTGATGGATCTATGTGGAAAGTGGTGCATCGTTCCGTTCGGACTGGTGACGAATGTTCAGCAGATTTCGACCGTTATTCACGAAAATCTGTCCCCCTTTGGACTTCGGAAAGGAACGCTGGCTTCGTATTTGCTCTTTTCTAACACACGTTGCGTCTCCGTTGTGGGCGCGTGCCTTGTCGGTGCCGGGTCAGTACTCGATTCTTGGCTCGGCGATCCGGCCATATCGGTTCGTGCTGGAGTGCCATTTGCGGCGGCCGGTGGGTTCGCGTACTCGAGGTTGTCGATCATAGACTTCTTACGGCGCTGCTCGCTGAGACGAGCCTGGCGGTCTGCATTGATGCTGCGTTTGGCAAAATAGTAGGCGGCACCGCCGGCTGGAACAGGTTAGCTGGGTCGAGATGTAGTTGTGGGAAGAAGTTCTAGACGTATTTCTTTTGTTCGAGGGAAAGTGATTGTCCTACCTGCACAAAGCGAGCCCCATCCCAGCCTGGTTCATGCTTGTTAGCCACATAAGCTGCAGAGCTAGAGTCTAGCTAAGAATCGTAAGCAGGAGTGCGCAGCAAGGCAGTCTCACCAGAAAGATTTAACCTATACGACGTGCAGAAGAACGCAAGGGATTAGCCACGAGCCCATGATCATGCAACAAAGCTAGCCTTGGAGGACAACAAGTGGGCAGCGGGCCGCCGACAGTTTCAATAAGGAATCTTACCGTGTTCATGTTGAGTTATTGTTGTTGATACTACCTTGGGATTGATAGAACTGACTCTGGATTCAAGCAATAGAAAATGAGATATATTGGCACGATTGTGCAGCTGCTGGACAGAGGTGGCAGGTAAATCAGGCCACTTGAGAGGTTTTATCGATGAGCCGGTGTGGGGCAAGCCTCAAGAGCTGCACTACTTGTATGCGAGGACTCACGTGTTTTCTCCGACTTCCACCGATCCTCGCCCGGAACATTTCCTTTGTTCTCATTGGGCCTGTTTTCGTACTCTCCGGCGCTATAACCAACAGTTTGCATCGCAGGAAAACGTCGGAACTTGACATCTCATCTTATTTGATGCTTGATTCTAGAAATTGTCCTTGCTACTTCGGCATGGGCTTAGATTGTAAGGCCATGGCAATATCTAGCAGCACAACACACTTGCACGAATGATTATCACTCACCGAACAATCCACTAGGAAACAGCAGATTTTGAAGAGTAATCTCCTGCCACGACATATAGTCCACCGCAGATAGCTTGGCTGTGAACCGTTTCGGAAACCATGTTCATTTATATTTTTATACTGGTCAGCTTGTACAACTACAGCCTGTCATGGAATACCTGCAAGGGGAATCGCCATTTTGTTTCTCTTAGTGCATAGCGATCGGCAAAACGGTGACGGTCGCTTTGCAAACGGCCGAGTGGCCCTGCCAGAGTACGACGTGTAAACAAGCAACCCGGCCTCTGCCATCCAGCCCCTGAAGTGCACCGCCACCGCTATTTTAACGGCGCAACGGAGCTGATCGCCGGTTTCAATCACCATTAAAGAATTCGTGGGCGGCTTGTAGGTTTCAAAAGCAACTACGGGGAACGTCGTACGGAGCATACTCGTAGTCGCACATTATTCTCGCCGCAGGTTAAGTCGAGGCAGCTCGTGACGGTTACGTGGCTGCTTAGCAGCTAGTGGGACTTAGTCTACGGAGTAGAGCCAACGTAACGACTACGAAATACGATTCCGTAGTTACTCCAGAGCTAACTGTCTCATTTACAGTGGCTGGCAGCTAAAACATAGCGCTAGTCAGCTGACTTGACCCGCTGACGAGGGGCTGTTGCTGCTAGCAAGGCGGTGACGTCGAGGGGCTGCCAACTCCCTGCAAGATTGGGGGCCCTGGCCTATCTATGTAGGTCAACATCAGCCAGCGAAAAATGCCAAACAGAAAACCCGGCCTCATCTGCGAATTGTTCTCAAGCCAATCTTCCGGGGGCACTTGAGGCAGCGGGTAAAAAGGGCGGGCAGCAGGCTACTTGGTGCACGTGCACTAGAGACAACAGCATTTCAGCGTTGTTTTGACCAACACGTTTTGGACGGCTACACTATTTACTTCACCGTCTCGCAAGCCTCCGCGCTGATTTCTCGTCATCTCCCCCGAATCCCATCACAGCACGCCAACTCCTTCCACCCTGTATTTTGGCGGGGCCTGGGAATGCAGCAAAACCTCGCCTGCTACGACGCCGGCCGTGCTGACTTTCACCAACTCTCTCTCTCCGACCGTCGTCCTGCTCTCGTCTTTGCGCGCAAAGCTACGGGGAAAACAGCCTGCCAGTCGAAACACAACGACTTGCACCTTTCGACGCATCCTTTCCAACAGCAGCCACGATACTATCTAAAATAGCCTAGATGGTTCTAGGCCAGCAACACAGAACAATCGGGTTTACTGTTCCTGGCGCAGATCGTCCTGGGGTTGGATCTGTTGAGAGGCACACAATCTCTATGGCTTGACGAGAGACCTCACATATCTGCTCACCTTTGTTCCATCTAATACTTTGTGGTGGTGGCATGGCAACGACGTTATTGGAAGCTTATTTTCACATTTCCCAGCGCCATGCCTCCGCCTGACAACGAGGGGCCGGATGGCTCTTCTATTGTAAGCCTTTCTTCGTCCCCCTCCCATGCGCCGTCTGCTGCACTTCTTTCTACACCTCAGGAGCTCTAACATAACACACCCATTGCAACAGAAGCCAGTCTCCTCCCTGCGGGCACGCTTTGAACATATGAGCAAGACCGCGACCGACTCGCCGAGCCCTCTGTCATCACCACTCCCCCCTCCGTCTCGTTCAATATCACCAGCTCCCAAGCCGGAGAAGTACCGTGAACCGCCCACGCCGACCGCAGCGAACAGGCTATCTGTAGGCCCAAGCTCGAAGCTGAAGTCCTGGGATACTGCCTCCAACCAGCTCTCTCCATCTCCGTCTCCGTCTCCGTCCCTCTCGATATTACCGTTCCCGAACCCTTCAGCCGCCATGGAAGTTCCGATCAACAGTGCCTCTCTTCGACCCTTACAACGACTAGGACCTCCCCCTCCTCTTAGCCCACGTCCAATCCCCCCACCGTCGTTACTGGTTCAGCCTCCAGGCTCGCCACCAAAGGGCCGTATCAGCAATATTGCTCCCGTCATCGAGCAGCCCAGCTTTTTGAACCCCGATGCCGTGGTGAAGCCAGTGTCGCCTACTTCCCCTCCACGGTTCAAGGTGCCCAGTCGCCCACATACTCCATCAATGGAATTCCGGAAGTCGCCGAGACTGTCACCATCACAACCTCCATCACCGCCGCCTCCTCGACGCTCGGCCGAGCTGAAACGTGACCGAGACCAGAGAGACTACAAAGATCTAAAAGACTTGCGGGACCTAAAAGACCTACGGGACCTACGAGACCACCGGGATCAACGCACAGGGCCTCCTCCGATCAAACGTTCTGAAAAGCCAAAGATCCCGTCACATCACTTCTCACCCGCCGCCGCTTCCACATTGAGTGCACCCAACGGTGGAGGGATCTATAGCCTGGCTTCGGCTGCCGACAAGCGCTCCCCTTTTAGCAGCCCGCCAAGTAGTTCCGAAAGTCTACATGAGATGCCGCCACCTTCGCTCCCCACTCGGCCTCGCCCCCAGACGCAGAAGCTGGACAGAACTAATTCTATGCCACAGCCCAGGTCTAAGACAGGCCAGCTCTCTCTCGAACCACCACCAGTTCACCCCTCGGTTACCAGCCGGCGAGTTGACCGTGACCGTGATCGTGACCAGGAGGGAAACAACTCTGTGCGAGCATCTGGTGCATCCCAACCGGCAGGAAGCGAGGAACGCCCGCCACTGCCTTCTCGCCCTCAGAGTGTGGTTGATTTAGCACAAGCAAGTCGAAATAGCCATACAGCTTCTGCACGGCCACCCCCAAAACCTCCTCGTCCAGGAGCCCCCCCCGGGACAGTGTCTGGGCTACCAGCATCTCACAGTGGCGATTCGAATAGTGGAAAGCAAAGCTCAGCGTTTGTTCATCCGTCTCAAAAGAGGGTCGTGTCCAATCCAACCACTTCTACACAACAGTTTCTACCGCCGCCAACGCGAACACATCACGGCCGCTCAATGACTGTCGATAGAGCTGGCAGCAAGCCTCCGAGCGATCTTCGGGCAATTCCGGTCGCATTGAACCCCGTGTCTAGTCAGCAATCCGGCATGATGCCCCCCCCGGAAACAAGCAGTCGTAGTAATACGGCTGCGGATGCCACGCTCTCTATTGCGCCAAAGGTGGCCGACAATTCTGCCTCTGGGTTTCCAGATGTCTCCAACGTCAATCGTAGGCCACCATACATCAAACAAGGAGCTCAAGAAATCAACACAAGATACGATTGTCGTGTTTTCGATGTGTGCGGTCAGCTTGTGTGTACTACAGGCCATTTAACACGGGTCTGGAGCCTATTGGACGGCGAGATTTTAATGAGCTTGGCACATGGAGAGAATGTGAAGGCCACTGCCGTGGCATTCCGGCCGGGTGTTCATGTCGATGATGAGGGAACTCGCCTATGGATCGGAAATAACATCGGCGAGCTGATGGAAGCCGATATTGCCACCCAAAGTATCGTGGAAAGCAAACCGACAGCGCATGGACGCCATGAAATCGTTAAGATATACCGCCACTTCAATGAGTTGTGGACTTTGGACGATGGCGGCTCACTCTTCGTTTGGGGCCCAACAGAAGACGACGGCGTCCCAAGCCTATCCGGTAACCAGCATCAGTCATATCGGGTGCCCAGAGGCCACACCTTTTCAATGGTCGTGGGCGATGAACTTTGGCATGCGACGGGCAAGGAACTGCGAGTATTTTTGCCCACTCTCGATGGCAGAACGCAATTCCAAGTGCTCTTACGGGCGCTGTACCAAGAGAACGCTGGCGAAATATCGGCAGGAACCCTGCTGCCGTCAGACTCCGACAAAGTATATTTTGGGCACACCGATGGAAAGGTCAGCATCTACTCCAGAAAGGACTACTCATGCCTCGGCCTCGTCGGCCTCGGATCGTACAAGATCAACACGATGGCTAGTGCTGGGAACTACATCTGGGCAGGCTACAACACCGGCCACGTTAGCGTTTATGACCTCAGCCAAACGCCTTGGGTGGTGAAAAAGGACTGGTTGGCTCACGAGAGTCCAGTTGTCAAGATCATCACAGATCGGTCAAGTCCGTTCCGGGTTGACCAGTTCCAAACTGTGTCTCTCGGCGCCGACAACATGCTGCGCATTTGGGACGGACTGTTACAAGACGACTGGCTAGAAGACGAGTTGCAGGCACGCGATCAATCATACTGCGAGCTCAACACAATTCGGACGCACATAATGACGTGGAACGCTGGGGCTTCGACTCCAAGCAGCCTTCGCTACTCAGATGGAGATGCAGCTTTTATGCAGAATTTGCTGCAAAACAGTGGTTCCCCCGACATTCTTGTGTTTGGGTTCCAAGAGCTGGTGGACCTGGAAGACAAGACGGCCACGGCTAAACGATTCCTCAAGCCGAAGAAAAAGGAGGGGAGCGACCAGGAACGAATGAGCCACCAGTACCGCGACTGGCGGGACTTCCTCGTACGCAGCCTAGACGATTTTATGGCCGGCGAGCTGTACCATCTTTTGCAGACATCACACATGGTTGGGCTGTTCACATGC
Organism: Graphilbum fragrans; assembly: GCA_001513895.1. Taxonomy (NCBI): domain Eukaryota; kingdom Fungi; phylum Ascomycota; class Sordariomycetes; order Ophiostomatales; family Ophiostomataceae; genus Graphilbum; species Graphilbum fragrans. The sequence goes on from LLKO01000014.1 coordinate 47,797, forward strand.
ATTTTTGTCAAGGCTGACCTGCGAGATCGTATTCGCAATGTCGGAGCGATGGAAGTGAAGCGGGGAATGGGTGGTCTGCATGGCAACAAAGGCGCGATTGTAGTACGCTTTCTCTTGGACGACTCATCCATCTGCTTTGTCAACTGCCACTTAGCAGCAGGCCAGTCAGGAGCGGCGCACCGGCACAACGACATTGCAGCAATCCTAGAGAGCAACGGGCTGCCGATCGAGCGCGACATCAATACGCGAATTGACAGCTACATTGGTGGGGGCGATGGAACGATGATCCTGGACCATGAACTCTGTGTGATCAATGGCGACCTCAACTATCGAATTGATACCATGTCGCGCGATACGGTAGTGACCGCGGTCAAAGCAGGCAACCTGTCGAAGCTTTTAGAGCGTGATCAGCTTCTGGTGGCTCGGCGTCGCAACGCTGCATTTCGCCTCCGTGTATTCGAAGAGCTCCCCATCGCATTTGCGCCAACATACAAGTACGACGTGGGCACGGATAACTACGATTCAAGCGAGAAGAAGCGAAGTCCAGCGTGGTGCGACCGCCTGCTCTTCCGAGGCGGCCCAGCAGGACGTGTCCAACAACTTGAATACCGCCGCCATGAAGTTCGAGTCAGTGACCATCGGCCAGTAACGGGCCGATTCAAGTTCCAGGTTAAGAGGATCGACCCGAAACGAAGGGCAGTCGCGTGGATGGAGTGCCAGCAACACCTAGAGGACTACAAGGCAAGACTGGCTGAAAGGGAGAAGTAAGATAAACCCCTTTAAAACCCTCGAGTGCCCGTTTTCTCCAGCCGCAACTGATACTAACTAGCCTGCACAGATTGTTCTACCTAACACAGATAATTGGCTACGATGTGGCCACCAGTCAAGTCCTCATTCGAGAACGGTCTAATCGGTGATTCAGCTCCTCAGAAAATATTGTCGCTTTGGAAAAGCTGGGACGCTTGGCAGGAATACGAAGGGTGCTTGTCTTTGCGTCGCTCAGAGATTTGTGGGGTGGGTTAGGAGGAGGAAGCTCCCTCTGAAGTACCTTTACTAAAAGGCGTTGGAGTCAGAGAGACTTGCACTGTACATCATACACAGGCATTAAGCGGCTGTAAAAAAGGCTAAAGAAACAGGAACAGAAACAAAAACAAATGCATAAAACTTTATGGAAACTCAATGGACGAGAAGAGAGAGAGACCAGTATCGAGGACGAAGCTGCCCTGTCTTTCGGGATCGCTTGATGGTGTGGTTCTCCATCTCGATGATCTGACTAATCAGCGGATTCTGGCTGGCTGAAGCTCACGAATTTGGCCCAGACTAACCTCGGGTTGTCACCATTCGCATGTTGGCATTACTTTTAGTGATGTCATACCCGAACCCCTCATTACCGATTTAAGCTACAACCAGTAGGCGGAGGAGGAGAGAAGTGTGGTAGAGCGCGTGCATTAAGAAACAGAAAACCGTAATCAGATGGCGTGGCAGCCTTTTAGACATTGCCTGCGAATGCAGCGTCGCCAACTACGTCTGCATAACACTGTTTTGGCCAACTTCTCTTCTTGTACTCCTATGATGCCGAAAATGGCGACATCAACACAGTTCTATATCGACACGGATAATACCGGCCTTTGGAATGTGCGGCAAACAAGCGAAGCCGCTCAGAAAACGACATCCCTGCTGCAAGCGGATATGAAGGCAGGCAACCTAAAAATGAAGGAAAGGGGATCCAGAAACGGACGACGAGGCTAACACTGCAAGGCTCACCACGTGTTCTTCAATGTTGACGGCTTCCACAACCATATTCCCCATCACCTGCTGGCGCTCTACGGCACTGGAGCTTCTGCTGCGTCTCTTCAGGCGGCATATGATGCCAACAAGGGGTACCAGCTGCCAGTGAAGCGGCTACACAGCCCAGCGCCTGATAGCGGTGACGAGAGCTATACAAAAGCGAAATGGTTTGAAGAAAAGGGCCATTCCTACGTCGGCCGCCAGTCTTACTACCCCGATCTTCTGCGCTTCTTCCAATATGAGATCTCACAAGCGGACGACGACACAAATTCCACGACTGGGGCTGGATGGCATTCTGTGCTGCTTAAACGCCTTTTTTCGGGAACGCCAGCTGCTGAAGATCTGCTTGTCCGCCTTTACTCTGGGTTTCTGCACCCATTGATTCAGCTCATGTATGGAATCGAATGGAATCAGCCAGCGACAATAGCCCAAGCATTGGCCCAAGCATGTGTACACCGCCCCGGTGGGATCGACACATACCTCATCGGGGCTGAGAAGAGAGCAGCAGACCTGGAGCATATCTCGTCCAGCGGCGGAAATTCTTCGTCTCCTACGCTCTTCTCTCTGTACCTGGAAGTGGCAGCTTCCCCTGCCATTGCGTCTGCGGTGCGTTTCAGCGATACCAACAAGGTCAAAGATGGCGTTCTCGCCCGTGCTCTTGAGCCAATGCTTGACATCGCTGCCCGTGTACACGTTCGTCCTGACGCTTCGGAAATTGCCGCTCGGACTGCTGAAATGGCCGAGGCGTGCGTTTTTATCGCGGCGACTGCAGCCGTGCATCCGCACAAGCATATCAAGTTTGATTTCTTCCTAATGTGCGTATCTTCCGAGAACCATGGGAGTGTGTTGCTTTGACGACCGCCGCTAACTCATCAGCCACCACATAACCTCGATTCCCTTCTTTTTGGCCTTCAACAAGCTGCCCTGGATATCGCTAGAGACAAAGGCTCGGCTGCTAGAGTGGAAAATCCGCATGGATCTCCTGCAGTACGCGGCTAGGGCCTGTCCGCGCCTAGATATTCAGCTCATTCGAGGCTACCACGGTGTAGAGACACCGCCAGCGTCCCTACACACCAGTCCGCCAGACTCCCCGTCGTCTGGTTCTGGTATATCTGCTTCGGCAAAGGCTGCTGCCTCTCGAATATTCGACCTTGGTGATGATGGCCATGCCATTAAGCTAGTTCATGCTACTGGCATTACACAAGCGATTCTGCAACCGTATTCGAACGCTGAGTGGAGATTACTGTGCGATGAGAGTCTGTGGGACAACATCTACCAAATGCAAACGGATGCAGTTCTCGGTCCTGGTATGATGTGGGTACGAACGGCCGGATTGGATGAAGCCTGGGAAGTAAGTTCACACCTTTGATTCGTTGCTTCGCTCGAGTGCTTTTGGATGACTAGATGGTGCATCGTTTCTAGCATACTAATGAATCGCGACAATAGAATGTGGAGGGACCGGCTTACGAGCCGTACTGATTATGGGCCATATTATTCTCATGCCGGATCCTTATATCGAAATCAAGAAAAGGCTGCTTCTGGGGCGGGGGAAATAATGGTAGTGAAAACAAAATACGATAGCTTTTCTCCGCCAATGAACCCAAAATGATCTGAAAATCAATGCCGACCACATCCTGTCTATTCTATATATCAATCGAAGCCTAGCCAGCCTGCCTCGCTATCGTCGTCATCCACCAACACAAGAGCACCACTATTAGGTCCATCTGTCATTACATCTTTGTCCTGCTCATTGCCATTCGATGCTGGGGTGGCGCCAATGGTTGTGAGAAGTTGCTGTTGCTGCTTCTTCGTGTCTGTCGAGCCCGCCTTGAGGGCCTTTGCGTTTTTCGTATGGTCCAGAAGATAGTCCACCGTATAGACGTTCTCATCGGCAAGTCGCCGGATCTCATCCCGCATACGGCCGATGGCCCGGGCAACGACCCGCAGCTCAACGTCTAGCTTGCCCCGGTTTCCCGTCAACCACGAGCCGTGATGATCCACGAGGGCCTTAATCCAGAGCAAGCAGAACTCAATGTGCGGCGACTGCTCAGTCTGTGCTGCCACGAACCGAAGAAGACGTGCCACATAAACAGTCGGGATGTTTTCGACGACAAGCGGGATGTCGGGATAGGGAACGGCCAGGAACACGCGTTGGATCAGCGACGTCTCATTGAGCCGGAAAGCCATAACTAGCGCCTTAAGGTAGTCCTTGTCGTCATGGAGCACTTCAAGCGTTGCTGCCGGAGTAATGTCGATGCTTAGATCGAAAGGATCAAACGATAGCATGCTGTCCAGACTGTACACCAAAAGGCCCTCCGTCGACGCTGCGCAAAAGGCCATGCCTGTGGGCGAGAATGCCACGCCGGATACGCGCACCTCTGGCAGCCGGCGCCGAGCAGAAGGATCGCCGCCGCGTTTTGACCCCGGGAGCGAAAGATCGCGCCGGTCATCACGGTCGGACGCCTCTCCCTGGTCGTCAAGCTCGCCAAGTGGGCCTGCTTCAGTCAACATTCGGCTGTTGAGGAACTCCTGTGTCCCCGACAGCGAGAGATTTACGCTGACTGTGAACTTCTTTAGTAGAACACCCGTGGTGATCGCGTACAAGCAAATGTACTTGCTGTTTCCTGCTGCGATGAGGCACGTGCCGTCGGTGCTGTAGCGGATCGTATTGAAGCTCTTGGTGCCCGCCACGTTAGCTGCTGTGCGCCGATCAGAGACGCGGCGACCACCAGAAACGTCGCGGCGGCCGTCTACACCAGACACCTGGGTGGCTTCTTCGATGGACCAGAATGACACCTGGCCATCGAGGGTGGAGATGGCTAACTGCTGCGAGTCCGGCCTGATGGCAATATCCAGCACATCGGCCTGCATCTGGAGCGGTTCACTCGTTTGCGTTCTTGAGAACACGGACCAAATGCGTGCCGTGCGATCCCAGCTGCCGCTGACGAGAACGCTAGCATCGGGCGCAAAAGCGAGCGAGGAGACAGGACCCTCATGACCAGAGAGGCGGTCGAGCAACTGGCCTGTCTGAACTGACCAGATGTGGACGTCGAATGAGTCTATCGAGCCGGCCGCAACAACCTCGCCACTCGGGTCGACTGCCATACACGAAAATGAGAGTCGTGTAGGGGCTGTGAAAGTTCTAAAGTTCCGGAAACGGATGAGGTCCCAGGCCCGGACTGACCCATCAAGGCTGGACGTGAATAGAACGTTGCCCTTCTTGGCAAACTCGCAGGCGGTGACTCCGCTTGTGTGCTCTGTAAAGGTCACGATACAAAAGCCAGACTCTATGTCCCAGACTTTGATGCGGCCGTCGTCGGCCGTGGTGATAATGCGCTGGCCATCCGGTGAGTAAACGAGCGAGTTCATAGAATCAAAGTGGCCTTGCTGCTTCAGAATGTAGGACTCTGACTGCCACTCCCACACCAACAGTTGCCCAAGTTTCGATGCTCCAAAGGCCAACCACTCGCCCGAATTATTTATGGTGACAAAGTCAATGTCATTTTGAGAAATACTGAGGGTGTGGATCATGTTGAAGCTGGGCATTTCGTAGAGACAGAAGATGCCGTTGGAGAATCCTGCCACAAGAACGTCGGATTCCGCATGGTATGCGGCACATCGTAGGCTAGTGTTGTTTTGCATAAAATAATGCCGCTGCACAATCCGCCACTGCATATCTGCGTCATCGTCTTCGGACACTTCCTGGTGCTGTGGGGGCACGTATTGCCATTCAAAAAGAGCGCCATCCTTGCTGATAGTGTAAATAATTTCCTGGTTCTTTGAGAACCAGGCAGAAACGACAGCCTGTCTGTGGCCGGACAGGACTGTGGGAACAAATCCCTCCTCGGCCTCGAGATTCCATATCCTCGTCGTCAAGTCCGCTGAAGCTGTGAGAAAGAAACGCGAATCGCCAGACCATTCAATGTTTTTCACCGTGTCGAAGTGGCCAGCATAGGTACGGTACCTGACAAATGGCGCAAACTCGAGTTCTCCATCTGCATTGGTATCTGGAGTCGCCGGGACGTGCCATACTTCGACTTTGCGGCCGAGGCCGACAGCAAAGAAGCGGCCCGATGGTGAGAATGCGAGTGCAGTGACCGATGATCGGAGGCTGAAGTGATATAGCACAATTCTTCGAGGGAGGTTGGTTAGGATAGCCTGGCCGTCGTCGTCGATCGAGAGAAGCAGATTGCCTTTCGGGGTAAGGCCAATGCGGGCAATGTTTTTGCGGTGTGCAAAGGGGAGGGTGTATGATTTGTTGCTGTAGGAGAGCAGCTTAGTAAATGAATGGGAGTAGGAGGGCGCCCGCAGAGTCAATCAGGCTCTGCGTGTGGGGGAAAGGGTTCCTTACTCGACAAGATTGAATACTGTCACACGATTGCCAACAGGCGAATACAGGTGGGTACCATCTGGGCTGAACAGCAGGTTGCCCTGACAGTAGACGGTCCCAAGCAGGTTGGAAAACTTCAGGAAGCGCACGCGTTAGAGCCAGGTTGAATGGTAACTGTTTTGGGCCACCAAACCTACCTTGAATTCTGTCTTCATCCTGAGTTAACCGAGGTGCTCATCAATGCGCCTGCTGGAAGCCATCACCAAAAAAAAAAAAGTTTATCGCTTCGATAAAGAGTTCATATCGAGAATTAAAGTGGGTCACATGGCGGATTGTTTTTCCCTTCCGCCAACATGGCTGTAGTTGTGCACAGGAACTAGTGTACACGCACTATGTGCAAAGCTTCACAGAGCTGGGGGAAGACCGGACTTTTGGCGAAGGCCACAAGCCACTGCCATCAAGTTGCTGCAGCAAGTGCAGCACGATAGTGCTCTGATAGACATAAGTAGGGCAGGACGAAGCTATCATTATGGATGGCGGTGCTGATGAGATCCTTTCGTATCATATTGCAGTGGACGTACATGATTGGACTGTCTCGGATGTGGTTAGGCGCGTTCTTCTCAATCCAGCACCCGTTGAAATTTTGGCTAGTTAGGGGTTAAGCTACCGGAGACCATCCCAATAAGACGTCAAGAGAGAAGGCACCTTGGGGATTGCTAGGTGGCCCCTCCCCCCTGGATTCGCATGGCCCGTGCGCGGCACTGGAAATTTGGACACTTCCCCTTCGTCTTCGTTGCCCCTGAAGTACCCAAGCTTCCTTCCCGCCTTTTTCTGACTTCTACAAAAATACCCAAACAACAAGGAGAAACGAAACAACAAACAGTCGTAACTGTCCTCTTCGCACTGCGGCCATCGATAAGTTTTACTCTTCGCAACCCGAGTTACTTAACTTCTTGTTCCCTGTTGTTCTCTTGACACATTCGCCTCATCCTTCCACGATGGCTCCCGTCACTGCTGAGAGCGCCTCGCCGATTGGTATCGCCAATCTGCCGAACCAGCGGCACAAGATTGTCGCAAAACGGGGGGCTGCCTTTACTATCATGGTTCGTACTCTTCATCTATATTTTTTGTCGTCGCGTTTTCCCACAATGATACGTATTTGATTGTATGGAGTGAAACTAACCTGTGGCTTCTTTAGGTGGCTGGAGAGTCCGGCCTGGGCAAGACCACCTTCATTAACACCCTCTTCTCAACGACCATCAAGAACTATGCCGACCACAAGCGTCGTCATCAGAAGCAGGTCGACAAGACTGTTGAGATTGAGATTACCAAGGCGGAACTTGAGGAGAAGTTCTTCAAGGGTGAGCTAACAGGCCCGGACAACTAAAGTCGATGCGTTACTACTGTGGATAGCAGAAGCTAATGACATTCATGTTTCAGTTCGCTTGACTGTAATCGATACACCGGGCTTCGGCGACTATGTCAACAACCGGGACTCTTGGATGCCCATCATCGAGTTCCTGGACGATCAGCACGAGTCTTACATGCTCCAGGAGCAGCAGCCCCGCCGCCTGGACAAGATTGACCTGCGTGTCCATGCCTGCTTGTACTTCATTCGTCCTACTGGACACACTCTGAAGCCTCTGGACATCGAGGTCATGAAGCGCCTTTGCTCACGTGTCAACCTCATCCCCGTGATTGCCAAAGCGGACACGCTGAGCCCCGCCGATCTGGCCAAGTTCAAGCAACGGGTAAGTTCACCCCTAGAGATGTCAGGCTTATTTGTTTTTTTTGTTACAAGGAAACAAAAGAAATAGGACTACTTGCATTATCCTGGATTGCATGCTAACTTTCATTAGATTCGGGCTGTCATTGAGGCTCAGAGCATCAAGATTTACCAGCCGCCTGTGGAGGAAGATGACGAAGCCGCTGCTCAGCATGCCCGGAGCCTTATGGGTGCCATGCCTTTTGCTGTTATTGGCTCGGAGAAGGATGTCAAGACGGGTGACGGACGCATTGTCAAGGGCCGGCAGTACTCTTGGGGTGTCGCTGAAGTCGAAAATGAAGACCACTGCGACTTCAAGAAGCTTCGCTCTATTCTGATCCGCACCCACATGTTGGATCTGATCCACACAACGGAGGAGCTGCACTACGAAGCTTACCGCGCTCAGCAAATGGAGACTCGCAAATTCGGCGAGGCTCGCCCGCGTAAGCTGGACAACCCCAAGTTCAAGGAAGAGGAGGAGGCCCTCCGCAAGCGCTTCACCGAACAGGTCAAGATCGAAGAGCAAAGATTCCGGCAATGGGAGCAGAAGCTCATCGGAGAGCGCGATCGTCTTAACAAGGATCTCGAGCAGACCCATGCCCAGATCAAGCAGCTGGAAGCTGAGCTTGAGTCGATGCAGGGAACTGCCGTGCGCAGCCACGGTCGTCGTTAGGACGAAATACTTTCGCCTTTACGGCTGCGGGCCGTCTTCGTTCTGTGAGATGATCCCTAATCCAATACTTCAATGCTCTGCAACGCACTTGCCGTTCCGACGAATCACCCATTGCTCCCTATGATGCATTGCGATCAAAGGAGATTGGAACTATTCGCGGCACTTTCTTTTGGTCCTTATTTCGGGTTTGGCAGGCTCTTCTATTGGAGAGAATGGGTGGAAGAAAAAGTTGACAGTAAATGAGCGAAGGCTCGCTTCTCAAAAAGGTTTGCCTAGCGTGAACTTTTGTTGTTTTCTTCTAGCTGCTTGTTCTGCTTTATTCTTGACTACGCTAGCCTCTTTTTTTCTTTTTACTTTACCCCCCCTTCGCAGTTTTTCTTATATGATATTTGTTCGTTCGATGTTTTTTTTTCCGCAACACCCTCTGTTTTAGTCACGTTGTAATATGGCTGTCTTTCTTATGATACCAGATAATGAGATTGGCTGTCCCTTTCCCTTGCCGAGCAAGCACTCAGTTGAACGCCTAGTCGTCTACAAATCAATAGCAAAGGTGGCCCGAAATTATACTCTTGGGGCAACAAGCTTATGTAGTTAATAGCCGACACACGTTGAACTAAAGACTGTCTAAGTTAATCTGTATAGAGCAGTTACTAAATAGCATCCATGGTGGCCCGCATAGTAAGCTGTTCGTTCTTGTTTCCAAGCTTGGATATTTGTAGGAAAGCATCGACCCCATAGCCCTCCAGGCTGTGAAGTTCTAGATTTCCTGCCCAGTATTCGGCGTAAACACGGCTTAGAGGCAAGCCCATACCAAGACGCAAATGAGTCGGCCGACGAGCGAGTGATGAAAGCGAGCCCCCAAGGCGCAAGTCATCATTATCCAACCCCGTACTTATATTTTGACTCGAGTCATGTGAAGGCCGCGAGCCGTGATTTCCGTGGACCTCCGGGCCCTGACTGTCTTGGTGCTGTTCTTCTGCATGCAATTCCTGTAGTGTTGCACCCATACGAGGTACTTTTTCAAGATTTTCAAGAATGCGTTGTGAGTGCTCTCCTTTGCTGAATGACCAGAGATATGGTAGCATATCTCGTGGAACGCCTCCGCCTTGGTCCGAGACTCGAATAGTTACATGCTGCAAAGATTCGCAGATAGTTACTTCGATGGGGGGAGGGGCCGATCCTGTCTCTTGCTGGCCACTTGCTATCATAAGCTGGTGTTTTTCTACAACAGCCTGTACAGAGTTGCGTAGTAGCTCGCCAATGATGTATTCAAGGTGGCTGAGAATATATGGAAATGTGGCGTCGAGATCGCCTGCGAGCTGGATTTCGGGAAGAAGCACTTCGGGGCCAAGAGCTGAGCGGGCGAGGGCTCGAACGGTCTGGGCGCAACTATCAATGACGCTTCGAGCAACACATTTAAGAAAAATCTCTCCAATGAAGTCGTGAGAATCGGATAGCCGTGCGCCAGGAGAGTACCACGAGCTATTGAAAGTTTCTGACAGAGCGAGATGTTGCTCGGCGATGACGCGACGAGATATCCGCTTTCCACACATGTTAGGCGGCTATCTACAGAAAACAACAACAATAACAACAACAATAACAACAACATGAGAGTTGTCTTTTGAGGTTAAAAAAACTCACTGAGCGAAGGATTGTGTTCATAAATTTGTCTAGATCACGAGGATCCATGAGACCGTTGCACTTGAGGATGCCCATGCCTAGTTTTGGAATTACAGCCAGATGCGCCTGCAAAGTATGGCCAATGATCTTACACAGGGCGTCGTTGTCATCAAGAGTTCGGATCTCCCTGACCTTGCGAAACATATCGAATGCGGAGTAATAAAGCTCATACACTGCACCGATGTCCGGATTTGATACCACAGCATACGGCAGCTGCTGGATGTCACGTATACGGTGGGCGAGCCTAGTTGGGAGTTCAGTCCGTACATAGTTTGCTGAACTGATGAGGCGGTCTTCGGTAAGGGACCGGCCGAAAAACATGAGCTGGCGCAGACTTATTGGCCGCGCTTCTCGGGCCACCCAGCTATGTAGTTCTGGTAAGTTTGGAGACTAGGAGCAAAGGGCTGGGGGGAGGGGTAGAACGGTACTCGTCAAGAACAGAGATCGGGCGCCATTTCGGGCTATGGCTCTGCGAGGATGAGCACACTGGGGTCAAGGAGCACGGAGATGGCGGACTGCAGCATTGGGTATGGCTGGTAAGACTCATGCGGCGGAGAGTCGGGCGAGCCATCCGTAATGCGCGCAGTGCCATTTTATGAGTGCCATACAGGAAACGCCACAAAGGCACGCGTCTAATAGAGTGCGACTGCAAGGCCGTGTTGTGGGATTCTTTCCGAGGCGTGGTTGTGCACAAATATGGATTTGTCTGGTCAATTGATGATGTTGTTTATTAAGTGAAAGGCTTTGGAGGAGCTCAGAATGGAGCTTGTGATCGTGGGCGGCAATTCCATACCCCACATTTTGTGCTCATTGAAATATGTATCTTCTTACGCACAATGTCATTTATGGACTGCCACTGTGCACCTTACCACGCCAACGGAAGACACCGCAGCAATATAGCATTTACTGTTGGGGTCTCTTGCTTCCTGGGGCTAACAGTAAAATTGCTACAATGCAGCCCGGAGACTTCCTACAACAGTTACAAACCTACTAGTGTATTTCTGAATACAGTATACAGTAGATACATGGCAGCCTCACGTATCTTATCTTTTCGTGCTCTTAAGCTTGTGCAATCTACCCCGTACTGTTAAGCGGAGTGTTGTGTACTTGACTTGTATGTAGGCTTCCATGGGCTGACGTGGTCACAAAGCAGACATCGAAGAAAGCAAGGCAGTCACGCTGGATCTTACGTGTAGCTTGGCTAACTAGCTAAGACTACCTTCATCTGCATGAGGGGTACACATCGCCACAACAGTTCGCAGGACTTGTGTGTAAGCATGGACATAGAAGGGAATCACTGTATAATAAGTGTTGGCTGCAAGAACACAAGAAAACAACAAAATAATGGGCGCCGTGAACCGAGGACTGAGGATGTCTCACAATAGGAGGTACAAAGCCACAGGTGGGAAAAACGGCATGAGCGGGGTTTGCAAGGTCGCTGGCCATGGGCAAGAGCTGGCTCCAGCGCGATAAGTACTCGTATTGTGGAAAGGTTAGTGGGAGTACTTTGCTACGAGTACGGAGGGTAGCGGGGGCCATTAGGCATAACTATGCTATCATTGTTTGAACACCCCTAAAAATGACCACGCATACTGCGTCAGAATGAGGACTCGGTGGAGTATAGGTAGTAACTGTACCAATCATAGGCTAGATCCTCCCACTTACCGAACTTATGTGAACATGAAAAGCAGTATAGCCTCTTCCTATTGTTGCCACCGGTCGCCTTTTGTTCATGACTTCTTCGGCCATTACCACTTTTTCCCGCCATTTTTCATCCCTCCACCCACCTGGGCCCCGTTTTGAGATCTCGAGCTACATTTGCGCTGTAGCCCTTTTGCCTCCAGGAGCAGCCTCTGACGGTAATGTGGCTTGCAGTACATCCTGATCGTGCTTATCCCAAATGACAAACCAATCATTTGTGACTGCGATATACCCTGTTGTCGATTGAAAATAAGAACGCTTTAGGGCTGGGAAAAAGGACAGTCTCGGCGGGTTACAATAAAAGCTCTTCAGTTCTAACAGGGGCGAATTATACTTGATGCCCCGTCCTGCTCGACCATCGCGTCCTCTCTTTCGCCTTTTGTCGCGTTATTTGTCACACAAAAGACATACCCACTCCTCATAAATTTCGCGTCCTTCGTCGGCGACGAGATTTGCCATCTATTTTTTCTCTTCTTTTTACCCCCCCTGCTCTGCGTTCGGGCAGCAATACCACCCCCTCTTCAAGCCCTTTGTACTTTCCTACTCTCGACGACGACTGGCGTCTTTACTTTCCATAGCATCCGGCTCTTTCCCTCCTGCTCGCATCGCAGGCGGAAGGATATCCTGCAGCATTGCACTCTGCGGTTCGTTACTCACCTTCCTGCCGCCTTCCTGCGCAGATCGTGTGCCCTGCAATAGTTGTTATACGCTGCGCCAAACAAATCCAGAGAACTGCTCAGCCATGGTAAGTCCTTGCCACCCCGATGACGTCCCACAGCCGCACTCCGTCTCATGCCTACGCCGTATTGGTGCTGCTATCCATCCCCCCAAAACCAATCCATCAGACACACCCTCTCACCCTGCTTCAGCGGCCGATTCTCCACTTTGTTGCTGGCTTTGCTCTCTCCCTCCATCGCTGCAGCTCTCCTCCCAACCTGTCATTCCTGTACGCAGCGGTCAAGGCTGCTTCTGACCGCCCTGCTATTTCTTGGGCAGCAACATAGTTTGCCTGCTTGATGTACTACGCGCAAATCCTCTGCTCTGTTCTTGGTCGCGACTATCACCCCTCCTACCCCTCTCTTCTTCATTTGTGTCCTCAACCCAGTCGTGATCGCAAGCCTCGTCACTACCTTCTTACCCATTTTTATCTATCACCTCTTGCGTCCCAGTTGCGGGCTGCACGATGGACGCCTCTCGTCTTTCGAAGAAGATGGCTAACCTGGATCTTGACAACCCTTCTGCACAGGACGCCCATCTAGACCTAGACGCTCCCCATCCCATGGAGACAGACGACGCGCCGCTGAATCCCACCGAGGATGGCGGTTCCGATAAAGACTCGGTGACCGAACCGCCCCCCGAAGCTTTCCGAGCCGGTTCCCCAGATTCGGATCAGCCTCCTGCCGATAACTGTACGTACACACCGAGCGACATCTGCCTCCTCGTCCTCCCGGCTAGGTTCTATGTCGCTGATGGTGTATTTAGTCGAGGCTATGAAAAAGCTCGTTTTCACCCCGCTTGCCGAGGAACCCCCGATACTGGAAGATGTCGTCAACACCTGGACTGTGGAAGACTGGCGATCGCTTCCAAAGAAAGAGCACGGTCCCATCTTCTTGGCCGGAGGCTTCCCCTGGTACGTTTTGGCTCGGGCCCGAGATCTATTTTCTTTTCACAGGCCTCAAGATTACCTCTTTCCCTATCAGATTTACTCTGTCGTATGACTTCAGGCGTCGCTCGTGTGCTGACGTACCTGTCTCAAATAACTGCAGGCGCATCCTCCTCTTTCCGTACGGTAACAACGTCGACCACTGCTCAGTCTACCTCGAACATGGATTCGATCCCAATGACATTCCCGATGACTGGTCTTGTTGCGTGCAGTTTTCTCTCGTTGTTTGGAACCCGAGCGACCCTACGGTCTACGCACATCACACTGCTCATCACCGCTTTAACAAAGATGAGGGTGATTGGGGCTTCACTCGCTTCATTGAACTGAGAAAGCTGTTACACAAGGCGGATGGCAGAAAGCCCTTGGTTGAGAACGACACAGTCAACATCACCGCCTTCGTTCGCATCGTCGAGGACGAGACCGGGGTGCTTTGGCACAGTTTCATCAACTACAACTCCAAAAAAGAGACGGGATACGTTGGATTGAGAAACCAAGGCGCTACCTGCTATCTCAACTCCCTGCTGCAGTCGCTTTACTTCACTAACGCCTTCAGAAAGGTAGGTTCTAAACTGCTAACCCCCCCCCCCAAAAAATGCTGAGCCTATCATCTGCTCTCAGCATCTGCAAAAAAATCGGTTGGTGCCCATTACTAACACGATGTCGTACACAAGGCAATCTACCAAATCCCTACCGAAAGTGAAGAAAGTTCAAGCAACAGTGCCTATACCCTCCAAAGACTGTTCTATCAACTACAGACATCGAATGTTGATGTCAGCACCAATGAACTAACCAAGTCCTTTGGCTGGGAGTCAAGGCATATTTACGTCCAGCAAGATGTTCAAGAACTGTGCCGAAAGCTGATGGAGCGGATGGAGGAGAAGATGAAAGGAACACCCACTGAGAACGTCCTGTCAAGCATCTTCAGCGGCAAAGTCAAGACGTATATCTCATGCATAAACGTCAATTACGAGTCGAGCCGCATCGAAGACTTCTGGGACATCCAACTCAATGTCACCGGGAACAAGGACCTACAAGCCAGCTTTGAAGATTATATCAATGTTGAGCGGATGGACGGTGACAACAAGTACTTCGCTGGCGACAAACACAAACTCCAGGATGCCAACAAAGGTGTCATCTTCATGAGCTTCCCTGACGTCCTTCACTTGCAACTGAAGCGCTTCCTCTACGACTACTATCGGGACACTCCCATCAAAGTCAACGATCGCCACGAGTTTCCTGATGTCATCGACCTCAGCCCTTACCTCTCCGAGGACGCAGACCGTTCAGAGCCTTGGACGTACCAGCTTCATGGAGTGCTTGTTCACAGTGGCGATCTAGATGCTGGTCATTACTACGCATTCTTGAAACCCAATAAGGACGGGTGGTTTTACAAGTATGATGACGAAAAGGTCACTAAAGCAACATCGCGGGAAGCCATGGAAGACAACTATGGAGGCGCATATCCATCACCATTGAACGTCGTTACGCGGGCGGGGACTGCCAAAAAAGCACCTGTGATGCGACCCAACAGTGCTTATATGTTGGTCTACATCCGCCAGTCTCGCCTAAACAAGGTCCTAACGGCTGTGACGGAAGAGGACATCCCAGCACACATTCAAAATCGGCTTTTGGAAGAGGCTGCAGCGCGAGAAGCTAAGAAAAAGGAACGCGATGAGCAACATCTTTACATCGGCATCAAAGTCCTCACCAATGACACTTTTTCGCATCACCCTGGGTTTGACCTCGCGTCGTTTGATAACCCAGTGGAATCGAACCCCGCCTCTCCGCGGGTGTACAGAGTGCTACGCACCACGGCAGTCCACGAGGCTATTGCCAAAATCGCGAAGGACCTGCACCAAGATCCTAAGCATGTGCGCTTATGGCTAATGGTCAATCGTCAGAACAAAACAATCCGACCAGACCAGCCAATTATGGACGTGCATCTGACCGTCGAGGAGACATATGCACGGATCACAGCGCGTGATAACATGCTTCGCGTCTGGGCAGAAGTAGCCGAAGATATTGGACCGGATGGTGACCCGATCTGGCCTACATTCCAAAGCCAACCGAACGGCCTGGTCATTAGGAATGATATCATTCTTCTCTTCCTGAAGTTCTTCGATGTTGACAAGCAACAAGTTCGTGGTGTTGGGCATGTATATGTGGGCAAAGACAAAAAGGTGGAGGATCTCTATCCTGTGATCATGAAAAAAATGGACTGGGGCGACAAGTTGCCGGACGGAGAAAAACTGGCTCTTTTTGAGGTATGTTGATTCCTTTCATACTCTGTTCATTCAACCAGGGTCCCGTGAAGCTGGACGAGGAGACTAATCAATTTATAGGAGATCAAACCGAACATGATCGAGCCTCTCAAACCAAAACAAACCCTCAAAGCTGCCGAGCTACAGGATGGCGACATTATCTGCTTCCAGTTTTCCTCGGAGCGCAAATCAACGGATCGCCCTGTCAATGCGTACGTCCCTTTACTCATATTCCAAGAATTTCCCGTACTAAATACTGCTCACAGGGCTACAAAATGGGACTGGTTCCCCGACGCAAAGAGCTTCTACGAATTCCTTCTCAACAGAAGAGATATCAGCTTCATGCCTCACCCGTCTAGATGCAATGCTGACGAATATCCCTCTTTCAACCTCGTTATGAGTGTACGCTCAACATACGACCAGCTATCTGAGAGAGTCGGAAGCCAGCTTCAAGTCGATCCTACACATTTGCGTTTCTATACGATCAACAACAATGTGTCTGGGAGTCCTAGAACATGGGTCAAGCGCACCGTGGCTCAGAATCTTAGCACGATTCTCACCCCGCAAGCCTATACTAGTGCTGGTGCAGGTCAAAAGCAGGACGCCCTCTACTTCGAGGTTCTGGAAATGAGCCTCGCAGAGCTTGAAAAGAAGAAGGTCATTCGGGTTATTCTTCTCAGCGAGGGAATCACGAAAGAGGTAAGTTTCTACAACACATGCCAAATCGGGTTTCCCGAGTGAAAAGACAAGATGCTCATGCATTATTTTATTTCTAGGAGCCCATTGATCTTTTCGTGAGCAAGAACAGCACGATCGATGATCTCATTGATGCTTTGATCGTCAAGGCGAAGATACCAAATGAAGAAGACGGCGGAAAGATGCGAATTTATGAATCAAGCGGTTTCAAGTTTTCTCACGAGTTGGCGAGAGACTACCCGGTCCTGAGCCTTACCGAGTATTCGCAGCTTATTGCGGAGCGTGTGCCAACTGAGGAGCTAGAGGCAGAAGATGTCCGAACCATCCAAGTCTTCCACTTCCATAATGATCCTAGCAAGATTCATGGAACACCATTCCGTTTTTTGCTCATTGAGGTGGGTTTTCATGAACTATTGCATATCCATGTCAACGGAGACTTAAGGGATCAATACAGCTAACAGAGTTTCTTGGGGAAAACATTAGGGCGAGCCTTTTTCAGAGACGAAGAAACGCCTTGAAAAGAGAACTGGGTTCAAGGGCAAGAGCTTCGAGAAGATCAAATTCGCTGTTGTCCGGCGGAAACAGTACTCTAAGCCGCAGTATCTAGAGGATGGTGAGTCCCTTCTCATCTAAACTATCTCTCCCATTCTTGAAAAAGCAGCTGACCATCTCAGGTGACATTCTCTGGGATCTCACGAGTCAAGAGGAAGAGTTCCTAGGATTGGATCATGTGGATAGGTCAAGAGGGTTGCGCAACGGCATTGAAGATTTGTTCCTCCATTAGAGGTATAGTGAGGGCACATGCGATGGGAGGAAGAGTGATTCTAAATTTCTACAGCTTCTATAGCAGATATTAGAGCACGAGTCTCACATGAGTGGGATTCACTGAACAGAATTTCCTGATTTTGTGTTTCAAAAGAGACCAGCACTCGTTATTTTGTCGTTCTCTGTACAGTGTGACACAAGTGAGTGCGCGGGAGCGACGGAGTTAGGTACAATGGACTACAGAGTACTCGTAATCTCTACAGGTGCGGTGGGGTAGGTAAAATAAAGGCGGTATGTTGCGGCAGAAATATATAGTTATCGAAATCGGAGGCCCAAAATTTCACAAGCCAACTTGAGAGGAAGAGTATGCGCAGACGGGGGAGTAGCACCAGGGTCTTTGTTGTCTTATTCTCTTTCAGACATATCCTGGAATACGTGTATCTCAGGCCTCTTCGAAAATGAGCCTACCGGGGAGCGGTGGATTCGGCGGCGGGGGTACTGGCAACTCTGGAGGAGTAGACATGAACGACCCAACTGTGAAGAGGGTAAGAGAGTCTCGGCAGGGAGTAGCCACCTTATATTTCGCTTTTCCCCTTGATATAAAGGCGATATCAGAGATAACTCATCGCTGTGGAAAACCTTGGCTAACGTGAATGCTGTTCTCTAGATGCAACAAGCCATGGAGTCGTGCGTTGCCAAGTCTGCAATGGCTGGTGTAGCTGGCTTTGGTCTCGGCGGTCTGTTCGGCATGTTTATGGCATCGGTATGTGATAAGTTCTTGTTGGGGTTTCGCTACAGGATATATGGCTAAAATAGACTTTCTGTTTCACAGATGGCATATGACACCCCCTTTCATACCGCGACACCGACCACAGCACCAGCTACGGCCCCTGGGACAACAGTAGCAACAGCTCAGACGGCAGGGCAAGCAGCGGGACAAGCGGGAGCATCTACGGCTGCAAGGGTGACCACAGCATCTGCCTTAAGGTCGGGAGCAACAGCGGCCGGTGCGGCAACAGCGGCCAGTGCGGCAACAGCGGCCGGTGCAGCTGCGATAGCAAAGACAATACCGAGTGCTGCGGCGACGATGCCGACAATAGCCACATCGGCTCCAGCAATAACAGCAACTGCGGCTTCTACTTCCAGTACCATAGCTTCTTCCAGTGCAGCGGCGGCCACTACTATCAATCCCGTCACCGTCGCCTCCCTGCCTCTTCGTCAACAGCTAGCTCACGGGTTTCGCGACATGGGATCCCGCAGTTATTCTACGGCTAAGAACTTCGGTACGGTCGGAGCTATCTTCTCCGGTATAGAATGCGGGATCGAGGGGCTTCGTGCCAAGAATGATATTGGCAATGGTGTCGCCGCAGGCTGTCTGACGGGCGCCATTCTGGCACGCAACGCGGGACCGCAGGCTGCAGCTATAGGATGTGCTGGCTTTGCTGCATTCTCGGCCGCGATCGATGCGTACCTTCGGATGCCACCAAACGACGATTGAGCATCTTGAGGACATATCTGTTCTTCTTACACAGACCATGACTAAGAAACCAGGCCCAAAGATCACTACGGAGCCGGGTGAAATTTGTGAATGTTGGGCGTTTGGAGGGTTGCAATTTTACCTCATATGTGCATTCGGGAACTCTCATCTCTAGAATATTAGGTGACTTATATTGATATGGCTGAACGAAAAGGGTTGGTGGGAAGGAGGGAGGGGAAAGGGACGGTATGTTGATTCATACAGGTACATATTCAAACGTGATATAACTGAACATGTTCTACTAGTGTTATATATTCATTTTGACACATAAAGACAGAGCAGCCAACTCCAAAAAGCTGTAAAAAAAAACAAAAAAAAACGGACCGCATAGCAATGCAAGCACACCGAAGTCAAATGAGCAACGAAACCCAACTGCCAAAACCCCCTGAAACCTATAGATTGCGAAGCTGAAGTCGGCAAGTAAAGATGGCGTAACAACAGACAAACTGATCATCCGCTTCGTAGTGTAAAACGGACATAGAAGAAAGAGAGCCTCGCGTCATAACCTTCGTAGTCACGGCTGCTCTGGCTTGCGTTTTGCCGCTGTCACCATTCCAGATGGCAACATATCGGTAGAGACTCCGCCTTTACCTCTTCATTCCCACCCGTTAGATGGTGATACCTGCCATAATTAACTGCTGATCTGGTAGACCTTGAAGGAGCCGAACTCCCAGTATGCCGTGTCAAAGGCCGTGGGGTTTTTAGCCACAAAGTCGGTGCAATTTGTCGGGGACGAGCCGCCAATACAAGTGTAGTCTCCGACACACGACTTGGTACACGTCGAGGTTTGGTACTTGGCCTCGCCAAGCGACCCGCACAGGTCAATGTTGGCGATGATGCTGGCGTTTGTAAAATGGTTGCCGATGTTGCATTTGGTGTTGGGGAAGTCGGCCAGGGCAGTGCCCCAAGTGCTCGGGTCAGGGTTACCAGCAGTAACATCAGCTGGGATGGAATCATTGGTAAACTGCCAGACACGGATACCAGCATCGCGCCACTCGAGAGCCATGACACCACCTCCGTCAGAGTTGAAGGTAGCGCCATACGTCGAGGAGCTGCCATCAACACCACAACCAGCGTTGTCGTTGGTGGTGTTGACGCAGGCGGTATACTCTGCCGTGCCGGTCATCTCGCGCTTGACGCCTTCCATGGTGCAGCCATCGGTGGTATGAAGGGTCATCTGGTTTCCGGTGGTGGCCATGTTGACCGCCTCCATGACGTCAATCTCGCCATGGGTAGGCCAGATGTCGCTGTTGGGACTGTGGATTGAGTAGTGAGGTTAGCGGGAGGAGGAAACACAGCATATGCGTACTCTTTCAAGGAGTTCAGCAAAATTCGACATACTCTGAAAGCCAAAGAGCAGGCCATGTGCCACAGCCGTAAGGCGTGTGCTTAACTTCGAAGATGAAAAGACCATTGTCGTACTGCGTCTTAGACTCCAGGCGAACAGAAAAGCGGCCGGTAGACGCATCGGGTGAGGATGACGGGCCAACAGAGGTATCGACACGCACGACGGCGGATGACGAAGTGGCCGTAGTCAGATTCTAAGGTACCATGTTAGGAATATGACAACCAGCTATATGGTTAGGGGAAGGGCGACTCACAAGCCCCTCAGCATAGCTGCTTGGAACGTAGTGGACGAAACCACTAGCTGAATGCAAGTCAGTAATCTAGGAGGTATTGGAGAAGTAGCTGTTGCAACTGGGCGACGTACTTGGGTCATAACCAGTGAAATAATCGAACTTGTCAAAAAAGGTGGTTCCTGAGTCTACATATGCGAACTAGTATTAGCCAATAACCCGGGAAAAGACGAGTCGAAACCTGTTTGGCAAGGGAAAACCCCCAAAAAGACCCAAAAAAAATAAGTAGAGACCATCGAGAACAATCCCGGGAGATCATAATTTCCAGGAAAGCCATAACGCGAAATCGAGCCAGAGGAGAGAAGAAGAAGCAGAAGGAAAAGACAAGAACAAGGCGTTGGAAAGGAGGGAGAGCGTACATGTGTCTACGAGAGTGTAGTTCACTTGGCTGTAGGTGGGATACTTGTTCGCTTCGGTTTTGTTGCGCGAGACCACGACCGCAACAGGAACGACGATGACAATGGCGATGACAAGAGCAGTGATCACCGCAGCCCATGTGCGCTTTTGCCAAGCAGACGGATTATACCATTTGCCGTTATCAACTTCGTAGTAGCGGCCGGCCATTCTTGCACAGGCTAGCCGATAAGAGGCTGAAGTAGACGAAGATGGGATAAAACGATGGTGTTTGGGAGCGACCAAAAATGAACCGAGAATGACAGAGAGTAGAGGAGGAAACAGAAGTGGGAGGTGCACTTCTAAAAGTAGTGATCTTGTCTACCAGTCCCACGGCGGTAGGATCCTCGCAGGAGGGAGAGACGTTGCAAAGTGAGCGAGTGACAGAGCAGCAGAATGAGTTGAGCGAAAGTGGTGAGGCTGCAGGAGAAGTCGAATCGGGCGTTCCATGTGGCGCACCGAGTGTTATATACGGGCTATCTTGCTGTATAAGCTCTACCTACGCGATACGAGCATGGCCAGTTCTGAACACGATCATACCCACCAGGGACTAGTTTCGTCGCCTCCCTCCGGCTGGTCAGAGTCTTTTTTTTTCGCTTTTTTTTTTGCGGCGTTGTCTTATGTGCTGGTCCTTCTTTGCTGCCCACCTAATGTTGATGGTACGCGATCACTGTGGGGCTCCTGTTAGTCAACCATCCATTACGAGTCCGAGGCATGTTGCCTGTAACAAAGCATCCAAAACCCAACCGTGCAAGGCACTGGTTGTTACGGGCTGTGTTTTTTTGGGTGACTAGAAACGGGTGTTTACATGCACTGTTGTTTTTCTTGCGCCACAGGCCTGTCAAGGTTGGCTATGTCCGACGTACTCGTACATACTCCGTAATGGCAGCCCGGAATGACAAGTACGCTCTTAGCACATTAGATGAAGTTCGGAGTACTGTTCACCTACTCGTAGCTACGGAGCATAACTCAAAAAAAACGACTACAACTTCGAGTGACATTTATTCCCCGCTCCCATTCGCAGTCCATGCCACTTTGGATGTTGCGTACAGATTCTGTCCACGAGTACGAGTACGGCGTCTCATTTCCTTACAGGTACCAAGCACGTCTTTATAGTGCTGTGCGGCCCCTATCGTCTGTCTTTCTGGGCCCGTATTCAGAGTAAGACAGCCGGCTTTCCCGGCGCACCAAACCGTTTTGAGACGTGCAGCGCGTCGGCCGCATCCCTCCCAGATCCCAATACGACCAGAAATGTCGCCCGAGCGAGCACACTGGTTCGGCCTTCCGCCGAGCCAGAGAGTTCGGGGTAGCATCGCCAATCCCTCGCGATTCTAGTACTGCAGAACTAAATTATGGAGGATGCGTCTTCAAATCAATGTGAAGTGAAGCCTAGACACGAACGGTATTCCGTGTGAGTTAGGTCAAATATATGTGCCTACTCTTCTTCGTACTCGTATGAACGTGGACGTCGCAATTTGCCCACTCATACAGAGTGCATAAATGTACGAGTACGAGTATGCGCGGAGGCGACGGCCAAGTGATTGACAGGTGCTGCGCAGGATTCAGGTATTTAATCCAGGCACAAAGCACCTCTATGTCGTTTAGCCCCCCACCCCTCCAGGGCCTAGATCCCAGCGGGTTGGGCTCGACGTGGCCTGTGCGACCTACAGGTCTATTTTTCGGTCTGTTGAAGCCTGGAAACTCTTTCAACTAGTGACTCCGTAGTTATCTATTGTGTACAGTACGTAGAGTACATATGTAAGACACATACGTACTGCAGCATTTGTTAGCGCATGTTTGGGAACTTCCCCTGTTCAGAATCTGCGCCTCCCGCGCTAGTGTCCTGGCCGCCTCTCAAGGCCATGTTCTAACAGCGCCGTAACTATTTAGGTGTCGTAGGCACATACGTCTGCTGGCCCACTACACATCGACAACCCCTGCTAAAAGCATCAGCCCCGCTGCTTCTGCCGACCACGCTGCAATACGAGTAGTGTACACTACACTATGTACATATCGATCAGGTATCCGGACAAAAGATAGATTGGCGAGGCGCATGCGCATCATACACTCGCATTTGCTCTGTTCATCGTTTTAGCCTTTTGCCGTTTGCTATACATATGCCCATGGAACCTCTTGGTTTCCGTAAAGTGCGTTGTAAGTTACTGCGAATCTCATCCATATGAACAACTCATTTTGCAGCCCACGCACTTGTACGGAGGCTTGCGGATATTGTCTGGCATTTATGACCCCAATTGCAGGTAATTCTCCAAACAAAAAAGAAAAAGGAAAAAAACAAAACGGAAGCACCCGGACGCCGGGATACTACAGTATGCACAAAGATCAAGTCAAGGACAGCCCGTTGGCAGCACCTTCCTGCGCCGTTGCCTAAATTACAGTATACAGTCTCTCTTCAATGCCTCAATCATCCTCCTCCTCTATCCGTGCTCGTTTGGACTGTCGAGATGACGATGGGCCACCCTCCTGGAGCCCGTACCCCCGTTTGGCTGCCGCACTTTGTTCCACCTCGGAGAAGAATTTGTCAACATTAAACGGATCAGCACCGGCTGCCGCTGGCGCGGCCTCTTTCTCAAATTGCACAGGGCCTTCACGGGCCTCGGCCTCTCGCGCTCCATGGAATGTGCCGCGGCCTAGCGCTTCTCCGAAGCGGCTTTGCTTCTGGATTTTGGCCATCTCGGCGTCTCCTGCCGCAGCATCGTCCTCGTCATCGTCGATATTCGCCCGTGGCCGATAGATGCTGCTGATGGCGTCTTGTGCAGCAAACAGCGGCTTGTCGTACGGGTTGTCTTCGTTGTATCCGCTGTCGAACCCGCTTGTCTGGTTGAAGAGCCGGGAGTCGTACATCCCTTCTGTTGACGCTGTCGGCTTCGCCAGGCCCAGCGCAACTTTCTCCGAGATATCCCGATTCTGCTCGCGGGCCAGAACCTGCATCCGCCTCTCCGCACCCATGCGCGATTGCCGCAACTTCCGTTCCTCATCCCGCATCCGCTCTCGCCGTGCTTGCTCACGCTCGCGGATCGCTGCGTCTCCGTCTTCGCTCTCTGAACCAGAACCGGATCGTGACCCAGACTCCGACCGGCTGTAGCTGCCTGACCGTGAACGCGAGTCGCGCCGCGATTTGCTGCCACGATCTTGCGCCGCACTGGCCCGCTCTGCTCGTACTTGCTGAGCTAGCTGCCGTAGATGTTCCTCTTTTTGCATTTTTTCCTTCTCCGCCACTCTTTGTTGCATCTGTGCACGCAGTCGCACTTCTTCACGAGCATGTCGATCGGCCATGTACAGAGCTTCCGAGAACTGGGCGAATTTATCGTTGATGGTGACGTCTTCAAGCCCTTTGCCGGCCGCTGCCAAACGCTTGTCGAGCGGTACTGTGTAACCCTTCGGGTTCTTCCAGTTGGAGATTGGCGCTGTTAACGGCGCAATCGCCTGATTAGTATCGCCGTATCCTAACATCAAATCAAACACTGATAAATCGAAAGAGGAGGGAACTCACGTGGAATCTTCCATGCTTCCTGGTCTGCCGCTGTCAACTTGCGGGGGGGGCTATGCATTACCGGCGGAGGAGGGCTTGGAGCTATATGCACAGTGGTTAGCGATCAGATAAAGAGAGCGCATAATAAGAGGGCGGTTGCCGCATGACTTACGTCCTCGAGGAATCTTCTTATGTTTAAACTTCGGTGGTTCCAGAGGATCCTGCACGCCAAGCAGTTAGCAAATGTGAGCCTCGGAGAGCACAAGATAATGAAGCCAAGTCATACCTTTTGCCTCTCCACAATCTTCATCACACGCTCTTGCTTTTTTGAGTCGTCGCCCATTTGCGATGTCGGTGTATACCGAACATAGGTTGCTTCTTTTCGCTGACCCATATGTGCCAGCATCTTAGGCTTTTGCGCAGCCACCGCTCCGCTCACGAGTACAGCCAGAGCATTCCTTGTCCTCTCAGCCGTTGCCTCCACGTCCTCTTGGCTAGGTCGTTCCAGGTTGATGTCACCCGCATCGGCTCGCTGTCGCAGCGGGATCAAGTCTTTGAAGGACGTGTGAATAACTCGGCTATCGGTGTGGCCCTGTCGCGCAATCGCGTCGTATTTCACCTTTCCCTCGGCATCAACTTGCACGGCCAGTGCGTTACTTTTCGCTGACTTGTTTGGTCGGCCCATATCGAGAGGGTACTGTGCAAATGGAAGTTCCTGCGCGTGCCACAAACGCCAGATCGTTAGCCCGTGTCCTATTCGACGAGGATCTCATTAAAAGAATGCAAACTCACCGGAAACGCGCCTCCATCTCCAAAATCTTCTGGCGCGCGTGGCCGCCACCCAGCTCGCCTCCCATACGGAGGAGGTCCGGAGCGCTGTTCCTTACGCGTTAGTATGTGTGCAACAACCGACAGCCACAGCAGCAGGTGAAAAGAGTATAAAAAACGAACCTTTAGGACTATCTGTGTCTCATCGATGTCGGCAGAGCTCACGATACGAGGTCCTCGTGCTTCAGTTCGCGTCGGAGCCTGTTCGTCTTCGCCCGTATATTTTGGTTTTGGCAGCACCCGCGCCAGGGATGCCGCGATCGAGGCCATACTGAGACTGTTTATTTGGCGCTTCACACATATATGTGCAATTTCGAGAAATGGTAACAGTGCATTCGTGGGTAATGACAGATATGTTCGTATGTGCACTGCGTACAGGAAGTGGCGTTCTCGTTAAGCTGGGCTATCAGCCTGGGACAGAAAAAAGGTTGACATCAATTAAAAATGGGTCTCAGTGACTATGTACAGCCACAGTGCGCCGCCACATCTCCGATTTTAAGGCTAGTAACTAAGACTCGAACGCCGTACTTGT
Source organism: Graphilbum fragrans (assembly GCA_001513895.1). Taxonomy (NCBI): domain Eukaryota; kingdom Fungi; phylum Ascomycota; class Sordariomycetes; order Ophiostomatales; family Ophiostomataceae; genus Graphilbum; species Graphilbum fragrans. Next base: position 73,536 of record LLKO01000014.1, read on the forward strand.
ATTGCGCTATGCGTTAAGTCTCTTTGTATGGAGTACTCTATACCTTATTTGTCCTCCTTTGCAAACTTCCATTCGAATGCTATCAATTCAAGTCTACAACTAACATTACAAGGGGCTATGTACGCGGCCGAAACCAGATATAAATATCGTGAGAAGAAGTGCCTCCAGTACAGGCAGCACGTGACATTAGAAGATCACAAGCATGTATCGTATTATCGACAACCAGTTAAGTCTGTAAGTTTCATCTGCTACGACGCAATCTAGCATGTCGTGGCATGCGCGTCCCTAAGGCAGTAAGGCTATTTTGCAAATGTATAATCGAAGACGCCATCCTGCTCAAGCCGTACGCCCTTGTGCATCCGACCAAACCAACAGAACCCGACGTGCATGCATAATTAAGCCGTGAAATTATCATTTTCTTCCATCGTTCAAACGTAACCCTTCCGTGCTCCCTAGTATGATGCATTAGCTTTGTGCTCTAGACAAGACAAGAAAATGTGTTGAGATAGAGGTGGTCTCACCTGGAAGAAGAACCGGACGACAAACACTTGCAGCGCACCCATGCACACAATCAGTCCACACTGGATAAAACTGAAGTTGATAATCCGCTTTTCGGTGCTTCGGACCGTGCTAAAGTTGCGGTTCTCGCGCGTGCGGAAGTATTTCTGATTCCGTGTGATCGTAGACAGCTGGCCAGAAATCTTGAACACAGATTCTTCAAGTTTCGATGTTTGCTCTTGGGAACTACCCTGTTTAGACGGCAGCTTAACCCGGGCCTCATTTTCCACCTGAAAAACTGATGTTAGCTCGGAATATCGAGCAAGTCCGGTAGGAGAGAACCCACCGATATCTCAAAGTCGACATATTTGTCGGTGTAGGTGCTCATCTCATTGCTGAAGCAGAATTTATGCTCGCCAATCTCGTTGGCGGTGAACACAAAGTCGCCCTGCCGCTCGTTCATGCCATCGAGGATGACCTTGCCACTGGGTGCCGTGACTTCGTAGTCGACGTCGAAGGAGCCACCGGATTGCACCTATGAAAACAAAAAGATCGTCAACATACACGACCTCAAATTGCACGCTCTGTAGGGCCCTAATGCGGCCTGCACCAGTGACAAGAATTGCACTCACAGCAAAGTAAAAGGCAATCTTCTCGCCTTTGGTCGGGGCATCGGCGTAGAAGCAAGCCTTCTCGCTGGCCGTCAGCTTGTAGGTGAGGGCAGTCGCGGCAGCTTCGGTCGCAAACCAGGCCGCAAGCCCGGTGATCATATGTGAGAGCCTCATCTTTGCTGAATTTTGAGCAGGCAGTCTTGCATGCTAGATGAAGAATCAATGCGAGGGGGGGGGGAGTGCGCGAAAGCAAAAAGATGGACTTTGCTTGGGTTTGTCCGCACCTCCGATTTTTGCTGCGCTTCAGACTGGTATACGCGAAAAGGGATACAGGATACGTGCACTGGACCAGCTTCTTGACACGCTGGACACGCTACCCGCTCCACTCCCCTGTGGGTCAGCTATATTGCGGATTATTCAATTTCCTCGCCGGTCGCTACAAGTTCAGGGGAGGATAGGAGGATGTGGGGCAACGCAGCCAATCAGGCACCGCATGGTTCTTTACATATGTTGTCGACCTACGAGTACTTGAGTTGCCCCCATACACGAACTGTCCATTCCGTAAATTGTGTGGCAGGGGTTTCTGATGTGCACACACTGCAAAGCATTGTTCTCAATTTGATGTTTCCATTCTTATACGGCATCAATCCGGTAGCACTGTTTTACAACATGCTTCTGTGCTTTATTCTGAGGCATTTCATACAGGGAGCAATGGTATCTCAATTGGCTTGACGGCTGCCCGAGCATGTTCCTGATGCTTTATTGATGACGAACTATCTGCGCGAGCGAGAATTTATATAGGAATACAAGCCATCAGTGTCCCGTAGTTGGTTACTAGTAACGCTTACTCGTATGGCCAATCTGTTCTATGTACAGTCAGTAAGCAAGAGGACCCACACTTAGACAAACTCCAGGCACTTTCCTAGGAGCACTCTCTACCAACGCCAGCTTTATCGATCCTATATGTCACGCCATCTCGTATTTGCCATCCACACCACAACTGGGCGACTGCCTGTTAACTTGCCGTCATTTCTCAGAAGCTATTTTATCCATCTAACAACTAATTCTGCTGTTCGCGGGAAAGGTTGCAGTTCGCCGATCATATGACGTAGTCAACGAAGTTGTATTACCTGGAATGTTTGACAGCTTCCACCAGCCAACCCTGAGTTGAAATATTGATAATATCCAACATCCCTTTATCGCGACTGCAAACATTGCTCTCCTAGGGTTGTGGACTTTCTCACAGCTTGAGCCCTGGCACTCCTGCTAAAATCGTTACTCTGCGGGTCAGACCATTGTCTGCTAGCTTGGAACCCCATTCTTACATATGTGCGGTCTAGCTTGCGAATGAGCCATTCTGCCACCATGACACTCCCAACCAGAGCGGCGCAAGCCTCATCGATTCTTCTTCGGGTATTCGGCTACTTGTTTCTTCGATGGGTGAGTTTCTTAGGCATTGAGCAGACGAATTGCGAAGCACTCACTAATATGGAGCGTCCTGCCCGAGACTGTAGGCCCTTGTCCCTGTGAGTTTATTATTCAAAGCACACTAATCCATGTAATAGAGCCCTCACAAGGTGGCTGACATGAGCATGTTCAGGTTCTGGCACCGGCCGTTTTTACTCTCTTCGCAATCAATGTCCCGGCTCACATTGCTAGTTATCTCTTGGAGTCGAAATATGAAGTTGCTGGGGAAAAGATCGATATTGTTGTGACAGACACGATCGAGGCCGACAGCATTGATGGGCAGGCTTCAACCAACGAAGTAGGCATCACAGACACTGTTTTGCTACACAAGAAAGGCCCCGAACCATGGCGCACGCTTATTCTTGGCAAACCGAGTCCGAGCAAGCTCCTGTCCATCCTAACTGTTTTCATCAACGCTCTTGTGGTGGCCATGGTTGCAGATCGATTGTATTCCGAACACTTCATCTCAGCTGAAGATCTGTCGTTTGTTCGTGTCGGCTATGTTTCCGATACCACCGCCAAATTTCTTATCCGAGAGCCAGACCAATCCAAGATGCCAGTCACAATTCAGATCCGCTTGAAGGACGCTGCCCCTCCTTTCGATATCCCCCAGTGGCAGGTTGCCGGGGGTGTACGTTGGACCGACAATAGCACTGATTTCACTTCTGTACTTTCAGTTCCTTTGCAGCACCCAACACAACGCGCCTACGAGTGGACCTCGTCTAACAACCACTCTGGCCATTTTGTGGCGGGACCAAAAGCCGGTCGTGCCTCAACTCTTTTTGGTGGGAACTTTACTTTCGTCACCACTTCTTGTATCGTTTCGCGAATACCATACAACCCGTTCGATCACCCCTTGGCGATCCCCGGCATGAGGCATCTTGCCCAGGTACTTCCGGGCCTTGGTGCACAATTTATGCTCTTCCTTGGCGACTTCATCTACGTGGATGTCCCTCGCCGATGGGGCAAGTCTGTCTACGACTATCGACAAAAATATCGCCAAGTGTATGCCTCACCGGACTGGCCAGCGGTTGGTCAAAACTTGAGCTGGATACATGTTCTCGACGACCATGAGATCGCCAATGATTGGTCCGCCAAAAACTCTGGTGTCTACAATTCCGCAGTCGATCCCTGGCGTCACTACCATACTGCAGCGAACCCGCCCGTGGCTCAACAGGCTGGCACGCGCGCCATTCGTAGCGGCGCGACATACTTTCAATTCACACAGGGCCCCGCAAGCTTCTTCATGCTCGACACCCGCTCCTATCGCTCGAGTAACAGTCTCCCAGTCAACGCGACTGAGAAGTCTATGCTCGGCCCCGAGCAACTAGCTGACTTCTTGGAGTACCTTAAACGCCCAGAGCCCCAAGGTGTGCAATGGAAAATAGTTGCTTCATCTGTGCCCTTCACCAAAAACTGGCGTGTCAACACGCGTGATACTTGGGGTGGCTTCTTAGCCGAGCGCAGACTCATACTGGAAGCCATGTGGGATGCCGGCCTGCATGGGACGGGAGTCATCATCTTGTCCGGAGATCGCCACGAATTTGCTGCTACAAAGTTTCCGCCACCGCCAGGATCAAAATGGCCTGCCAGTGTTGTAGCGCATGAGTTTTCTGCAAGCCCACTAAACCAGTTCTATTCGCCAATCCCGACATATTTTCAGTGGGATAATGAGGATGTCAAGATTCGGTACATCAATAGAGGAAGTTCGAAGTTTGGAGCCGTTACGATCAAGCAGACGTCAGAGGCGGGAGGCCAAAGCATCCTGGAGTATCGCTTGTTTGTTGATGGTATTCAATTATGGGACATGACCATCCCCTCTCCCGAAATAGCTGAGGAGTTCAAGGCCAAGTCGGTATGGAGCAGGCTTTTGGGAAATTAGCGTAAACCGATAATATGTCCAATCTTTTACATTACTTTTTGGGTATTCGACCAGTCGAACCTTAAGAGGGGCGGTTTACTATGAATTGTATAGACATCTTTAGAATAGGTTCATTGCTTGAGTTTCCTGACAGTTTCCTTCGTGCATCTACCTATTTTTTAGAAGACATTGTCGATTCAAATCAGAGTATTTTGGTTCCCTATCATCTCTGTAGCCGTGTTACATAGTCCAAAGCAAATGAGACGGGGAAAAAAGTCACAGAAAATCATCTTAGTGATATCCCTTTAACAAAACTAAACGAACAGGGTGCAATGTCAAGAGGCCCGTTGCTGCATCTAGACGTCATCGCTGAAAAACAACTGGTTCGGGCCATTTCACAACCACCACGTCCCCCTGGGATGGCCACAAGGAGGCCTCTTGTATTTGTACATCGGTAGGGGAGAAAGCTAGGATGCTGCTAGCAATTGTATTTCTTGCCTCCCTCCCGTTTGCATTGTAGTCGCTCGGACCTCCCTGTTCTTCGAATTCCAATACCTCAAGAGTATGGAGTGACCCTGGAAGCTCTGCTGGTAAAGAAGACTGTAGATATTGCATAGCAGATCCTTCTTCTTCGCACTTCGTGATGATGCAGTCATTGGGGGATGATGTTAGGCGCCCATAAGCTCTCGAATATCTCATCAGAAACGACTGTGTCTTGCTGGCCCACTCCGCTTGCTTCTTTGGAGCTTCCAACTCAGAAAGTTGCAGGGTCTGTACAGGTGGCGGGATGGCGCTCCATGAGGAAATATGTACCTTCAAGTATTTTGGTAAAGACACGACCCGATCACATGAAATGATATATGGCTTTGCCTGGCTTCTACTGCTCTGTGTGGAAAAAGGCATGGCCCTATCCCACCATTTTCTGGCCAGAATTTCTAATCTCGTCACGGAGATTTTCGCCTTGGATGCCATACTTGATGCTTTGGGGGACACATTTCCGTGCCACCTGCGGCGCAAAATACTAAAGATCATTGCCAACCGTCGCTTCTGCAGCCAGCAGACTAATCCTCCAATGATCGCTAAGGAGGCCACTGCCAATATGATACCAACCGCAAGCATTTCAGACGACTTCTGGAGAATGCTACTGGTACTATCGACTGTTGAATCACAAGTTTGTTGTGGTGTTTCCCGCTTGGCGGTTTTTGTGTCGATATTCTCTGAGGGTTCATAGGCTTCTCGGACTGTTCGGCTGGAATGTCTTGGCGGTTCACCATTTCTATCATGGCGCTGAGATCTTGCATATAATCATTTCGTCAAACTCTGGAATGATCTCTTCTTTTTGGGCTGAATCTTGGGTCTTTTGCAACAAACTACCGAGCCATACTTACAGCTGTTTTTTTGGATGGCAGTACACCGCGGCATAACTACCAGGTATAGAACTGCTTACACAGAAGCTGCTCTTGCTGTTTGGGAAACGGGTTGTTAAAGTTGAAGAACTGCTTGCCCCCTTTTCGAGTTTGTCATTGCAGTATACTGCTGCAGAATGGGTGAGTGAGCCGAAAGCTAGAAAAACTAGTAAAAAGAACATGGCGAAAATTCGGGCGGGGTGATATAGATGACTCAAGCTGCAGAGGTAACGAATGACTTGATTGAGAATACAATTGTAAAGAGGAGAAAATGAAACGAATGTATGCTATATCGGCTAGCTGTAACGAAGGGCACGCGTGATTTGCTATGGGGCAAAAAGCTTCTTAGTATAAAAAAAACACGAAACAAGAGGACGTGGGCGGTGTATATAAACATCTATATATGCAGCCGTAGGCTTGTAGTTTTATCACATGCCAGGTAAAATACTAGACGGTATAAGGAGATACCTTTTAGCGCAAGTAAACAAGGCCTACCGCATACTCACAATACTATTTTTGTTTCCCACCGAATGGCCCCGAACATGGCTATTCACGCTCAGACAGAGCTTTCCCAAAATAAAAACAACGCCTTAGGGGATGCAGAAAGGCAGGACCGAGTGTAGCTATCGTGAAACGTGATGCACCCGCATTGGATCCTCCAGCTATGTATTCAGCAGAGCGCCTAGATTTCTATTTAGTATTTGAATAAGAGCACGGAACGCGTAGTAAACCGAATACCACACACTAATTTGAAACAGAAGTGCATATAATAGAGCACTCTTGCAGGACGGAGTTGAGGAAACGGCCATCGGGAAGGCTGCAGGTGGAACTTGGGGGCCAAATGACGCTAGAAGGGATGTATACAGTATAGACGCGGGCTTCGAATACCTGTACTATTTTCTAGCAAATAAGCAAGCAGATACATTGAATACCTGTCATAAACGGTCAACTTGATGCGTCTCCGGCTCGGCAAGTATGTTGTCAAGTTGTGGAACCTTCTGGGGGGAATGCGTGGACATAAGTGCTGTTACACATTGGATACTGCAATATAAAATCTCAGTCCTGAGGCGATAAACACGTCATAGAGAAGTCTAGTCCTATCAAGATATCGGTGTGGCAGTAATAGCTGAGAGAGTATTACATGACATCTTGGTTCTAATCTTGTATGTAAAACTAAAACAGCCTTTGGCCGTAAAGTGGCCGAAGCGGGGCGGACTTCCAAGTTCCTGGTAGCACCTCAGCCAAAGACCTATACCTGAACGAGGGTTTCAAACGGGCCCAATCCTACTGCTGTGGCCTAGCACACGGCCACAAGGGTTGCTATTTTTGATGGCACTAGAGGCAATATAGACGGGGCAAGTCCAAATATTTCTGGCAGCGGCAAACAGCGCTCACAGTGCGCCAACGAGGCGTAACATGTTCGTTGCAGTGCTGGTTTAGTGGTCTAAGTGCCTGTAGGTGGTTTGCTGTACGGTTTTGGTTAGGGGGCGAGGATTCCGGCCTATCAAACTAAAAATGGGCATGGTCGACCGTGTTCTTAGGCCTATTGATCCACATTTAAGCGCTGGCAGCACATACAGTACAGAGTACGGAGAACTGCCCACATAACTAAAATCTGGAACCCGTTCACTACCCCACAACATTGTGGTGGGGTTACAGAAGAGCGACAGTGTATCTAGAACAATGTGCCGAGGTGTAGTGTTGTCGAGAACTACATTCCAAAACGTGCACTAGTAATATTCGTCCTTGGCATCATACCATCTCCAAAGCCGTTTTGCGTCTGACGCCGGCATAGCATAGACCATCTCCCAATCTTCAGTTACCTCCCGCTAGAATTTTTTTTGTAATTCGTGATCCTATCCAAGTGGGACGAAGACCACACAGGTGGAAGCAATGTTTGGCAGCCGTCTCACACAGGCGATTCGCCAGGCCAGTTTCCGATCGAAAGCATCGGTTTCTCGAACGGCCATAGGGCCGGCCGGTCGAGCGGCAAAACTTCAAACGCTGACGACTGGCTTCCAGACTGTGCGACTATTTGGCAGCGATGCTCGCGTGTCTATTGGCGATCAATCTATCGGCATTTTTTGTTCTGGGGCGGCAAAACGTGTAGAATTGTGAGTTGGCGAACTGAAAGTGGCTGTTGTAAAGTGACTACCAGCGCTGACTTGGGTGGTTTACAGACCAAACATCTGGCTCAGGTAGGTAGAGATGGGATTAAAGCTATCATTCTTCTGCGAATGGTGTTACTGATGCAAATGAATGATCCAGAGACAACTGCCGTTGCTCTACTTGTGTGAACGAGGATACATCGCAGCGGAACTTTGATACATTCAAGGTGCGTTCTTCTGTCTGTCCACACGCTATGAGAGAGAAATACTAGGAGCTAAGGCAATGCCACAACGGTAGATTCCGGCCGATATACGTGCATCCCGTGCAACCTCTGGTGACAAAGGGCTGGATATTGTTTGTGCGTGGACATTTCTTTTCATTTCAAGGTTTTTTGGCTCTAAATATGTGCCGTTCTGGAAATTAACTTTATATAGGGGCTGGTGATGAGCACCAAAGTCATTACTCGTGGGATTTCTTAAAATTCTATCAGAATCATGATAACAGGTCACCAGAGCCTGTTGAGTGAGTACAGAATTTCACAAAACCGAAACAGACATCTGACGAGTTTGTCTAGTTTTCATTACTGGGGACAGTCCATTGACAGCAACCCGCCGGCTGTGAGCTACGATGCCGTTATGGACAGGTCATCGGAGGCTGGCATCGCCAAATTGACTGATTTGATAGTTAGCAAAGTCCCACATGAAAATTCCTGTGTTCGTGGGAAGAACAAGCAGAAATCTGACCACCTTCTAGCGCCAATTCGGCTTTGCATTTGTGGATGGAACACCGGTTGAAGACCCGGAGGATACAAGGAGACTGCTCGAGCGCATCGCTTTCATCCGCGTAACACACTATGGAGGTTTCTATGACTTTATACCAGACCTCGCCCTCGCCGACACAGCCTACACCAATATAGCTTTGCCAGCTCATACAGATACTACCTACTTTACGGAGCCCGCGGGTTTGCAAGCTTTCCACTTGCTGTCGCACCAGTCTCCGCCAGAAGCCGAGCAAGGACAAGCAGCGGCGGATGATACCAGGAATACTCCCGTTCTCGGCGGCCAGTCGCTACTTGTGGACGGCTTCCACGCAGCTCGGATATTGCAAGACGAAGAACCAGCTGCATTTGACATTCTTTCTCGCGTGCGACTACCATGGCATGCAAGCGGCAACAAGGGCATCACTATTGCGCCAGACAGGCGCTACCCTGTGCTTGAGCTGATCGATAGCAGTGACAATGAGGTGACTGGAGGATTGAACGGATCTGGGAACAGAAGCCCCAAACTGCATCGAGTCCGCTGGAACAACGACGACCGGGGAGTCGTACCTTTTGGTGCCGATGCTGACGGCGTTGACCCCCAGAGCTGGTACGAGGCAGCTCGGAAGTGGGTTGCTATTTTGCGGCGGCCTGATGTTGAATATTGGACACAGCTCGCACCTGGAAGGACTCTAGGTAGGTGGTCACAGTGGCGGTATTGAAAAAAAAAGAGAAGCCTTACGCTGACTTGTTCTCAGTATTTGATAACTGGCGCGTTCTTCATGGTCGGAGTGCCTTTGTAGGCCTGCGGCGTATCTGTGGTGGCTATAGTGAGTTATCTCCCCGTCCCCCCATACGTTCCTTTCCCGTAAAGAGTTTTGTGCCCAGACATTAACACATACAGCTGCTCGTGATGACTTTATCTCACGGTGGCGGAATACGAATTATCCGCGGGAAGAAGTTCTGAAGCAAGTTATGGGGTGATGGACAAGAAATTAGCAAATAGTCAAAGGTAGAAGGCGATCAACCAGACACAAAAACCCTATTGAAAGCTATACATTCATCTGCGTATGAAATAAAAGTCATTTGGATACTATACCTCGATGAAGTCATATATTGAAGAAGAGCCTACTGACGTCATGCACGTGAAAGTCCGAATTAGGCGCGACATCATTCCACAGCTATTTCCCCACTAAAAACGGCTCCGCACCACCAGCTTATCACAAGCTTCCGCGTCCCAACAGCATTGCAAAGTCGCGCCGACAAACGCATCTCGCCGACTTGATCTCGCGAACTTGGCGGTTTGTGACCGCCATGCGTGTTCATTTACAATTATATTTGCCCCCTTCACTCCGGTGCACAACGAGACCATGGTCCGCCCTCCCTTTTGTTTTCTTCAGCGACGTTTTAGGGACATTTTGTTAGCTAACCCCCTCCTCAGAGTTCGCTGCTGCAAACCGTTGGCGATATATATCGCGCCGCGACGTCTAAGATGGCGCGGCGCACAGTCATATATACGGTCCTGATGGCTCTGGCGTCGGCCGTCCTTTACGGGCTCGCAGTAGTGAGCTATCTAGCTTTCTACAGGGAGTACATGCCACATCAAATCCAAACAGCTGCTCTGTATCTGCAATATAGGTAAGCACCCCTTCTCACAGCGCTCTGCGGTTCTTCTCCCGCCTGTTTACTGATATGTCCAATCCCCCTTAGCGACAGCGGTACTCGGAGCCGTCTCTTCTCTCCCGAAAACCTCCTGGGCGGCAGCCATGGCTACAGCCGCCACCCGTTCGCCATCGCCGATCTTCGCAGTCTCGGACTCAAAACGGACCAGGACTACGACATTTCAGTAGCCTTGACGCTTCCCCGCTCACCGGCGAACCTAGCTGTTGGCAACTTTATGGTCGAAATGGTCGTTCTCAGCGATGGCAGCAGCACCGGCGCTATCACAGCAGCTTCTCGTCTCCCGCCTCTGAACCCGCGCGAGTTTCTCGAGTCCGACGGGAAACAAGTGCTGTTTGCTGCTTCTCGGCCAGCCTTGTTGGCATATACAGACCCGCTGGTGGACCAAGCCGCCCGGCTGCTCTTCTTGCCCTACCATATCCTAGCACCGGAGGCGGCTGAGCGCGCGCGCCTTGTCGTGCCCATCGCCGATGCCGTCTCACTGAGCGCTGGATCTGTGTCCCGGCCGGCCGCTCTCTTTTTAGAGGTTCGAGCCGGGCACGAGTTGCAGACATATTCTGCTGAGGTCATTTTTGGTGCTCGCCTCCGCGGCCTGCGCTGGTTCATGTATCACTACCGCATCCTCTCGTTTGTGGTACTGACGTCTGCTTTCTGGCTCATCGAGGTGCTCTACATGGTTATCATATTCTTGGTCTGGAGCATCAGGTCTGGCAGCAGTGGTGGTGTCAAGGATGAGACTGGAACGGCTTCTACGCTGCCTCCTGCTCCACCTACGCGGAGAACACAAAATGCCACCAAGGAAGAAGGAGGCGAAAGAGAAGAGAGGAAGATCAAGAGGGAGGTGGGCGACGACATTCAAAGAGCGGAATCGTCAGCAATGGCGTCTATTCCAGCTGCGCCAAGACCAGGATGCCTGAAAGAAGAGGCACGTGGTAGCGACAGTGATGAGCTGCAAGACGGAGATGATGAGGAGAGCCCATCGGCTAGCAGCACTGCCGGTGAGGGTGCCAGAGAAGCGGAAAATGGTGAAAATGAGGATGACAAGCAAGAGGTTTTGGCGAAGGTCGAGTGGCGGCAGGGGGAAGAATCCACCGCAACAGGCAGCTCACGGCCGCCGAACACAGCTGTGAAGCCGATCCGTCGACGATCATCCCAGGACGGCCTGTGAGGCAGAGCCTTTCCTATTTTGCCAGATATAGCCTGCTTTAATGCCTAGTTGTGAACCAATACTTTATAGACGTATTGAACTTCACGGGTGGATTTCCTTAAAAGAGACACATACCATATTGACTCTCAAAGCCCTTTTTGACTTCTAATGTATGCTTGCACTTGTAGACACACGTCTTGGCATCTACCATTCCCGCAGTTCCCCTCCAGGTCCAGTGAAGCCAGTCGTGACCCACGGCTTGGCGCCTTGCGACAACCTCCGCACCTGTTCCTCATCGATCTCGATCCCCAACCCCGGGCCTGTTAAGTACTTGATGTAGCCGTCCTCGACATTCCAAACCTCTGGGTTTTTGGTATAGCTGGTCAAGTCTTGCGTTCCTAGCTGGCTGTTGTAGTGTATTCCGAGACTCATCTCCTGGATTGCAAAATTTGGACTGGCAATATCGACTTGGACACACGCTGCCAGCGCAATTGGCCCCAGCGGACAGTGCGGTGCTAGGGCCACATCGTACGTCTCGGCCATGGCAGCGATGCGCCGCAGTTCTGAGATGCCGCCAACATGGCTGACATCTGGTTGCAAAATATCGACGTGCGGCAGCAGCGGGCGCACATCCCAGCGGCTGTGAAGTCGTTCTCCCAGTGCAATCGGGATCGACGTGAGACCCTTGAGCTCCTCGATGCCAAGGGGGTGTTCCGAGAGAAGTGGCTCCTCGATGAACATCGGTCGGTGCGGTTCTAGAGCTTTGGCTAGCTGCTTGGCCATTGGCTTGTGCACACGGCCGTGAAAATCCACGCCGACATCCATGCCTAAAGCTTTGACGGCCTTGACGCGCTCCACGCAGCCGTCCAGGGCCGATGGCGATTCCAGCCACCCTATGTCCTCAGTACCGTTCATCTTGACAGCCTGGAATCCCTGAGCCTTGCGTGCTAATCTGAAAAGCAGAACCAATGTTAGAACTACTCGTATCCCAAGAACACTAGCAAGACACGAACTTACGCTTGCTTCTCTACATCGTCAGGACGGTCGCCGCCAATCCAGGCATACACCCGCAGCTTCGTTCTAAGCTTGCCACCAAGGAGTTGGTGAATCGGCACGCCTAGTTTATGACCTGCTCACAGTTATCACCCTGTCCTAGTACCAGGAACACGAATTGGCTTACCTTTGAGGTCCCAAAGTGCAATGTCAATCCCGGCTAGTGCACTCATAAAGATTGGGCCGCCCCGATAGAAGCCTGCTCGCCATGACTTTTGCCAGATTTGCTCAATGTCACTTATTAAATGTCAGGTCCGGCCAGCCAAGTATACAAAATTCAGTAGGCTTTCTTACTCAGCTTCCAAGCCCTTGTACTGTTCAAACCACGCGTCCAGACAGCCTTCGACGGCCTGCGTATGACCTTCTAGCGAGGCTTCACCCCAGCCCGTGTTGCCATCCTCATCCGTGATTTTGACAAAGAGCCAACGGGGTGGTACCCGGAACCACTCCATGGTTGCGATTTTGCCCATGTTGATCTATTTCACCTCTCGAAGGGCAATTTGGTGGAAGGAAAATGCCGAAGCAAAAGAAAGTATGTCCACGGTTACCCACGAAAATGATGGTTTTAAAGGCTTTTTCTCATGCACCTCCCGTGACAGGGCCGTGTCGTGGCAAATCCGACATCGCTTCCGGCACAAATATTCTCTTCCATACACAGGCCAAACCACGGCCACGACGTCGGCCGCGGCGTAATGATTTTAAGCCTTCCCCACAACAATGTGCGGGGTTGCCAATTCTAGTAGTTGCGACAGAAAGTACATAGTGATGGTGTTAATTTTTGGGCCTACCTAAAACGGGCATGTAAGTTGGTTTTCCGAAAGGTTTTCGGTTTTCCGGCAGCCTCATGCTTGCTGTCAGCTAGGTTCATACAGCTGTTAGGTGGGTTGATAATGTTGGGACGGTGCAGAGAAATCCACAAAATCATGTGTAATGCAGTAGTATATTACTGTTGGTGTCTGTGCAAAGCCCGAGAATTGAGCCAATGCTATGTCACATCTCAATGTGTTCAGATTCAGTCATTTATTCAGACTGTTCCCTCATAGGATGCAACTAATCTTTGTCATGCAAAGCCGCCGATTCATAGTTCACAGCGGCAGCTATGGGAGCTAATCAGAATCGAAGTCCGTACGATCGATAAAAGCAAGATAATCTCGCGAAAATTTGCGCTCGGCAACCCATTATCAAAACAGACCATCGATGTCTTCAAGCGACCGACGAGTTGGCTCTGGCAAGAAGAAAACCCAGGAAATTGCATTAGTGTGAAGCTACCGTAAATGAAGCCTACCGTAGTCTTGGGATTGGCCGCATCCGGGTTGAGCGACGGAAACACAAAGCTAACAAGCCGGTTGAAGAGCCAGTTCATCAATCAAAACATTCATAAGCTTATTACGGTCTCGGCCCGTTGAGATCTCAGAGCAGGCCACCCACACTGTAGGGCCACAAGCCAGGCTGAATGAGATCATGTATAAAAACACCACACCGACGATGGCACGGCTGAAAAATTGCTAACGCTCTGCGTTGAGCCCCAGGCCAGCCACGACAAGTAAGGCCGTGGCCATCAGAAGACAGATCTCCATAGGAACAGCTGACGAACAAAAATTTCCATGCCATACTGGCCAACTCACAGGACAGGAATCCCCGAAACGTACAAAGAAATCTCGGCGATACACGAACTCTGAGTGGCTGATAGTATGATGTCGTTAGACCCAATAGGCAGGATCATCAAAAAAGTAGGAGTGAAATGCGAGCTATGTACTCGATACCGATAGAGCGCGGCCGAGATAGGCCGTTCGAAGCCCAGCTAGGTCGTTGAATAGCTACTCAGCATGCCATAGCCAAAGCAAACAAACTTTAAGGGCTTCCGAAAGTTGACCTCTCCGTGACATCGGTCACACGCTATTCGGATTCTCTCGGCCTTGCCAATGATTGAGGTTGATACAGTACTCGATAGATGGTGTGGCTGGATGGTATAATTTCAAATCGATGCCCATTGGTGCCAAGTACCAGGAAGAGAAGCCAAGCCATCAATTAGGTCGAGCATCTTAGGAGGTAGACAGAGAGAGCGCACACGGCATCTCTCATACTGCCCATTCGTTGCTCCTATTGGCAGTTACCGCCGTTGTGGGACCCGGCTAGAAGCCCTGTAGTGTAGGTTCGGAAAAGGGCGTCGGCAGGTTTATTCGACACGAGGGGTACATAGTGTGCGGGGAACAGTCGGCATTGTCTCCGGTGCTCGGCAGCACAACTACAGACAGTATGTACGTCTAGCTTTTCGGAGGATCAAACGAGCGGCACTTGGAACCATTCAGCTTACATGAATTGGAGTGCGCCCTAGTGGATCAATGAAATTCCTTGGATCAGACCAGGCTTATCACTATTTCGCCTTATTTTCGCCTGCCCAGTTCCGTCATAGACAAAAAGAGCCTCGTGCCCTCGATTTGCTCGAGCTGCCCTCCCACCATTTACTACTTTGTGCATCCGTCAATACTCTCTCATCATGGTCCAGCACTTTTATGACGACGATTCCTCGCCCGTGTGGGACGCGTTGGAATCTCTAGCTCTGGTGCGCCCTGACGTTGCTTTTGACAGAGCACAAAGAGGTATGGTGTTGCTTCCTACACCTATCTCTTGAAGCACCGAGTAAACGCCTCATGCTGACATCAAATCTTTCTGCCGGCTATAGTTGTCTACCGCACCGACCACGATGGCAAAAAGTCCGTCGCGTTGATCTCTGGCGGCGGTGCTGGCCACGAGCCGGCACATGCAGGATACGTTGGCCACGGCGCTCTGACGGCTGGTGTTTCCGGGTTTATATTCGCCTCTCCGAACGTTCCCCAGATCGTGTCTGGTATTGCCCGGGTTGCGGGCCCAGCGGGCGCCCTTCTCATCATCAAGAACTATACTGGCGACATCTTTCACTTTCATCTAGCGGCGGAAAAGGCCAAGTCCGCATTAGGTATCCCAGTAGAGGTGCTGGTGGTCGGTGATGATGTGGCCGTCGGCCGCGCAAAAGGCGGCAAAGTCGGCCGCCGTGGCCTTGCCGGGACTGTGCTGGTGCACAAGATCCTCGGTGCTTTTACCGATGACGCGAACACGGCCCCCGCTTCTCTCGATCAGGCAGTGGCCCTCGGCCAGCAAGTGGTGGACAACTTGGTGACTGTTGGTGCATCTCTGGGACATGTGCAGATTCCCGGCCGCGAAGCTGCCAACACGGAACATCACGACAACCAGGTCGAACTGGGTATGGGCATCCACAACGAACCCGGCTGCCGAGTCCTGTCGCCGCGGCCGAGCCTGCCATCGCTCATCAACACGATGCTGGACCAGTTGCTAGATGAGAAGGACACCGATCGGGCCTTTGTCTCGTTTTCCGGGGCTGAGAATGTGGTGCTGCTGGTCAACAATCTAGGTGGTGTTTCGCCTCTCGAGTTTGGAGGTATCACCACCAAAGTTGTGCACGCCTTGGGTATGTTGTCGTGTTCGTTGTGTTCGTTGTATGCTTCAAACGTACGCAAGCTTTCATGCTGATAAAACATAGCGGAACGGAAAATCCGGCCGGTCCGGCTTCTTTCTGGCACATACATGACTAGTCTAAATGGGCCTGGGTTTAGCATTACGCTCTTGCGTGCCACACCGCAGATGGTTGCCCTGATTGATGCGCCAACAACAGCCGTGAACTGGACCAAAGCCAGCCTGCTCTATGATGCGGTTGATCCGAATGCCGAACCAGTGAACCTGGCTGAAGCCACCAACGCGAAGCCGAGTGGTATTCTATGTCAGTGATTTTTGGGTTTGTTTTGTTTTGTTCTGTTCTGCTCTTCAGAAACAGATAACAGCCGCATGGGAATCTGAAATTCTGACTGCAATCACTCTTTTTAGTGGATAAGGCTGCCTTCCAGAAGACTGTCTCTGGGGCGAGCGCAGCCGTCATGGAGAAGGAAGCTATCATCACACAATACGACAGTATTGTCGGCGACGGAGACTGTGGCGTCACTTTGGCACGCGGTGCCAAGGCGGCATCTAATTTCATCAACAGCGTGGCCTATAATAGCAATGATGCCGTGAAAGTTCTGTCAGGCCTCACAGATGCTGTTGAGGATAACATGGACGGGACTTCCGGTGCGCTGTATAGCATCTTCTTTGCTGCACTGACTTCGGAGGTCAGCCGCCTCAAGGCCGGTCAAATGACCTCCAAGGAATGGTATTCCGCCGTTGCCAAAGCTTTCGAACGCCTTCAGCTTGCGACACCCGCAAGACAGGGTGATAGAACCCTTATGGATGCGCTGGAGCCGTTTGTGAAAGAGCTTGAGAAATCGGGGGATATCAGCGCGGCCGTCGCCCAGGCTAAGCTGGGAGTCGAAGCCACAAAGGGCATGAAAGCGTCGCTAGGGCGGGCAGTCTATGTTGAGGAGTCGAATTGGCAGGCAGTACCGGATCCCGGTGCGGTTGGTGTGCAGGCCATTCTTGAAGGCATTCTGTCCGGCCTCTCCTAAAATGTTTCCAACCCACATGTAGCCTAATTTGACTCATAATGAAATAGCTATTGAGTAGCGTGTCTCTTGATTGTCTGAAAGGAGGTTCCAAGGTTGGCATGGTTCTCGGTTTGTGTTCAAAATCAAAGACTCTCGTTGATGAAGGAATCAAGCGGCCAGAATCCCGACGAGACCATCGAATCAAAATGGCCCCAGCTCGTGGCATCAGCTAGTGAACTACTCGGGCTCTCATTCCAGTTCGCCATTGATTCAGAAAGAATGCGAGATCCATCAAAAGAGCCTTTCACCAAACCGGCCGTTGCGCCTAGAGGCTGTGGACGATTTTCGTGACTAGAAGTTCGGATTGTGTCTCCAGCTGGACTTAGAGAAATAGATGGGCTTGGGACCGATCTTTGTAGCTCTGTTTGTCTCTGGGTGACAAGACGGAGCTCCTCAAGGACGAGTGCATATCGCTGTGTGAGAGATCCTTTCTCAGCCATGTGCGCTATTTGTCCTTGGCATGCAGTTGCTGCAGAGAGGTGATCGCGGTATGTTTCTTGCGGCTCTGATCTGTGCTGAATGACGTGAACGTAGACCACAACAACTGCAGAGAAGGCAATGTACATTGTGAACTACCACGGCCGTCAGATTCCAACTTAAATAAGGGGAAGGAAGAAAGGAGAACAAACCCAATAGGCCTGGAATAGCTGGTTGGTTTGGAAGAGATCGTCCACAATCTCGATGATATTCATGGCGGCATCAAGGCATGTGGCCATGCTGTCCTGGGCCTGAGCCCTGGCGGCATGGTCCTGAAAATCGGCTGCACCGTGATGCTGCAGGTACGCGAAATTATTCAAGAGCAGAGGGCGGTGAGTGAGAAGTAGCGCGTGCCAGTAAGAAAGGCTCAACACATTTCTTTGCCGTTGAAAGATCGGTATCAAGAGTGATGCACTAAACGGGTCTGCGTCGAGGAACCGGGAGACAGTTTTGCGCCAGTCCTTAAGTTGCTTGGAATACGTGGCCGTTGAAGCTGCTCGAGCGGACGGAGATATTGGTCGGATTGAATAAAGATTGCGGAGGATCATGCTGATGACCCTAGAAAGTCTATGAACGCCACCAAAAGGACGAATCGTGAGTTTCTGCCCTGGAATCGGTATAGGACAACTTTGTTCTTACCGAATCTGAGCTACTGGCGCAAGCATGACAGACGGGCCACGAGTCTGGCTTTTTCTTATCTCGTTGTGCATGATGTCTTCGTCATTAGCAATCACTGGCAGTTCTTGGTCGATGTCCTCGTCATGAAACGTCTGTGGTCGGCCGAGAGCAGAACTAAGATAATTATCGAGGCTGTAGGCACACCAAAATGTCCGTCGGCGGCATTCTATGTCGATATGATCAAGGCTACTGGCCGGGTATGCTCGCCGGTTTCGGTTCAGCCCAATAGCCAAGGCAAGGTGTGCCATTGTGCCAAACAGGCTCCAGCAGTGGTTTATCCGCGACTGCGCCAGAAGGTAGTAGCATTGGCAGAGCCTTGCCTGCACGCTTGCGAGGCGCACGCTACCCCATTCTTTGGAGAGTTGCTGTTCTGCTGCAAGGAAATACTGTGCGCTTTCCGTGTCGGTGTGAGAATGTATCACGGAAACTCGAGCCTATATGCTTTATGACTCTCTCACCTCGTATCCATATCCGGGTCGACGGCCGAAGGTTGCAGATAGTCGCGGGCTTGTGCAAACACCATGAAAAGCACGGCTACGTGAGCTCGGCCGTCCTCCCTTTGAGCCATGCGGCCCTTGCTCTCGTAGAACTCATCTAGCCACTTCTCTACCGTCGGCTGATGCAAAAAGCGGTGGGTGACAACGGCAAAGTCAAAGTACCGTCTGAGAAGCTTGACAGCCGTTGAGCGCGTCAGGAGCAGTGGAAACGAGGGATCGTACTCGGGCAGCGGTGCATCGCCAAAAGTGAAAACAGATGATGAAGAGCGTGGAGAGGAAAGATTTTCGTGAAGCCTCTTTTGCACACGCAGGAGAAAAGAGACACCAGAAGCCGGGCCAACATAGTGCCCCTGACGGTCGGTTTGAGGAGGATCTGGGGAGAGCCTTGAGACTGGACCTGATTGCGACGGTGTGGTAGTAGTGTTGGGCCCGATTGATTGTACCATAGATGCCGGCCGTTGATCGATCTCGGCGGCTGTTGTGGAGAGAAAGGACAGCCTATCATCCCCTCCAATTATGCCATTAGTGTTTGGATGCACAGCCAAGGCGTCGGATCGGATATTCGACGAGGCCGGAGTCTCCGTTGGAACTGGTGAGGCAGGTGCGCCGTACGAGGAAGGAATTGACGGTACACGGCCACGTGTGTAGAGCAAGTCATAGGTGCAAGAGGAGCCAGCCTCAATGCAGTGCTCACAAGGTTGCACACCAGTGCAACGAACTTTGCGCCTATTGGCAGGATAATAATCAGCATGCGGAAAAGCATCTGGCCCCATTGGCCTTTCGGTCTCCCACTTACCTCTTACAGCGGTCGCAGGCACGAGTGACACGCTGTCTCGCTGCCGTCTTCTTCGTTTTCCGGTTTTTAGCCGACTGACCGCCGTAGATCTCTTCGCTATCTTCTAGCGGCTGCTGTCTTGGATTCGAGGTGATTTTGGGGCCGCGGAGAGGCTGTAGTATCCCAGAACTAGCATCCATTCTGCAGCGAGAAAGAGAACAATATGTCTCGAACAGATGATATTAAATCAAAAGAAGAAGATTTGCTTTGAAAGCAAGATCAAGGCGCAAGTAAAATGGCCTCGATTTGGAAAGGCGGAAAGGCGGAAAACGACACCAAATGCGGGGACCGCATTTTTCTTTTCCGTTACGGTCGGACCTTTCTCCGCAGCCCGGTGGCTACCCCGGAGAGAGGGGTAACAAGAGAGAAGCACGCACCCTAGTTCAATGTTCGGGGAAGCGCGAGACCGAGATTCGAGTATAAGATATTTGATTGAATATAAAGCTTCAATCACCCACACTCTTCACTGACCGGAAGCTGAAAGACTCTTGAGCAGTCTCCTCAGTCATGGTTGTGCCAGATCGTCCCCCATTTTCCAGCCTACCCTTAGATCCTAGCGGTCCTCCCGGAAATGCCTGGGGCCTCTATGGCAAGGATGACGCTCTTGGTGCGCTCAATATGCTGACGCCGGCTGTCGTAGCCTCAAGTGCCGCCCAAGAGATCCGCACGGGAGAGCGAGTGTCACTTGATTGGCCATTGAACAAGCCGTCGCAGCCGAGCTTTGATCGCCCGGCTTTCATAGCAAAGCGGATCGTGCGCAAAGATGCCCAGGGCAACGAACGCAGTGTCAATGATGACCACCTCGACTTTAACACACAGTGTTCTAGCCAATGGGATGGGTTCCGACACTTTGGATACATCCATGCTAAGAAGTTTTACGGCGGCGTCGACCGCACACAGCTCGACGACCCAAAAGTCATTGGGATCGACGGTATGTGAAAATAAAAAGAAATAAACAGAGACTAGGACCGGCAGGCAAGACGGGCGCTGACAATGACAGCATGGGTGGAAAAGGGAGGCATCGTGGGCCGTGGTGTGCTGGTAGATTACGCGGGCTACTGCAGCAAGCACAATATTCCTCTAGATGCCTTTCAATCTACCACGATTGCGCTGGAGCAGCTCAAGGCTGTGATTGCGTACCAGGGCCTCACGCTCCAGCCGGCGGACATCCTCTTCGTGCGCAGCGGATTCACCGAGGCGTATGAGAAATTGGCGGTCGAAGAGCAGATTGCCCATGCTGCTCGGCCGTCTCCCGATTACATCGGCCTTTCGGCCACTCCAGACGTGCTAGAATGGCTTTGGGAAAACCGGTTTGCGGCCGTGGCAGGCGATGCGCCGAGCTTTGAGCGGGCACCGATTGCTGGACCACACACACGCCCTGGTGGCATCTGGAAGGGCGAGGCGTGGGAAGAGGAGATGCAAGGCGGCGGGCTGCTGCACCAATGGGTCCTTGCTGGGTGGGGAGTGCCGATAGGCGAAATGTTTGATCTGGAAGCGCTGGCGAAGAAGTGCGCGGAGTTGAAGCGGTGGTCATTTTTTCTGAGCAGCGTGCCGTTGAAGGTTCCGGGAGGCGTCGCTAGCCCGCCAAATGCCATTGCGATATTCTAATCCTCCCAAGGAAGGAAAGAAATTGAGACTAAAAGCTGATGCGTGCCTGAAATGGAGACGGCATGGTCTACGGAGACCATACAGCTTATTCGTGTGGAAGTACGAGTAATATGGCCCGAGAGGCTCGCGAATAAATGCAGGTTCACCTGTACTGGCAACTGTAGAATGCTACGTAGCTACAAGTATACGCTCTCGTGCACGTATTGTCTAGAGACATTTCGGAGTCTGATTTCGGCCAAAATCACTAATCCGTTTACACGAGGTTGGCCCTACGAGTACTCCGTCTTCACTGTTCGGCGCCATCTGCGTGACCGAGAACAGCACAGACGGGCGGCATTGCACAACTTGTCCAGTGCTGCCCCGCCACAAGTCCAAAGAGCAGTTTGTGGTGGGGGCAAATAACGGACGGCCAACACTGCGACTGCGCTAGCACACAAAAGCTCCCAACTTAAGCACTGGTCGGATCACTTCCCCGCCTCGGTTTAATGAGGGACACCAGTAAACGTAAAAACGAAACGCACATCCACGCCTGTGTATCTTGCTTGTACAGTGCGCCGTCCGCGTTTGCGTCTTTTCTTATCCAAGCCAGGGTGAATGCTCAGCACACCGCATCGACGATCCCTGCGCCAGCGTTCCTCGCTCTTTCCCCAGGCGAATGTATGTGCGCCTGCACTGGCCAATTGCGTTGCGTGGGCAAGTCGAACCCTCGAAAAAATGCTTGGGCTCCTAGCCAGTGGGACCGCGTAGAAGAAGGCGAAACGAGACAAAAAAGACACCCATGCTTGAAGTAGAAGAGGAGCAAATACGTCGTAATGGCAACTAAATGTGCCAGCAGATTTAAGGATTGGCTGGTCCGCGTTGGGTAGGTTGCAGTATGCCAGCTCTTGCGCGCCGCCTTCCGCAGGGTGCCGTTGCTTCCTGTAGTGTAGCGTGCCCTGCCATCGACGCCTGCCGGAAACGGTCCGACACTCGGATCACCCACAGTGTCTAGACACTGCTAGGAAGGTCAGACCCATCGCCTAGCACATGGGGCAGGGCTTTGGTGGAAGGAGCAACCTGCGGCTGTGAAAGCAACCTGCAAGGCGTCCCCCCTAGATATTGTATCTTACTGCACACCAGCCGTCTGCTGCCTGTTACCTGTTGCAAGCTGTGTGTGGTTACAGCTATGCAAGAAGAGAGTCGTCGGTGACTTGGCTCTTACACTATGTGGTACAGTGGAAGAGCCTGTGACAAGAGACAGCTGGTAGCCACTACGTGTGCCACTAAGGATCAGCCCGAACTAGGTCCACGCAGTCACCACCAGCTGGAAAAGCACCCACCAGCACCAGCACCTCCAGCACTCTACCACTCCAGCACCTCCCTGGAAGCCCAGACACAAAGCACAAGAAACAAGGGGCGGGGAACACCAGCACCTCGACTTCTCCGGACAAACCCACCGCCTTCATCCGTTTGCCCAGCCACTCACCCACACGCAACGAAGAGAATTCCTGTTGGCTGCATCCTGCGCGTCTTCATTCTCTTGTCTTCACGACCGCTTTGTGTGGACTGCCCCTGGCTGCCTGCACGATCTTACTCGACACCGCTGCCCGCACTGCAGGACTGCTCATTGTTCATCTTGCCTTCTGAGACCACACGATATTTTCTCACGAGTGAAAAAATAAAACAGGCCCAGACACTTGCTGCGAAGACAGCTTACAGAGAACAAGAGAAGGAACGCCGAAGGCCAAATATTCTTCCTTCTCCGAAACGGATTCTATCCTTCCCTCACCGTGCCTCGCCTTTGGACCTCTTTCCCGCCCCGCCAATTACCTCCAAGAAGAGCAAATATCAACACCCTGCTCACCTAGGACTCAAATTTCGCTCGGCAATCCTCTCTCCACCCTACCTCGCTGCTGCTACGAGTACCTCCTGCATCCACACTTTCCAACTACGCAGTGCAATATATACTTACGCGCGGTGCCTGTGCGCTCGGCCCCCCTACAGATCGCTCTCGAAGCACGGATCACTAGTTTTTGGCCCACGTCGCTGCCAGCCGACAGCCCCCAAAGCAAGCTCGGCTTCAGCTCGTCATTGACCGCTGTTCTGGGCTTTTTTTTCTCCCTCCTCCTTAGATTGGCCGCACACTTACCAGATCCAGCAAAACGTGGCGGCTCACCGATATTCCCACGCTCTCGACCGTCACTTTCCGCTGAAGTGAGCACACGATCTGCTTGCTTGCCCTTCATTTATTTTCGGCACCCGAAAAGAGACAAGAGGAGAGGGAAAAGGGAATAAAAGAAACGGAAAGAAAAAACCGAGGTGGACGCTTGGGCTTGGACACACTTGGTTACTCTGTGCCTCGACCACACCCGCATTCACGATGCCTTGCTTCAAGGGCATCGCTGTGAGCATCCACGCAAATGGCGCACCGCTGCCTGAACATGGCATACAACGACAGTCGCGCGTCTCCCGTATCAATAGCTACATCCCAGTCCCCCAGCCGCAGCTTTCTACCGACTCCGGCAAACCCGAGGCCGCCAAGTTTGCTATTTCAATAACTCTCCTCACGTCAGGCCTGCCGATACCCTATTCTACACCTAAGCCGAGTGCCGCAAACCCCTACCCAAAGCCACAACTCGTTGGTGAGCTGTCCCCGGCCGATGGAGCCAAGTACACCGGCATTGTCACGCCCTACATTCCCATGACCAATTCCGAAAACGAGACGATTGCAGCCTACATCTACTTCGACGGCCGCACGAAGGAGGAGGTGGCGACACTGCTGCGCCCCGGCGAGGAGACCTGGGTCAATAGTCGATGGGTTCAGGTCCCCGAGTCCGAAGGCGGCGGCTTAGCCGAGCGTGAATTCTTGTTTCGCGAAGTTGGCCTCGAACGGTGGCTGAACGGCCTGGACCTCGAGGGCCACGACGCCGCCGCGAAGCTCGAAAAGCGGAGACAGCGCTTCGAGAAGCGTCGTCGGCGCCAGGAAGCCGCTCTCAAGAACCAAAGCAGCCAGGCTAGCTCTAGCACCGCTGGCCCTGAGTTTCATCGCCGCAAGAGCAGCAGAGACACCCTCCGCTACGGCGGCGCCGATGCCCAGTCCCCCGTGGAGGCTGTTTCCGACGACATATCCAACGACTCATTATCGTCCGACGACGAGCTACCCGAGGCCGCTGGCCAAATCAAAGTGGCCATGTTTCGTGTGCTAGCTTCTGGCGAGATTAAGAAGGGCGAATACTCGCCTCAATTTGATGCTCACGACGACGACGATGCTGACGGAAATGCCAACTCTGGTGGCAAGGGTGTCGAGCCAGATGTCGAACACACGACAAGCTTTGCTAAGCCCAAGACTCTCGATCCGAAGACGATCTCTACCCAGACAGTGACTGGCATCGACGGCCCTGACAAGCCCTACGCCACTTTCACTTTTTTCTACCGAGGCGAACGTGAGTCTCGCTCCCTCCCCGCCTCCCTGCCTCTCTATTCCACCCACTTTACTTCACTTTTTGGCAACGGGAAATAAGCCCTCTAGAACTGTCTGCTAACCCGTACCATAGGCCAGCTGCAAAAGATGGGAATCATTCAGTCAGAAAAGAGCCAACAAGCATCCCAGAACACTACGAAGAGACGGTCTGCCCAGCTTGACTTTTCCAGCATTGGACCCCTAAAGACGTCGGGTACTGTTGGCTTTTCTGCCTTTCGCGACCAAGACGCCGAGGCCGCTCGCCGGAAAAAGTCCACCGACACAAAGGTTAACGGTGCCTCGGGTGCGACCGAAATGGATGAGGATTCCGACGATGACGATGACGAGCACGAAAAGATACTAGGCAAGATCGACGACGCGGATGACAAGGACACAAAGTCGAACAAGCTGGCGCCCGAAGACGCACAGTTCTCGGGTGAATTGGCTGATGGCGTCAACCGCATTCGCGTATGTTCTCATTCTCTCAAGTCCCTATTTCCCTACAACATGCATGCTAACCATTCACCACGTCAATAGTTGAAGCGGCAACACTCTATGGAGCCAGACAGCGCCGGCGCAGCGTCCAATACATTCCGCAAGTCTCCCAGCGCAGGGCCCTTTGGCGGGGAGCTGACACCACCAGACACCACTGCGGGATCTTCCTCAGCGTCGAATGGGCCGTCTGGGGCCACGGCAACAGGCAGTACTGGTAACAGCCAACCAACCCCTGGGGCTTCTGGTTCTGGCTCCATTTTCGGAAAGGGCTTTCCGGACGAGTCTGTCATCGGTAGCCCGCTGAAGAAGCACCGGGCAAGCATTGTGGAAGGATCCGACAGCGACCCGCGATCGTTACCATTTCCACCGGCACTGGGCGACATTCTCGCAAAAGCTGAGGCTGCGCAAAAGCAGAAACAGGCCAGCCCTCCGAAGATAACACTGACGGAGGAAGACGAAGAGCTCTAGACATATTCTTACCTGGGCCGACAAAGAGCTGTTCTAGCCCCTCAAGTCTACAATGGAAGAGTGACGAAGATCATTCATCACACTATACCGCCCAGCAGCTTGAATTCAGCTAGTAGCATAGACTCTGTTCCAAGATATCGTCCCAAGACATTATTCAAGTGAGTATCTTATCGGGCAACAGCACTTTGGCTGTTGGGGTCTTGGCTGTTTTTGGCAGATGGAGGAACAAGTTTGCTTAAGAAGCCACTTTGTTCAGGTGTGTGTCTGTGTACTTGTTGGTTTTTGTCCGCAAACTTCCTCTCCCGTCAGGATACGATCGAAATGGAATGGTGTGGTGAAAAGCTACCCATCTTGTTCTATTTTTTTGTATGTTGTTTACTCGCCACCATGTTGTTCCTGCTCTTTCTTTGCTTGGCTCATATTTCGCCTGTGCAACGACGACAATGATGATGAATCGAACGGAGTCAAATTTCTTAGTATTATTGTTTTTTTGGATTTGTTTGTCCCCTTTTTTTCTTGTCCTTCTCAACTTTATTCCCGCTCTCACACGTTTGCTCTTCATATACACATACATCTGTTTTGCGGTAAGGCAGACCTGGTTGCAATTGCCGGAAGATATTCCCACCAAAAGGAAGCAAGGGCCTAGGCTTTCCACATCGGAATAGCCACGCATATATGGAAAGACACGAACTCCAAAACTACATCAGGCTCAAGGCTTCAGCTTGATCTAGCATATATACAAATGTATCCCTGCACGTGCCTACCAACACACATAAGTATTAGATTATAGTGGGTGCTGAAGCTTGCTAAGTTTAGTGCTTTGGGGTGCTTTGTGGATTAGATAGGCTGTGATGAAAACTAAAACACACACACACATGAAAAAAATAGATCCCTTTTTCTTACAGCTCGTCGAACGATGCTCGCTGCCGAGACCACAAAAAGTAGCTAGCTCTAGGCAGAATGGGTTTCCGATTTGCTGTCGTTATTGGCCTCTTTTCTTATCGTAGCCCTCTCGACACAAACAACTCGGACTGGTTGCCGATGACGACGAGAAGAACAGACGCTTTCTGGTCCCCCTTCTAGGACCATGTCTTCATTCGCATCCGCGTTGTGGTGGATAGCCTGTGCTAATGCCCTGCACCATGCTAACTTGCTCCGGCTAGAAGAGTAGCTTTTGCCACCGTTGACAAAGGCCCCGGTGCTATGCACCAATTCGATATCAACCTGGCGCAAATTGCTCAATTTTCTTAGGCCTCGGACCAAGATGCTGTTGTCAAGGTTGGCGTAATAGGATGAATAATCCTCCGTGAGGCTCGTGGAAGTCTGGCGGCTCCCACTAGGCACCCGCGGATCGCGGTTGTCGAACAGTTTGACCCGCTTAGGTGCCGTCTCGTGTGAAGAAGCAATGGCCAGCGTAAGGCGGAGCCCTTGCAGCCCTTGTGCCCAAGCGCTGCATAGCTTCGCCCACTTGCTGCTGTCTAGTAATGACTCTTGGGACAACGTCTTATTTTGACTGCTACTGGTGCCATTGCCGGAGCTCTGAACTCCTGTTTTGCCTTCTCGATCTTGCCTAGACTCGTCCTCGTTTTCTTGTTCTTCTTCAGCAGCCACACGCCAGCCAATGTCGTCTGTCGTCACGTCCAACTCCAGGCGCACGTATCTCATGGCATCCCGCTGCCAAGGCTGGAGATAGATCGGAATAGCGCTCTCGGTAGTGTTATTGACGCTGCTGTAGTGGTCGCCGCCGCCACTTCCCAGCACGGTAAACGCATATGCTGTTGAGAGACCTGACGAGAAGCATCGAATGAATGTGAATTCGTTGGCACCGAAGGGCACCATGCGGGCTTCGTCATATATTTGGCGGCAGCTGCATAGAAGTGCCGCAGGAAGCATGTGCCCAGACGGCCGATACGGGGAGAGAAGCGGAATTGGGGGGGGGTCCGAGGAGGAGGAAGAGGCTGTGGAGCTCAAACTTGGCTGCCGGGTTAGCAGCGATAGCCTGGCCTGTCTGCTGCTGCTGTCCTCAGGTTTATCGACCACCGGCTGACACAGGTATTCTCGCCCGTTGGCCTTGCTGCCAATGCTGCTGGCAGCATAGCCAATGCCATCAAACCCACCCCATTCAAAGCCAAGGAACGGTAGCCAGGGAATATCAGACACTGACGACCACCCCATTTCTGCAGCTGCGCTGGCGCTGTTCTTGCCCAAGCTCATCCCACCGTAGCTGCTAGGTCCATGAGCTAGAAGAACCCAATGGTAAATCTGCAGGCGGACCTCAGGAGGCAAGTCAAGAAGAGATGAGGGCCTCTTGAGAGGCCTTTTCGGTGATGCTGCATGTGCTATGGATTCTGCTGACTCTGTTGGTGCCTTGGATATTGACAATGGTGGCAGATCAAGGGGCCGATCTGAGCAGCCTAGTTCACCTCGTCTCATTGAAGAGTCTGGGTCGGCCCAGAGTTGCTGCTGTGGGAGCAAAACAGTGCTGCTCATTACTTCCATGGTTGTGGTGTTTGGTGTTTGGCTCAATGGTGTATAGTGTTTGGATCAATCGTCTACCAGTGAGCATCTGAAGGTTGCGTGCTGGACAACACGACAACACGGACCATATATAGAGTTTTGCATTGGATCGGGCGCGAAACTTGATTACGCTGTATAATATAACAAGCGGAACATATTTATATACTGTGTAAGCGCGAGCAGTTTTCTACGTCGCTTCGGTACTATGTAAATGGAGTAGAGCTAAGATGGTCTCGTCTAGTGATGAGATGAGAAAATCGCCGAGTACGAAATGAGGTTAGGTAGGAGCGCAGAATGATTCAGCTTGGGGACTTTAGGCACCGGAGATGATAGTAGTGAGCATGCATAGGCGAACAATACGACGGACAGCAAAACGGCGTCAGCCCAAATGGAGGACGGGGGCTGACGCTCGACAGGAAGTAAGCTTACGTCGTATTAGCTAAGGGAGAACGGGATAAAGTCGTAGTTTCATTGGCCGTCGAAAAGTGCTATTGCAGGTTTCCCGACGTGAGAGCAGGTGTTCCTTAGTGTGCCATTCGCTCCTCCATGAACGGCTCGTCGCAGACGCGAGCTGTAGGAAGCGTGCAAGCCTATGTACTAGGATACCGAGAATGTGATCCGGGCACCCTGATTTCAACTACAGAAAAGCTTGTGTGCGTCGCTGGTGGTAATGTGCTCGTAGTGGCGCTATGCTTTAATTATACTTTATATCTGTATTCTATTGTCCGTGCTGTCTACAGTTTCTGCGATGCAGCAGACGCTGCCGCTGCGCGCCTCGATTCAAGTTCGACATACTTGGGCAGATCCGTGTTGCCGCGTGCGGCTAGCCAGAACAGCACTTCTGGCTCTATTGGTGGCCCAACTGTTTGTAATGGCTGCTGAGCAGCACCAGTAGCCGCGCCGAGCCTTGCCTGAGCGCTGTTGGGGTCACTGTCCAGCATCATGACGTCTTGGTCCGCTGGCCTCTTATTGCTGTCGGCATCGCCGTCGTCTTCGTCGTCCTCGTCGTCTTCGTCGTCATCGTCCTCATCATCCTCGTCTTCCAACGATCGCCGTAGCCCTGTCCGCACATTGGCAATGCCCATGTCTCGCTCTTGCTTTGTGTATACATCGCCCGCTTCTTCGCGGATGAATTTGCTGATGCGCTCAATGCACCAAACGCGCGCGTCAGCCCATATGTCGCCCAGTCCCAGCGGCTCGCGCGGGCCATGGTCATCCTCATCGTCGTCGTCGTCGTCGTCATCATCATCGTCGTCTTCATCGTCTTCGTCGTCGTCGTCATCATCGTCATCATCGTCGTCTTCGTAGTAGTTGCCGCCACCCAGCCTCCGCCGCTTGCGGCTGCCACCATACCCGTTCATGCCGTTGCTATAGTCTGTGCCAAAGCGACGTCCACCAACCACAAAGCTCGAGGCTCCAACCCCCCGGCCAGTTGCCGTCTCTCGTGCTGCCTCGGCGACTTGCTCGACGTCTGGTTCCAGCTTCTTTCGCAGCAGCGATGTGAGCACCATTTCTTCGGTGCGGCCAGGGAACGAGGGGTCTGGGTGGATCACGATTCGGCGGAATATGTCAGCGTGCTGAGCCATGACCTCGTTGAGCGAGGCTAGGTTTTGCTGGAGCACGAAGGCAGAAGCTTGAACGGAGTCGCTGAGAGCACAAGAGTGTTAGCATAAGAAGAGCTGCCCACATCTCTCCACGGCAGCGCGTCTCGTTAGAACGCGTGTCACGTACGGCGTAGGCATGGGGTTTCCCATGATGACATCGCCCTTTAACCTGCCAACACTGTTTGCTAGCTGGTAAAGACGCGCGCGAACAGAGTCGATGGCTCGGAGGTCTTCTTGGGTGAGGCCCAAGGCCGTGTCGTCCGAGGCTGACGCCATTGGCACTGATCTGGCGGCGAAGCAGCCAAGAGCATTAAATTGTATCAGTGTGCACGGTGTGTGTTGGAAGAGAGCGGTCAGGTGGTTTTCGTCGCGGTGTGCGTTGTGAGGCTGGAGTGGTGGCGGCGATGAGAGGGGGAGCTTTTTTTTGTGATGCTTCCGGACCAGTGTACGTAGTTAGTGACTGCACAGAGTTTACGGGACGGTGCTTGGTAGGCCGCTGGAGTGTGGGGCAGATGGCAAGAACCCATCACTGCGTACTACATACGTAATTACAGGTAGTTCCAGCCTTACCGCTCAGGGGTTCGCTAAGCCTTAGTGGCTGGGAGTGACAGCGGTTGAAAGCGGGTAGTTATGGCTTTCCTTCCCAGAGGTATTTTCCCTGTGTGGCATGAGAAAAGGAATACAAGTCAAAAAGTAAAATTGGCAAGCTATGGATGAGAAGACGACGAAATAAAAAAAAAAATCAATCAAAGAAATCAAATTAAATAAAGGCACTCTGCAAGAAAAGCATTCATGTCTCATTTACGCGTATAACTGCGGCGGAAAAGCTGCCCAATGAAAATCTGGTGAAAGCAGGCACATATCGACGCCCAGCCAGCCTCAACATGAGCAACAGCAGACCCAGGTAAGCTCAAATCGAGCCAAGGCCTTCACAACAGCCCTACTCGAGGCTGGTCTTGCCCCACCGGTCCACGCTGGGGTAGCGAGCCATGCGCTCCAGATCGTCGAGGTGCATGTGGGAGCGAATGTACCTGATTGTTACAAGTCAGCAAAAAAACAAAATGAGGCGAGCATAACGAAGGAGAGACTCACTTTTCACGGCCGTCGTCATGCGGGTCGTGGTCCCAGCTGGTGAACTTGCCCACCTTGAGGGCAGGCCACACAAGCAAGCGTTGGCGCTGCGACAGGCGCACAGCAGCCGTGATGCTGTCAAAGTCCCAGCGCTCGGCAGCCTCGGCCTCAAACGCTGTCAACGCATTCTGGGCCTTAATCAGCTCGGGAGTCAGCGCCGGGGAGGCAGCAACAGCCGCAGCCGGACGCAAGGTCTTGACCAAGTCGTTCAGCTCCAGCGGATCAGCCTCGAGGTTGAACAGCTGCTCGCCATCAGTCGGGCAGATGACAAACTTCCAGGGCCCGCGACGGATCATCATCAAAGGACTGATGGTACCCTCGCCGGTGTACTCGGCCATGGCGGTGTCCGAGCCGCCAGGACGGCCCTGCAAGTGCGGCAGCAGCGAGTGGCCGTCCATGGGCAGATCGGGGTGAATGGAGGCACCGACCAGATCGCACATTGTGGGCAAAATGTCCATAGTAGACACATTCTGGGACACGCGATGCGGGCGGATGCCGGCCTCTTCAGCCTTGGGATGGTGGATCAGGAAAGGCACCCGCACAGACGACTCGAAGTAGGACATCTTGTACCAGAGGCCGCGCTCGCCGAGCATGTCGCCGTGGTCACCGCTAAAGATGACAATAGTGTTATCCTCGAGGTTGCAGTCCCGGAGAATGCCGAGCAGACGACCTAGGCAGTCGTCGACATAGCTGACGGCGCCGTAGTAGGCACGGCGCGCGCGCTTGATCTGCTCATCGGTGAAATCCTTGTCCCATAGGTCGCAGACCTTTAGCAGGCGCTTGCTATGCGGATCTTGCTCCTCTTTTGGGATCTGGACCTTGGGCAGCGCAATGTCCACGTCTTCGTACAGGTCCCAGTACTTGCGGTGAATGGTGTATGGGTCGTGGGGGTGTGTCAAAGAAACCTGTTTATTTGCACAGCCGAAAGAAAGCGGAGAAGCGCCCGTTAGCCAATGATACGTGCCAATGTGTGCCGCGGGAGGGTGGGATGGGTTTGGCGGAATGCAGGCTTGTAAGCCAGAGCCAGATGACTGCGCAGCCAGCAAGAGACCACAGGGCAGTTCAATCAATGGACAGTATAGGTATTCCCCCCCAATTCCCATTTAGCTGCCCAGCTTCCAAACAGAGGTATACTTCTAGGCGGTCCGCCTGGACGGCACGAGAAGACAAGATAGGGTGGAGAATGGGGGGGAAGGACATGCCATATTACTGAACCAGACAGCCCAACACAACACAGCTCGCCCACACCCTCGTGGCCACTGACGCCGCACACTCTATCGACCCTAGCGAGGTAGCCGAGAGATGCTACACCCGTTTTGGGCGATCGCGTGCTTGGGCGGGTCCGCATAATGGCTGCAGGCGTCATCTGGAGCTGATGCTGCGACCCTGAGGCCAGCTGGAAGCAGCTAGAGGCCAATATATGTATATATAATACACATACGGAGTACTCGTACACTCGGTACATGTACAAATATATTGTATACTTGTGCCTCGAGGCTTGAAGCAATGGGGGTGGGGCAGGGATACAGGGGATACAGAACACAAAAACAGAATACATACCGTCAGACAGAACGGACGACGAGTCTCCGGGTCGGCCCGGACATGATCATAGAGGTACTGCTCTGACCGGAACATGACCTCGTTGTCGTAGTCTAGCTGGTTGCTGCGCACACAAACGCCAGCCTGCTCGACCGAGCTGGCATTATGGTACCATTCCAGCCGGGTGTCGGGCTCGTCCCAGTTGACCACCCAGCCGAAATCGCCGGGGTAGATGTCGCTGGTCAGCCGCGTCTCGTAGCCGTGCAGCTGGTCCCCCACAAAATGCATCTTGCCCGCTAGCACGGTGTGGTAGCCTTGCAGCCGCAGATAGTGTGCATACGTGGGCACGTCACTCCCGATTTGCGCCGCGTTGTCATAGGCGCCAATGCCCATTGGCAAGCGTCCAGTAATCATGCTCATGCGCGACGGGGCACACAGTGGCGACGGGCAGTAGGCCGAGTCGAACTGCACGGACTTGGCAGCCAGAGCATCCAGGTTCGGCGTCAGGATCTGGGACTCCTTGTTGTAGATCTTGAGTTGCGGTGCCGCCAGCTGGTCGGCCATCACATAAAGAATGTTGGGTGGCTTGGACGTCAGCTTCGGCGGTGCAGAGCCGGCTGGGTTGGTGCTGGCCGAGACCGACGGAGCAGGGCCCGGGTGAGAGGCCGGAAGCGAGTTGAGATCGGGTGCCATTGTGTCTTTGGATGCTGTAGTTCCTGTGAGATGAGTAGTATGTCTTTGAACTGTGAGCCTAGACGAATCTAGAGCGTTGCTCTCTTTCAAAGAATACAAATATGTTCTACGTCTGAGACGAAAACACACTGTCACTAAGACAGAGAATAAATGTCTTTTTTCTGTGGACGAGGAGCGAGCCCCGGTAAGAAATAAACAGGATAAGAACCCAGGAGACAGAAAGGCAGACGGCAGGCGCCAGACGACAGATAACAGACGACAGGTGATAGATGAAGGAAAAAAAAAAAAAGACAGCGGGAGGACAAAAGCGGTTTAGACAGACACACGAGAGTCTGGAAACAGCCGAAAAGAGTAAAAGAAGACAATGCCCGAATAGTCCCTGAACAGTAGTGACAAAAAAGGAAACGTGGAAAGCCACAACAGTAAAAGCAGACAGAGACAGAACAACCGAGATCGATGCTAAGAAAGGCCTTCCAGTAACAAGAATTCTGCTCGCTGTGACGCAATAACAAGAGGAGGCAGGCTGAAAAGATGTCTTGCAACAGAAGAGCTCCTAAGCACGCAATTGTGTCTTTGGCAGACGATATCCCCCAGAGGTTTGATGGTGCAATACGCTAGCTGACAAAAACGGGCAAAATTCAAGGGGACCTACGCCGCCGGCAGTTTATATACGTATGTTGGCCCTGCCCGCCTTCCATAATACGCTATCGGCCAACGAGCGGCGTTACCTTAGCGGGCTCCTCCAGGCCGCTATTTACAAGTAGTGCCATGGCTCTAATTGCAGGCATATGTCGGCCGGCTCGGAGTCGTCCTGGTTAGGCCAGATAAAAAGCATCCACGTGCCGTTTGCCCAGGAACGGATAAGCATATTATACAAACAGAGTGTGTAGGAACGACACGGAGGAATTGCCACACAAGCATGACCAGCAACAACAGCCAGAATGGCGCAGTTGCAAGCCCTTCCGAGAGTCTCGCGCGGGATTTATTGCCTCTGTTTGCTAATCTTAGCGAAGCGGCCGTCCCTTGGTCCCCTGACCGCCTCCTCTCTCTCTCTCCTCCACCACAAGCAACTAACTCACGAATAGTTAACCGACCAGAGATAGCCTGCTGTGGAGACAATCGCCGATAGTTCCAAACAGGTTGATTGAATCAGATAAGCCGGATTGGTTTGTCCCCAAAAAATATATATATTTATAAATAGCCTCCGGTCGCCTATCTCGCCCAGTTCCTTTGCTCCTCTTCGTGTTCCCCTCTCGTCTGGGTGCGTATTACAATGTGAATATCGCAAACGTAACGAAAACAAGCAGAAACAAAAAAGCTGCTCCAGATATGCAGGGCTAGCAGGGGATA
This sequence comes from Graphilbum fragrans, assembly GCA_001513895.1. Classification (NCBI taxonomy): domain Eukaryota; kingdom Fungi; phylum Ascomycota; class Sordariomycetes; order Ophiostomatales; family Ophiostomataceae; genus Graphilbum; species Graphilbum fragrans. Next base: position 107,988 of record LLKO01000014.1, read on the forward strand.
CGCGTGATGAGACAAAGAGCTTGAACAACGCACAGAGCACAGCGGCGAAATTGCAGGTCACAAGGCCACCATTCCCCTCCCTGGTGATGCGTGATGCATGATCCGTGGAGACGTGCCAGCCATGCCTGCGTCCCGTGCTCATGCCTTCTTCGTTGCCTTCTTCGGTCCTTTCTTGGGCGCACCGCCCTTGGGTGTGTGCTTGGCGGCAGCCGAAGGAGCTGCAGGCGCATTGCGGTAGTAGAGGACCTGGGCAGCCAAGACGGCATTGAGAGCGAAACCGGCCACGAATCCGTACAGGATCAGCTTATCGTCTACCTCTTGCAGCGTCGTAAAGATGCGCATCAGCGAGCCAATGAGGAAGTTGAAAACCTTAGCTTGTTAGTCAACTGGATAGCCTCAGGAGAACACGGCCGCCGACTGCCGCGCCTATACGGCAAAACAGCCGCACGACAACCGCCGCTCCTATCGGGCGGTTCTTGGAAACGAAGCGAAAATACAACCACACCAACAACCACAACGAGCATCCACTTACTGCGAAGGCACTCAGCTGCCCCGTGCCGCCCTGCTGCCAGATGGCCAGAATCTGCGGGATCTTGCTAGCCACGCCGAGCGAGCCGGCGCCGGCCTGCAGATAGCCCAGCAGCTCAGGTTCGACAGCGGTCGGGGAGAAGAGCGAGGCCGCCGCGAGAGCCAGGGTGCCGGCCATGGCAACCGCGGCCGCGGGCTGGCCGCTGTATTTGAGCACCAACAGCGTGATGGTAATATTCTGGACGAGGATGAAGGCAGTCTCGCCAAAGGTGCTGAACGGGAAGCCGTTGCGCACATTGTACGCCAGCGACACCAAGTAGCTCGTCGTCTCGAGGAGATAGGCGAGGAAGCTGACGCCGGCAGCCGACTGCGACCGCACTAGGTTGACGATCTGCGGCACCTTGACCATGGCCGACGCCGCCACGATCGCCACGCCGATAGCCTTGGACACCGCCAGGCTCAGGCACGCCGTGTTGGTCTCATCCATATCCAGCACCACCGCCTGGTAGCACGCCTCGCCCAGAAGACTCACGCCCACATCGCGGATCGGCCCCGGCAGGTTATGCGTCACCGGCTGCACCACCGAACGCAGCAGATCCATCGTGCCGTGCGTCGTCTTATCGTGTGTCTGTTCGTGCTGGTCGCAAAGCCGGTCGCGTAGCCGTGGTGCCGTCCCAAGACTTGTCCTCTGCGGCTGGCGGCTCCGATATGCGCGATTCCGACCGGCAAAAATGTCTTGTGGGAATTGCAGTACTATTGTGTCAAGAATGTCAACGGACTTCGTGATATCGGTGTTGTTTCGGCAAGTACGACTAATTTTAACCAAACGAGTAAAAAGAGGCGAACCGTAGCGTTGCAATTCTCGCTGCTGGGACTGGCGGACCTTTTCAGCTAGAACAGCTAGACGCGCTTTAGAGGCCACTTGTCGCGTTCCTGCGTACATAGTCTCAGCACTACTAGAGTGATCGAGTATGTATCACGTGAGTAGTCACGTGTATCATAACAACAAATTATTTTTATCCTCGCAGGTCTGCCACAACGAGAAGAAGGAAGCTCTATTTTTCTCTCTTCATTAGCCAGCTAAAGCCTACGTATAGACTCAAAAGCTGTTGTCTGCCTGGCGTCCCTAATTTTAAAGTGCCCTGCGAGAGTGGCCGGCCAACAGGTAAGCTTGGGTGCAGTACACCAAACAGACGATACCCTCTAAAATGCTCCGTAGAGGGCATGTACTACTTCTCGTGAATATGCAGGGTACAAGAACAAGTCTGGGGCTGGCCACCCCGCGGCTTTCAAAAAAAAGATAACGGTCGCAGGCTCGCCCAAAAAGAGCCGGACAGGAAGGTATGTGCAGCAGCAGAAACGAGATGTGATTGTGAACGAGGAGAAAGAGAAATGAGCGCAAAACGGAATTGGTTAGGAATCTGGATACGCCCAAATGGCACTGGTGGTCCTCGAGAAGGCCGTGGCCTAGAAGGGCCAGGCAAAGGGAAATCTTCGACATGGTGAAGATACAAGTTGTGATGGGAATAAACACTTATACGAGTACCAGTGGTAAACAATCACCGTATATTGATTATGGAATTGATATCCATTACACTTTATTATTAACCTAGAGAAAGTTGGTGGTGGAGCTTCTAGAATACAGGGGCCACTTATGTATGTTGTACATAGTTTCATCTGTTAGCTTTGCCTACGTGCCGCGCTTCGAGACGGAATAAAGTGTAGACCCAACAAACCGGCGCTTGAACGGCTGAATCAATATGTGGTTGGGTTGGAAAGGTACAGTGCATATACACCCTGTAAGCCAAACAAGGAAACTGCAATATATCCCCTTATTTTATCTGCAACTTACTACTGTCAAGGTTTGATAGTGGTATCACATTGCGTCGGGAGAGCATTGCTTTCTAGCTTCACTCCTGCAAAAAAACCTGAAAAGCAAAACAAACAAAATCCTCCCCTAAAACAGGAAAATCCCTAGCAACTGTCGCGGAACGGTAAGAACAGTTGCAAACACTATAGAGGCTTAATCACCAATGGAGAAGCAGGTATGTACGGTGTATCGCTAACTAAAATTACTTGTGTGAGTACTCCCAGCCGTAGCACGGCAGATCCGAACATGCATTTTGTACGCGCACGCACCACGACCCAACTGTTTCCGCAATCTTTGCTAGCTATAACGGCGAAGCAGCCGAGCTACAAAGGTCCCTAGGGCTTACTTGGGTGAGAATGGTGAAGCAAAATGGGCTCCGTATGGAATTTTGAGCCGGAATTGTGGCCGCCTGCTGCTCGCTAATCTCGAAGCCGCCTTGGGGGAAAAGATGATGAAGCGATGGCGGCAGGTCTACTCCGTACCTTCGCGTCCAAAGATGCTGTCGCGTGCTCTTCTAACCCATTCTGGCCGCTCGTACGAGCCACCACTGATTCTGACAGGGGCTCTACCAAGTCAGCTCCAAGATAAAATAGGGGATGTCAGAGCACAATTAAACTACAGTGCAAGCTTGATGGCCCTGTTCTTCTCACTGCTGAAACACATGCCACGCACAGTGCCCGCATTAAGCATCTTTGTCGCTCGGTCGGGGTCCTATTGCGTGTTGACTTGCGTTGTGACAGGGTTCGAGGCTCTCCTGTCAATCACAGTGCTTCTAACAGCGGCAGGCCCGCTAAACACTGTCTTGCAGGCCCCACTGCTAGCTAGTCTCGCCCGTTTATCCCGCCAAATGGAGCCGCACGTTCTCAACAGCCAGCCAAACTTGGCACTGTAAAGTACGACGTACGTCCGTACTAGCTACTTCAAGGAACTGGGAAGCCATGGCTGTTCACTTATACACCATCGATACAACACTGTTGCATGCCCACACCATCCTTCGCTGCCCACGCCTCTCTCACTGGCTACTGGCGGCGCTATGTAGGTCCCTGCGGCCTTTACTTAGTTTGCCAAGACAATAATAGCCATGGGGAGGAGGATTTGCTGCTAGCCCACTCGCGGGAAAGATCAGGATTGAGCTCTTGAACAAGCCTTGCCAGACATGCCCCTTCTCGCTGTCCTTGTCCTTGGTTCACTCGCCCGTCCCGAGCATTACGGAATGCATCACGCTCTTCGTTTGGAGTGTCTTTGGGCCACTGGTCTGCTCTGTATGCAAACCTACTCGTATGAATTCTAGAGCCGCTGTCTTTCAGTCGAAGAAGACGCAATTTCTGGACAGACCTGCTCATGGCAGCGCCCAACGACGGCTTTGCGCCTACGTACCCCGTAGCGACTACTACATGCACATATTCCCGGTGCTTTCACGCTGATGGCTCGCTGTCTTCCCCCGGCCCTCCTGCTCCACTGCTTTTCCCCTCGTTGCGGACGGCCTCCTTCTTTGGACACCGGCCCCGTCAAACTTCTCGGCTTATGGTACGAGTACAACGAAGGCGACGCTCATTTTAATTCTTTCCTTCCCTCCACTTTCTCCTCCCCCATTTCGTCTATTCTGCGTTCCATATATGCTGTGATAGCCTCGTTGTGGACCCAGCTCTATCGACACGCCTCTTCCCTCCCGCCTTGTGACACTCCGCGTTAGAATGTGCCTGCTACACACGTCGGTCCACTCGATCAAACCGCATTTCCGGTCGTCCCAGTCGTGTCCCCTTCGTCTTTCCCCCAGAACCTGTTTTTCATGCCTTTTAGCACTGCGCACTCTGACCAGGGATGCGCGCAGCCTCAGACAATCCAGTCTAGACAACTCAGGCTACGCAAGACTGGAACAGACCCGACATCCTGTTCGCCACACCTGCTCGAGCGGCACCTGTCATCTTGTGCTGTTTGTACCAGTGGCATCGGGGGCCGACACGAGCCAACCACTACCCGCGGACAATTGAGGCATTGATGCGGTGGCTGTGACAGATTGCAGACATTCTGTCAGGCACGGTTTGCTAGGCTGTAGCTGTTGCTCGATGGTGTCTTTGGCCCAGTTACCCACCACAACACCGAGTTTCCCTATATTACTTGTTTTGTACCCCTACCACTTACGGCCTTAGAACCCTTTTTCGTGTTCTTGGTTCTTGCTTGCTGTTGCTTTTTCTTGTCCTTCTTCTTTACTACATGACCTGGCCACAGTTTCCCGTGCGCTCGTTGCAGTCTCCAGGGGCTGTCTACACGCTACCCTCTCTCCTCCGCTCGCTAACCATGGCCGCTACACCCCGTTCGTGGAGCGATGGCCGGCTGGTTTCTTTCATGCGAGCTTTGTTGCCAAGCTTCATAGCCGACGCGATCTGGCCAGACCTCCGCCCACACTGGAAGATACACCCGACATCCTATCTCGATGGCCTCCGGGGCGTTGCGTCGTTTATCGTCTTCTTTTGCCATTATACCGAGCAGCGACACAACTGGTTTGTGCCGACATATGGCTTAAACGGCGACAACAATCCCTCGGCGATGATACAGCTGCCATACCTCCGCCTTATCTACTCCGGCCGGCCCATGGTCCACATCTTCTTCGTCATCTCCGGCTTCGTTCTCTCCTACAAACCGTTGAAGCTGCTCCACACGAACGACATTGAACGCTGTTATACCACGCTTGCCTCGTCGACCTTCCGCCGTCCGATCCGGCTGTTTCTCCCCTGTGCGGCGTCTACCCTCGGCATTGCTGCCCTGGCCCAATGGGGTTATCTTTGGGGGGGCAAGCCTACTGCCTCGGAGCAGCTGAGCCATTGGGTCGCCGTCTTCTTCCACAGCATCTCCTGGCCTTGGGCCTGGGACCAGGATCTGCGCCCCGACTACGACATCCACCTGTGGACCATATCGATTGAGTTTGTGCACTCGATGCTTTTGTTCCTCACCATTCTCGGCCTGTCCCGCATGCGCACCCTTCTACGCCAGATCACCAATTTTCTTCTCGTTCTATACTGTATGTGCTCCGGAAAGTGGGCGGCCTTCGAGTTCCTTGCCGGCCTGCTCCTCGCCGAGATACACGTGCTCAAATCCATGCGCTTGTCGCGCGGCGTGCTGCGCCTTGGCGGCCTGGGCTTGGGCTTTGACTTGCCTGGAGGTGCCCGCCGCGTGGTCAGCAGCCGCATGCTCAAGGGACTCTTCCATACCTCGGTGCTGCTAGCGGTGCTCTACGTCGGCGGCTGGCCCAATGTGGACGCTGACAAAACCCCTGGCATTCGCTACCTGTACGCCAACACGCCCACGCCGTTCATGGCGAACAACGACTCGGCCCAGAAGTTCTGGTTTGGCGTAGCTGCGATCTTTATGGTGTGGTCGGTCGGTGAGGTGGATGCTCTGCGGCGGCTCTTTGAGACTGGCATAGCCCAGTATTGCGGCCGCATCAGCTACGCCATCTACATCATGCACGGGCCGGGCCTCAATTATTATCAAGACCGTGTCCTGGGCAAGGCTGCCGAGCTATCGCGAGGGGATCCCGCGGCCGAGGACTACAAGCCAGCCATTATTGGTACCGGCGTCAAGGGCATGCTTGGTGTAGAAACGCCAACCCAGCGCATGATGACTTGGCTCGTTGGCTTGCTGTTTCTCGGTGCCATCATCGTGTGGATATCCGATCTGTTTTGGCGATTTATCGATGCGCCAATTGTGACTCTTGGCCGAAAGCTGGAAATGGCATGCATTGAACCCAGTCTACCGCCCGAGACAAAAGAGCGAAGCCGTGATAGCTACTCGTTGGCATGATGGAGCCTAGGGAGGAAGCTCCGCCGTTTTATCATTTTACTTTAGGGCACTTTTGCAGCGATTTTGGGAGAGAGTATTGTGTCTGTCTGTGTTTGACATTTCTGGGGAGGGGAGCCTCGCACAGCTCTTGAAAGATCACACAAGGGGCGTGGAGGCCTTCAATAATCTGGAAGCGATTTGGTAAAGGGAACGGCGGTATACGGCTTAGATTCTGGATACGGGTAACGGAGCTTTAAACCAGAGTATTTGTATTGATTTCTCTTTTGTATAGAATGGACACTCCTGTTTTTATGTGTGGCTCAATATCGAGTCGAAAAAGGTATGCTACTCAGGGTGCCTATCACAGCGTATTTTCTATAAACCATTAATTGCTCTGTTTTAAACGAGCCTCAACCTCAACAATATCCTTTGCAAGACGACATTCAACAATTATTATTCTCCTCCAGCATCTTCATAATCAAAGCGGCCTGTTTTCCTTCCCCTATCCAATCAAACCTGAACGCCAAAATTTCAGCCACTAAGCTCACAGGCACCTTTTACCTGATCCTTTTCCGCTTGTGCTGAACCGGACTCCACTGCCCCCGTTGTAGCCTCTCCCACACCGTGCCCTGCCAATAGGCCTGGCTGGTCTAGCTCTTCCTGAATAGATCCATAAGCTGTGTATCCAGCCTCCTCAGAGTGCGACTCACTGCCTTCGGGAATAGGCACCATGGCCGATTTTGTCCAGATGTGGATAGCACTTTTCCAATCTAGGCCTTCCAGACAGCCACCCTTAACAGAGACAACGTTTTTGCCCTACAGTTTGACATTAGCTCCTGAAAGGGTTGGAAAACACCATGAGAAAAGGTTACATGATAGAGAGAACATACAGGTGTGGTGTGTATCAAACGGGTCCCACAGTTACTGCAAAAGTAGCTATAACAACATGAGTCAGACAACTTTCTACACCACCCATCTTCACTTCCCTATAGAGTGTGTTCTCACCAGTACAAGGTGTGCCCGGATGTCGTCGGACGACTGTGGAAGATGTAAGTCAGCACACTTAGGAAATGTAACTGGGGGTGTCATCCGCAAGTACAAGATAAAGAACGTTACTTGTAACAGCTGAGTAGCTCTGCATCTGGTAGTTGGAAGCGGGGAAAGATGGCACTGGTCCCGAAGGCAGAGCTCGTCTGGCGGCGGCAGTCATGGCAATGACATATGTACAGAGCCAGTGGCTTGTCGATTGGCGTTTTGAAGACGACGGAGCCACATTGACACCGAGCTTCCATCTTAATGGGAGGAGTGGAGAGGTAAGGCCAATGGCAACAAAGAAACCGAAGAGGACCAATTAAAAGAGGAACAGAGAAAGAAGTAAACAGCTCATTTGTGGAAGAGTACAATTAAAGAACAGCATATCCAGCAACAAAACAGAGGATGAAAACTCTTGGAGCTGATGTGAGATGTGCTCAGTCAGATGAGGCTGCGATACCCACAACAAAGAATGGTTAAGAAGGCTTGAAATACTCATCAATTGGGGCTATAGGGAGAAGAATCCAGTGCTCATATAACGGGGGAATAGCAATTGGAAGAAGGAAACTCAAGGAAGGGGAAATTGGAAGAAGGGCGCGAATGAAGACTTATATGAAGCCAAGCAGCAAAAGAGCTCGGAGTCAGGGTCGTGACGTGTCAGCAGAGTTGTATACAAAGCGAAAATTGGAGAGCGTTTCTAGGGTAATTTGACCGATTTCCAGTTTTACATCTCTACTAAGAAAGCTATTAGCCCGCCCCCGAGCGTGAGCCGTTGTATGTTTTCTTGGTTGTGCTCCCAGCTGGTAAGAAAGTTCAGCAGTGACTCACAGAGCGTTAGCGCTGGGCGGGCCTGACCGCGACCGAGTGCAACTTCCGGAAGTAGCAAGCCCTGGCAACTCAGTGGAGAAGACAGTAGGAAGCTGGAGAAACACAACACGGGCAGAAATGTGATTTGAGGCTGGAGTCATTTCTGTTTGACGGCAAAGGGCCGGTCTTGTGCGTAAATTCGAGGAGAATGACATAATGTGACCAACGCGGGCCGAGGGGAAGGAGCGAGAGGGGCTGCGCCATAATGTCGCGTGGTCACATGGTCTCGCTTTTATTCGTATGTAAGAGGATCTTAGAGACGCACACTCGGCAATCGGCGCGCCCATAAGCAGAACAGGCGCCCGATCTGAGAGCCATACGGTCTTATGCAGACAATTCGTCCAAAAGTTCGTCGTTCTTCGGACAGATAGCTGCCAGCTTAATTTGCCCCAGACCCAATGTGGCCGGCACATAGACAATTCTACCGTTCGGCGGCAAAGTGGCGGTCAGAGATGCAAAAGAGGTATACTAGCTTGAATTATATGCTATGGGTTGGCCGGTTTCCCAGACTTTCTACCAGGCTTCTGCTGATCATTCGTGTGATTCAGTCTACTCGATAGTTACTATGCGTGGCCTGTCCGTGGCGGCTCGGACGACGCCGAGGAGTGCGTTGCCTTGCGGGATGACGGTGGCGCTTCTTCACTATTATCACTGCCTTTCGGGGTAGCATGTTTAGTCGGGCCGAACACATATAACGGAAACTCGAGGAGAACCGTTCGCTTCAGCCATGTCGGCAACGGCGCATAGAGAGCCGGCGGCAGCGGAATGAGAATACTGGTCCGGTGCAAGTACCGCTTGTAGTCTTCCCATACACGGCGAGTCTCGCCCGTCGCGTCTTCCTGATCGGTGGCTGCCGCATAGCGTTTTGCAGCCCCTGGCCGCTCCGAGAGGGTTAGACCGGACACAAAGAATAGTAGCATTGTCAAGAGGATCGGCCCGACGATGGTGGCATTGAGGGCCGGAGCGAATGGCAGAGCGCCATGTCCAGCGAAGGGCATAGCGGCAGAGGCGGCCATAGTGTAGATGCCTAAATATATTGCGTGTTGGTATTGGTATGGGCTCTGAGAAGAGAAATGAGAGGAAAGGAATGCCTACCAAAGTGCAAGATGAGCTCCCCAAAGTAGTTTGGATGCCGAGACAGGGCGAAGAGGCCCGAGCTGCAGAATGCCAGCTTCTTTTTCTCCCGCATGCTGCGGTTGCGGAAGATGAACCGCTGGGCATCGGCCAGGGTCTCGCAGACGAATCCGATGCAGAAGAGGACGAGCCCTGCGATGTCTCGACCGGTGCCGAAGGACGGCAGCCTGACCGCCGAGCCGTTATAGCGCATGACGGCGGGCGAGTTCAGCACGGTGACCGGCAGCGACACTGTCCACACCCAGACCATCTGGGCTACCCAGAAGCCCAAGAATGGAAAGAACTTGGTGCGCTTGTCGTCGAAGCGGTCGTCTTTGCCGGTGCGCAGGATGCGGTAGAAGAGAAACCCGGCAAGTCGCAGGGCCCAGACGCCGAGAAGCACCGAGGCCACGACTTGGCGTGCCGGGGGTGACGGCGGCGATGGAGACCCAGAACTGCCCAGAGCAAGGGTCAGGGCTGCAAGCACAAAGAAGTTGGTGCCACCGGCAAAGTCTAGAGAACATCAGTTGAGCCCAATCGGGTGTCTAGGAGCAGGCTATAGTACCGGTGAGCTTGTCAAACTTCAAGGTAAAAGCCACAGCAAAAAAGCTCAGCTGATACACGACAGTAACAAGGGCCGTGAGGCCGAGGTAGTACTTGTCGAGAGCATGGACTGCCATAGCTGCGCCGAATGAGGTTGAAGACGATATCGAGCCCTTGGAAAGGCCCCCAAACTCGAACAGTCAGTCGACGCTGGAAATCAATCCCAGCGCGTTGCCCGCAGTAGCCTTGCGCATTGGGGAGTTCGCACAAAGTGGCCGTGAAGCGCACGCAGAGAGTCCAGAATAAAGCTCCGTGAGGACATGTTCAAATATTTGAAACACTGCTGGCACTTCCCTAAATGCCGTGCGGTAAGATCATCTGGGCGAGCAGTCAGCCACTAACGTCATCGCAATAGCGTCCCAGCAGGATAAGACCAACCAACAAAATGGCTGCCAAGACGCTGAGCATCGAAGTCTTAAAAGGCACCGATATCCACGCCGGCCGGCTTAGGAACCGGACCCGGAGGCTCTATCCGGAGAAAGAGAGGATCGGCTACAGCTAAAGGGCCGTCTCAATAGCGGAAGTGGCCCTGTTCGCACCCCTTTGCAAGCTCACATAGCAATTTTTCTGCATTACTTGTTTGGCCTGCCCTTAATTTCTCTAAATACTACGTGGAAACTCCCTGTATAATGAAGTGCTGCCTGACACGTATGCCTGATGCCACCATGCCATTCCAGGCTTGAAAGAGCAGTTTTTGTTTGTACGGAGTATGGGATGTGACAGTGTTAGAGCACAGCAGCGCTGTGTGCTAATTATAGTGCTTGTACAGCTACGGAGTATACGACTAGTCGTACAGCCTTCGTACAGCGAGAACGAAACATTCCACTGACAAACAAGATGTCCGCAGATGTTTCGCGGCCTATTTCAATTAGTTGTACAAGGACACTGGACTCAGGCCACTTTGCACAGAATACCAGCCCTCGAAACCGCAAGTGAGGCATGGCTGCGCTACCGAAACCAGCTCTCAGCGTGTCGTAAAGGCTAAACCGGTGGCGCCAGTATTAGCGCTCTGGGCGCTATTTATTAGTGGCCGTAGCACTAACACTCATAGCTGGCCGACCTGGCTAACTTGTACACAAAACACAAAACACCATGCACACGAGATTGCACATCGCCTGAAGCGCTATAGTGGGATGGTGTTTCTTCTGTCCCTCAAAATGCGCATCGTGGCCTGATGCGTACGAGTCCAGCTGGAAACTGGAAACACTGCTCTTTACAAGGCGTACGAGCACTCTCACAGAGGGCTTCTCGTTCTAGACCCATGGCAGTGGATAGCACGTGCGGAAGGCCCCACTGCCCAATTCAGCCGCCTGCCGCAACGCCATGCTAGATCCCCATCAAAAACCCCCGTCCAAGATGGCCAAGCCGCCAACTTCAAACACAAGCAGTCACGACAACCGTCTCACCTCCATCAGGGATCCACCCAGTCGTTCCCAGATGCTGGCCCTGGATTTTCTCGTTCTGCCCCTTGTCTCAATGTCTACGACGTATGTATAGTGGACGGGGTTTGGACTTGTGTATTTTGCACCTAGTTCGGCTAGAATGTGTTCATACTACGCAGCAGAGATGTACTTCCACTTCGAGTTGCTGAATCTGCTCTGCTGCCCATACGCTCCAGCAAGCACCGGTACCTATCCAGCTCGTAGAAATAAGCTTGTGCCCTGTACTCCCGATTCATCCGCTCTTATTGGCGAGAGGAAGAAAGGTTGCGAACCCCCCCTTCATACGATCAAAATTCAAGCATTCGCCTCAGGCTTGGCTGTGATGCAGTGACAAGCAGGGGTTAGAGAATAGCGTGTATGGAGTCCGAGCAGGCTCCTTTCTACCGCGCCCAGCACTTGGAGCGTGTGCCGTTGTATGTACTCTGTACACACCCAACTCTAGCTGAGCCCACGCGGCTCCATCTCGAAACGCACCTCACGATATTGCGATACATCGCAGCGCACACCTCATAATGGCATCCCCTTATTGACCCACCATTCTCTTACTGGCCTGGCCGCTGCCCTTGTTGTCACATAATGCTATGCCTAGACACTATCTGTTTGGCAGGCCTCCCCATAGGGCTTTGCCTGTAGTTGTAGCTACAGTTATTGCGTACGGGCACTCGCCGTGCTCTTGCAGGGTCTCGAAAAGGTAATTTGGTGGGCTCTTTGAATCTCAGCCAGCTAGTTCCCACGGCCACCTTACTACCATATTCTATTCACTTCTTGGCTCTCGCTCCCTTCTCTCCCCCCTCTTTTTCTTTTGTGTGCATTTTTTGGCTTGTTTGTTGTCCATTTTCGCTCGCATCGCAGAACCAAAGAGAGAGTGTGTCGTCGCCATTCTTTCCGTCGGCATCTCGCTTAGGTTCTTTTCTCTTCTTGTCCCCCCCTTATTTTCGTCTTGTTGCCTTTGCCTCCCCCGACCCAGCTGGATTTTGGGAGTTCGCCGGGAAGCTCACATTCCTTTGTATACTCGAATTTTGCGGCTCGTCTTCACCTCGATCTCGACCACCTCGCTTCCGTTTAGGCCGAGAAACCAGGACGACGACAATTGGATTCACTTATACTCAACACCGACATTCCTTCATTCTACCAGTTTGCTCGAGGTTGCTCGCACGGCTGGTCTGTTGTGTGCTCGGCTCGACCTTTCTTGTTTCGTTTTCTTTTCTTCACATTTCAACATGAGAGTCTCGACCAATGCTCCGTTATTGCTGCTCGGCTGTCTAGCACTGAGCGAGGTATGTGTACCTCAAGCCGAGATTCGACCGGGATAGTGGTAGAGAAAACGAACTGGCTTCTAACACTAGAATGAAGGCCGTTGCCGTTGGCCCGACTGAGCAATTGCACAAGCGGGATTTCATCTCCAACTTGCTGGGATCCCTCGGTCTCGATGGCGGCAAAAACACCAACGACAACAATCGCGGCGATGGTGCCAGCAACAATGGCGACCGGGGAAACAACGGTGCCAGCACCGCAGCGGCCTCTGACATTTGCCCTGGCGGAACCGTGACAGCCCGGCAGACCATCACTGTCGGAGCGGCTCCTGCAGAAATCCGGAACGCCACTGCCGTTGCGAGCGCTTCGGTGGCTCTAAATGCTGCGGCGTACGTGACGTGCTATTCGAGCGCTTGTTACCAAAAATGGGCAATTTGACTGACCTCGTTGATGATTTAGTGCTTCGCCCGTGACTGTCACAACAACCGTCATTTCAGCGGCAGCTGCATCCACGGTGACTGAGACAGTCAGTGTCACTGTTTCCTGTGCTGCTGCTGCTGCTGCTGTTGGAGCTGCTGCGGCTGGAGGTGCGGCCGGAGGGGCGGCCGGTACCTCGCTGGCCTCTGGAGCCGCCGCCGCTGCCACATCTGCCGTTGTGGCTGGTGCGGCAGCCGTTTCTGCTGGCGAGGCAGCCACCACCGCAGCCACCGAGGCGACAGCAGCTCCCGCAGCTGCATTTGCCCCAGCCGGCACTGGCCTCGGCACGCCATCGGGCGGCGTCGGCCTCACTGTGGTGTCCGTTCCAGCGTCGGCGCACACCTCTACCAAAATTGCACCTCCGGCCGTCGTGGCATCCACCTCGGCCTTGACCACTTCCACCGCTGCTGCCGCCGTGGCGCCGGCACCTGTGGCCACGGAGCTGACATCGTTGACTTCGCTGACTTCCCTGGCTGCATCGAGCTCTCTTGCTACGCTCTTGCCGCTTGCGCCTCTGTCATCGGCCGCGGCCTCGTCGCCGCTCACCTCTGTCACTTCGCTCGCGGCCCTTCCTGCTACCACCTCGCAATCCCTTGCTCCTCTGGGCGAAACGACCGCGACAACTACCGCTGCTGACGCGGCTCTTCCGCCGCTGGGCGTGCTCTCGTCCATCACTTGTGAGTATCGCCCCTTGGACAGTTCATTGCATGTTCGCATTGACAACGGCTAACCCCCATCCTCTTACAGCTCTTGAAACTACTCTGAACCTGGGTGGTGTTGGCGCAACTGCTGTTGCTGCCGGTGCTGCTGCAACCACAGAAGCGCCTGCTGTTGTCGCCAACAACCCGCAGGTCTCGATCAACCTGAGTGGCCTGTCGCTAAGCAGCGTGCTTACGCTGGGCAACCTTGTTCAGCAGACCATCTCGGCTGCGTGAAGGGGGAAACGCGAGCAGAGATGATGATCGGGAAGAGTCTGCCGGACTGAAACAGACAAAAGACAACATAACGACAAGACCTCCTGCTACTCGCCTTCTTGTTGCCGGATACGAAGGCCCTACTGCCTTCACGCATGTGTATATACCATAAGAGTAGAAAAAGGCACCAACCTGTCTTCAACGGAGAAAAGGAACAGTGGCGCGGTGGAAAAGGAGGCCGTGGTTTGGTCAGTCGAAAACCAACTTATTCTTTCGCTTCTTGAGTGCCCAGGCTTGTGGCGCTGGGAGCTCAGCCAACGCTAGCTCGCCTTCCATATTTGTTATTGTTTTATTCAGCCGATTTCTTTTGTTGTGTGGTTCGTAGTACGTTCACCCGCTTTTGTATATAATCTTCTATTCGGGGCCTTTGCTGAAAGAAAAGATAAAATAGGAATAGCGTGAAGCAAGCACAAGAGGCAGAGTCTCTTTCAATTATATCCTTGAGTACAAGCCTTTATGCACGCCAATGCAAGCACTTTTGAATGTACATTCCCCCATCTAAGCAGCGCCATGGGTATCTTCCTTTTGCGAAAATGATGCGTCTGTCCCTCTATGTAGAACGCCAACACGTACATGCTTTCGGTCTGGTATCTCGTGTCCGTCCACAGTCGTCCGGGAACGTCAGCTAACGTTCTTTCGTTGCTTCTTTGCCGGCCGTTTATCTGCAGCGGCATTGGCCTGCTGCTTCTGCCGCTGTGGCTTCTGCTGTTTTTGCTTTTGTGGTTTTTGTGATGGCCCAGCCGCCTCGCCCCCTTCACCCGCTTTTCTTTTGCGTTCAACAAGCTGTTGCTGCCCGTTTCCGTTCTCCTCGCCCTCCAAGGCCGTCTTCACGATATCTACAACGCCGCGGAAGCCGCGCCGCCGCAGCCCTTCATTCTCCACAATCGTCCTCGGCAGTGCTCCAAGAGCCTCCGTGCCCCGATCCGGAGCCAAGCCCCAAACTGCCAGCAAGTTCACCACATCTGCCGGCCCCCGCAGCTCCAACGGCCCACCGCCGCCATGGGTCCAGGCGCCAGAGCTCACCACGATGCCGCGTCCGCGGGTCGCCCGAATGAGGCCGGCAAGGTTGGCGATAAACAGTGCCCGGCCACGGGCACTGCCAGTGCTGTTGTCCCCAGTGGCGCGCAATGCCTGCGCATAGCATACCTCGAAGTGGAGGCCGCGCCGAACGGCCGCCATGGCTGTGCGGTGCTTGAAGTAGAATGGGAAATAGGTAGTGAGGTCCAGACTAATGAGCGCGGGCTCGGCCATGTTGAGGCATGCTGCCTGGAAAGCCTTTTCTGTGGTCGGCCGCACAGCAACAATGTCATATGCAGCTGCCACTGCTGCCAGCCGGTGGTTGGTGGCCATATCGCCAATGACGACAGTGGCACGACGGAGAACTCGAGGCAGCTTTCGCGGGGCCGGCGCCGATGTGGAAGGCGAAGCTGGTGTGGATGAGGAGGCTGTCTCTTGTGGTGGTAGCAGAGGTGGCCGTGATAGGGGCTCTGCTGGTATTCTGGGGATTGGGTTGGTCACATTGCCTGGGACCGGGCCGCTGTACACATGATCCAGGGCCACCACGCCATAGCCAAGCTCAGCGCTCATGGCAAGCGTGTTCTGCAGCTCTGCCTCCGTGGAGGATGGCGTCCATCCGATGCTCAAATCGTAAAGCATTTTCGGATGGAGGGTTCATTCACCCCGAGACAAAGGGGGATAAAAAGCACTCTTCCTCGAATAGCCTCTGTAGTATAGATCCCCACCCCCGTATTGTGCAGGAAATCCTGACGGTGTCTAGATAAGGAAGGGTCCGGGAGATATGACGATCTGGTTCGCGTCGCGTTTATATGGGCGGGAAAAAAATTCTGTGCCAGCTATGAGGCTGAAGGTGGACTATTCAGTGGTTGGGTTAGCGGGATGCTGGTAGCACTAACAGCCGCTAAATCTGGAACCTGTCGGCCGCTAATACTGCTGTGTCTTTGTTGGGCGGAGAACCTGGCACAGGCACCTCCACAGTCGACGATATTTCTTCGACGCGGTAGAGTACGAGTACAAACAGATGGAGATGGATTGCGGTATGCGTTGAAGGACGCCCGTAGACCGCTTCCAGATACTGGAGCAGAAAGACAAGCACGCTTGTGTCGGGTTGCTTGCAGCCGTCTCTCAAAGCTGTGCAGTACACTGAACAGACCTAGGCACCGATCTTGACAATATTTCGTTCAATGTCCAAGCAATAATGAAACGCCCAATATCCAATATATTATCTGGCGTATTCAATAGTATTGTAAATACCCAGCCTCAGCCGTCCCCGGCAATATAGACCAACACAACCCAAAAGAGCAAATATTCAACGCCATAGCCCAGATTTGAACAGCCGGCTCCCGACTTTTTCACCCCATCCTCATTCCTGGGCTGTTCTGACCCGGTGGTGGCCAGCCATTTGGTCCCTGAGGTTGTAGCGGTACGCCTGCAGGTACGCCTCCGGGTGCGCCTCCAGGGCCACCTCTACCTCCGTATCGCATAGCCTGTACATCCGGTCGGTGCTCGACAGGTTGTGAGAAGTTGCAGATGTGGCAGCTGATATCTTCGTAGCCGTGTATAGAGAGCGGAATGACCGGCTGTGCATTTAATTAGAAAAATGGCATAGAGAGATGTATGGAACGACAAAAGCACAAAAATGCAGCCCTGTGGATCATCCGGCGAAGCGCAAATACGTACAATAAAGCAAAACGTGAACCATGGATGGCTCTTGAGGACGCTCCCGCTGTAGTTTCCACAGTTATGGCAGCGGCAGACAAGGCCCTCGTAGCCCTCCACCTCTTTGCGGAACGTGTGTTCGCCGCAGGTGAATACAATACACATGACGACCGTGATTCCGGCGGGACGCTTTGTCTTTGACGTTAATTTCCTTTTCGGAATTGCCGGGTCTCACAGAGCGTCCTTGAGTCGATCGATCCGAAGATACTGAAAGTGCAGCACTGCTGTCAAATGGGCTGTTCGTGTCCGCGTTATGCGCCAAAGAAGGAAATCGGCCAAAAAAAGAAAAAAGTGTGAAGGAGAAATCACCAGCTTCGACTCCTGGGAACTTGGGTAAAAGGCGTCGCAGGAATGGGGCGAGTTCCGACACACCCCATGTCAAGACCGTCTTGGCACACCGTGACGACGCTTCCAGCACACTGAAAGCGAGACCGCGACCACTAAGAAGTGCACTGCCACCGGAGAGTCTGGGCATAGGCAACGGGAGTGGATCTCTATTTGGACCTTGGGCGGCCTCAGGCATCAAGTACTAGAAAGTACTAAGCGTAGTGTCCACTAAAACACAGAGCTGTTTCCAAAAGGTATCGACGGGTATCAATTCTCCACTGTTGCGTTGCCAGCTACGGGCAGCCGCTAGTTCATCATAGAGGTCACCCCTCTATACCTAACAACGCAAAGGTTTACTTGAAGTTGCTAACTTTTCAGTTAACCCCGCCTAATATTCAAAATGCGCGGAGCGACAACGACACAACGGCTCACGCTTCTGAGTCACATTAGGCACGTTTTTTTTATCTGGTTGAGAACAGCACCCTCCACGGTACTCCGACAACAACAATACAAAGGTAAACCCTTTTCTGTGCACTCCTCTTTGCCATTGAGTGACACAGCAGCAATCCTCTGGTTCGTAGCTTACATATTCAATCGTTGGCACTGACAATTTCAGGGTAATCTCACCGTTTTTGCTCTCGACCCTATCCTTGCACCCTCCTCGCCGAACGCCTGGACGACGTTAACGACGAACTAGAACACCGACCTCTTTTTCCCAAACTGTCTTGTGCGCTAGCTATTGCCCACCATGGCAAGCCGCAAGGCCCCGGAGACCAAGAAGGAGAAGCTGACTCTCATGTATGAGAACCTGGCTGAGGTGCTGAACCCGGAAATCATTGAGAAGATCCTCGACGAGGGCAAGAATGTCAAGGTGTACTGGGGTGAGTTGGAGGCCGAAAGGGCCCGCCAAGCAGAGGAACAAGCTGGTTTTTAACGTCCCCTTCAAAGGTACCGCAACAACCGGCAAGCCACACTGCGGCTACTTCGTCCCGGCCATCAAGATCGCCCAGCTGCTACACGCTGGTTGCGAAGTCACCATTTTGCTGGCCGACATCCACGGCTTCCTCGACAACCTCAAGGCGCCTCTCGAGCTGGTCGAATACCGCACCGAGTACTACCAATGGATCATCCGCAGCATGTTGGAGGCTGTGGGTGTGAACACGGAGCAGCTCAAGTTCGTCAAGGGCTCATCGTACCAAAAGTCGGCAGACTATGTCATGGACGTCTACCGCCTGTGCTCTGTGACCTCCGAGCACGACGCCAAGAAGGCCGGCGCCGAGGTTGTTAAGCAAACCGCCAACGCGCCTCTCAGCGGTCTGCTGTACCCGATTCTGCAGATTCTCGACGAGGAGCACCTAGGCGTCGATGTGCAGTTTGGAGGTACGTCTCTCTGTGCCATCCCATTTGTACGCACGGTTAGCGAATGGGCCTGCAGGTCGGCTAACATTGCATCTAGGTGTCGACCAGCGCAAGCTGTTCACTGCAGCCAAGGAGTGGCTGCCAAAGCTGGGATACCGCCAGGTAGGCTTCCACAAAACGCCCCAAGCCATATTCCAGACAGCCAAATGGTGATAGGAACGGTGCTGACACGTAGCAGAGAGCTCATATCATGAACCCCATGATTCCGGGTCTCCACGGTGGCAAGATGAGCTCCAGTGAAGAAGGTAAGATCTAGATCCGTACAGGAACTGCGTAGATTTTCTATTTCTAACATATTCTCTTGCTCTTTTCAGATAGCAAGATTGACCTCTTGGATCCGGCTGATGTTATCACCCGGAAAATCCGCAAGGCAGAGGCGGCACCCAAGGTTGTGGAAGGAAACGGCATCCTCGCCTTCATTGAGTATGTCTTGCTGCCGGCATCGGAGCTCAAGGGCGAACGGGGCTTCTCTGTCGAGCGGGAGCGTGATGGCCTAGAAACATTGGTCTACACAGACATTAAGAAGATGCACGAGGATTACGAAAATGATGTAGTATGTGCTTAACCTCCTTTCGTGTTGCATTTACCGAGCTGCTTCTAACCTCCTCACAGCTTACCCCCCAGCTTATCAAGCCGGCTGTTGCCAAGGCTATCGTAGAGCTGACGGCCCCAATTCGGGCTGCTTTTGAGGCATCGAGCGAGTGGCAGAGCGTATCCGTCAAGGCTTACCCACCACTAAAGAAGAAGGAGAAGAAGGTTAAGGACAAGGGCACGCACTACCCCGTCCGGCCGAAGGGCGATGCCGAGGCACAGGAAGAGGCGAAAGAGGAGACCAAGGCATAGCAGGTGTTGGATGACATTCCAACTGATATCCCATTATATAAAGAGCAAAGAATAAGAATCAAAAGTAAAACAAAACCCCTTACGCCCTCCGCTAGTTATAAGATATGCAAACAAAAGCGCCTATTCCATATTCAATGCGACACGTTCAATCTAGGTTCGTAAACCACCCTTTAGTTATAACAAAATACGGTATCAGTCGTGCAAGGATAACGGTGAAACAACGTCCGAAAACTAGCTGTGATTAAACTCCGGCAAATGTTCGTCCCACGATATCACTGCCACACACAGCAGCTCTTTCCTGCGACCCGAGCTGCGCACCCCACGCTCTGAGCTCGTCTAGAGAAGGCTGTCTGTCTGCAGGCCAAGTTGCTTCCCCCGAGTCAGCTGCAGAATGGCCACCAGATGCAGACGCGGATTTCCAGGCTTGGTCAGGGCGAAGCTGGAAGAGAGTGGGTTGCGGCGCCTTGAGAAGTAGAGCTGTTGCACTTGACGCGTTGTTATTATACCGATTCTTCCCCTTCTCGAGAATGCCAAATCGGATAGTAACCTCGGTCACGGTGACGAGAATGCTGACAATAATCAGGAAGATGATGATCCATGTAATGTAGCTCATCTTTGCGTCTGCCACGGAGTCCGCTAGGATCTCAGCCAGGTCGAGGAACACGCGACATCTCTCGTTGAGGACCTGGATGCGCGGATCGATTTCGAGATACTCGCGAATGGCAACGTACAGCGGATGCAGCGTCGGCTCGGCATCCCAGAAAAAGTTGGGCACGTCCAGGATGTTGTAGGCTAGTCTTGTTAGCATGATCCGCGGCTGCTGGGGAAAAAGGAGAGCCAGCCACTTACATAAGTTGATGTCGACACGGTTCTTGAATAGTTTCCCAAGCATCTTGACGATCTCGGTGCGAGACATGTTCAGTTCGCCGGTCAAAGCCAGCTGTTTCGGCACACTCTGGGCGTTCTGCAGAGTCTGCGACATATTCTCCTCGAAGAGGCACAATTTTGTGCTCTGTGCTATAGCGTGGCTGATGGTCAACTTCACCATGTGATCTGACCGCGGGAGGAGCGTGATCATGTCGTTGAACACACGGGGTCTCTTGGCGCTATCGCTGTACTCGAAATGGAATTCTTCCGTTTCAAAGTCAGACTCGTCGAGCTGCCGCGTCGTCAGCGCCACGCCGCCGGTAGCCTCGTTTTCGGCAAAGGCAAGGTCGGCCAAAATATCCTTCTCTTGGTTTTCGGTGAAATTCCAAAACACCACCACACCGTACGAAAACACAAACATCTCCGCAAAGTGTTTGGCATCCGGGGCTAGCCGGTTGACGGGCGGCGAGTTCTCCAGTAGCTCGTCGATGACTGGTCCCCCGCTGCTTCCACGGAGAGCTGCCGGTGGAGTGGCTGGCTCCGATGAGTGTGGCTCTCGTAGCCCGTTGTTGCTTTCGCCTTGATATTCGGCGTCATTTTTATAGAATCCTCCCCGTTGTAGTCGTGCCAGTGTTGTCGTGGTGGCTGGCCCAGCCTCTTCCCGGGGCCCAAACTGGCCATTATCGGGTGGAGATGATGTACTCTCTTCTCCTATCTTGCCGTGAGAATTCGCCGGGGCGTACTCGTCGAAATAGCCAATGTGCTCGTCACGACGCTCGCTGCGCTCAATCTCGAGGTCGAGAACCGTTTTGCCTGTTCCTGGGGTCTTCAGAATGGGCCGGCTGCGGATGCGGAATCCATCATTTCCAGGAAGCAGCGGAAGGTGGTAAACGGTATAGAGACAGTCGTCGTACAGCTTCGTCTTGGCGGCATGGTGAGTGCGAAGAAACTCGGCCGTGGCTCTCATCTTGAAGGCCTGTGCAGTGCAGTAGGCTGTGACGCGTGCAACTTTCTCCGTTCGCTGGCCCTTGGGGAGGCGCTCTGCATAGCTCTTGCCGCGGATTCCGCCACGCTTGCGCAACACGTCCAATTCCTCATCTCGTGGAGGCCGCTCGCTGCCAAACATGCCATCGCCGCTGTCACGCTCAACACGGGAACGATTCCAGACACGCTGTGCAGCTGCGGCATTTTCGCCTGCTGCTGCTGCTGCAACGACTTCTTCTTCGGGGTCTTCGTCGGTATCGTCGTCGTCCTTTTCATCTGCTGTTTCTGGGAGCAGGACCAGCTTCTCCGATATCTTGGTTGTTCGAGAGGGCACATTTGGTAAACCGGTGCGCGATGACGACTGTAATGGCAGACCTACACCACCACCGACTGTCCCAGCAGTGCCATCCATCCCTCCGGCTCCCGGTGCAGCCAACCCTCCCGCGACTCCTCCCGTTCGTAACCCTGCGCTTGCTGCTCCGCCGGTGCCACCAATCACGCCGCCACTGGTACGGCGTACTAATCCACCCCTACGTGCGGCGGCAGCAGCAGCAGAAAGCGCAGCGGTGGGAATAAGTCGCAGCCCTCCTGGCGGCACACGGGGCTGCCCAGAAGGAATATCGGAAGCATTCTGGAGCACGTTGTCGACAGAGATGTGGCGCATCGATGGCCGATGGCGGGCGGAGGAAGAGGAGCCGAAGCCGGAGTAGGAGGACGATCCCGTGGACGAGGTATTTGGCGAAGCGGAATTTGTGCTGAGACGGCTTCCTGAACCACGAGCTGATGGTCTTTCGCGGGCGTCAGTCACCTGTCGGAGTCACTTTGTTAGGCAGGAGTATTCTCATCAAGTAAATAAGCTTAGGCCAGATGCAAGGGAAGGTAGACAAACCAGGACCGATGGACCCCGTTTGCCAGACATTGACGCTGAGGCACTTTCGGCTCCCTGCAGCTCGGTGTCCTGTGGCGATGATTCTTTGTCTGAGCAATTTATTGGAACAGTGGTTGTCGAAGCTCAAGCTCCTTCGACGTTGGGGAGTGCGGGAAATGAGCTATGGGAACCCCCGCAGCAAAGTTTGAGGTATAATCATATATATTCCACACTCGTAAAAAATGATGTTTCGTAGTAATCGAGGGCGGCTTGTGGCATCTAACGAGACCGTGAATGGGCAGATATGCTTGCGGTTTGCGATAAGCATCCAGGCCACTGAATATTTTGATGGGGACGACTTTTGGCTAGACCGATCACTAATAGCCATAAGCTACGTCAAAGGTTTCATTCCCCACGTTTTCTCGAACATGTGATGTATCACGTGACTATGATAAGCCGGTTCTAAATATGGGACGTCATCTACTACTACATACTCAACAGGGCCTGCATTCTACGACACATCCTACATTACAGCGCTGTTATAAGCCATCTTTTCGGCTTGCCCTTCGTGTTTGACTAGTAGCAGTACTGCAAAACAAATATATAGCAATGCCGTTTTGTGGCACTTAAAACACCGCTGGCTCCAAATAAATGCTGCGGAAAGAAACGAATATACAAAGGAAACTGTCCAAACCGTCGCTAAAACAAAGCTGAATACACCCAATGCTCAACAGAAAACAAAGCAAATAGAGGAATCGGCGAGCCGAAATATACAATGTATGTACAGCAGCGACGTCTCTTCAAACGTCTGCATGGTCAAGGTTGGCCAGAGGAACATAGCCCTCGGTGTCCTTGTCGATCCACCGCTTCCCTGTGGCCAGGAAAATGCCGTGGTGGAAGGCATCGCGAACCCGGGACAACGTCTCTTCCAGACGCCAGCCCCAGCCGAGCTTGCGCTTAGGCACACCACGCTCGTCATACAAGGCCTGGTCCATGTAACGTGGCCGCTTCCAGAATTTGAGGAGCAGGCTGCTAACAACAACACTCACACTAGAAGCCGCCATGGCAGCTCCAGCCGCCATGGGATGTAGATGCAGCCCGAATGGAAGAAACACACCCATGGCAAAGGGCAGGCCGATCAAGTTATATGCGCAGGCCCATCCTAGGTTTAGCTTGATACGTGTGAAAATGGACCGCGCCAGGTTCAGGGCCGCTGGGATATCCATAAGGTCGTTGGGACGCATCAAAACAATATCCGCCGCCTCCATAGCTACGTCGGTACCAGAAGACATAGCGATGCCGACATCTGCAGTAGCCAGAGCGGGAGAGTCGTTGATACCGTCGCCAACCATGGCCACCACCTCGCCGTCTTGCTGGAGCTGGGCAACGATGGCCTGCTTTTGATCGGGCGATACTCCAGCAAACACGTTCTCGGGCGGAATGCCCACGGCAGAAGCCACCGCCACGGCTGTCGACCGTTGATCACCAGTGACAATTGCAGTCTTGATGCCCATGCGGTGAAGCACGGAAATGGCGGCTGCCGCACCGTCCTTGATCGTGTCTGAAAGACAGAGATGGCCTGAAAACTTGCCATCAATGGCAACAAAGATATTGGTCGTGCCAGCCGACGAAGACGAGGAGCTCTTTGACGCTATTGCGGCCCGAGAGTTGATCTCTTCTGAGGCACTGATTGCCGACTGGGGCACGTCAACACCGTTCTCCTTCAGGAACTTGACATTGCCAATGAGGATCTTGTAGCGCTGGCGCTCGGCCGATGCTGGCTCAATAGTCGCACTGATACCGCGACCCACGGACGCTTTGAAATCACCAACACTGCCATCGATGGTGCCCTCTTGGTCGAGGCCAATCTCCGTCTTTGCAGCACCAAGCACGGCTCGGCCAATCGGGTGTTCACTGCCCATCTCAGCTAGACCAACAATGGTCCACCAGAGTCGACGGCGCCACTCAGTCTCGGACCACACGGAGGCGAGGGTAACGTTGGCCAAGTTCATCTTGCCATATGTGATAGTACCAGTCTTGTCCAAAACCACCTGGGTCACCTTGGTTGTTGTCTCCAGAGCGGCGCCGCCCTTAACGAGAATACCATTTTCTGCGCCAACACCAGTGCCCACCATCACAGCGGTGGGCGTTGCGAGGCCGAGAGCGCAGGGGCATGCGAAAACAATGACGGATATGCACAGTTTGACGCACACAAAAATCTTGCCGCCGCCGGCATCCTGGAGGAAAATCTTGGGTGGGTTGGAAAGAACGTGGCTCAAAACCATCCAGGTCACAAAAGTGAGGAAGCCGAGGATAAGAATTGTAGGCACAAAATAGCCAGCCAGCGTATCCGCCAGTCTCTGGATCGGTGCACGCGTTGTTTGCGCATCCTGCACAAGCTTGACGATCTGGCTAAGCTGTGTATCCCGACCAGCACGGGTCACGCGGAAGTCGACACGACCATGACCGTTCACCGTTCCACCAATCAAGAAGCTGCCCTTCTTCTTCTGGACCGGCATTGCCTCACCCGTAACCATGCTTTCGTCAATATAGGTCTCACCGCGCACCAAGACACCGTCGGCGGGAATCTTGTCTCCAGGCCGCAAGATAACAATGTCGCCAACCTGGATAAGCTCCGTGGGAATGATTTTCTCCTCGGCAGCGTTTCCGTCGACAAGCGGTGTTTTTGGCTCTCCTTGGCCGGCTATGGTTTCCCAGCCTTCGGCAGCCTTCTCTGCAGCAATTGGGTCGGCGTAGATCGTGGCCATAGACGGAGCCAGGGACATCAACCGTGACAGCGCCTTGGACGTTTGACCTTTGGCGCGGTTTTCCAGGTAACGCCCAAGGCTAATGAACGTGATCAGCATAGTACTTGTATCGAAGATGGTGCTTGGACGAAAATGCGGCGGCGAGAAGAACGAGATGAGCATGGACGTAATGCTGAAGAAGAAGGCACACGATGTGCCCAACACAACGAGGACATCCATTGTCGGCGAGCCATGCTTAATAGATTTCCAAGCAGAGATATAGAACCGCCTTCCGATGCCGAACTGAATTGGAATTGTCAAGACCAGGCATATGACGTCGCCCAGGTATAGACCTGGCAGTAAAGCGACTTTGCCAAAATCTAGCGACGGTAGGCACATGGGTAAGACCATGTTCAAGAGAAAAACAGGGATGGCGAAGCTCAGCGACACCTTAAACGCACGCCTCCACTCGTTGACCTCTCGTGTTTTGGCCAGAGACTCGAGCTGAGCATTGTTGTCGTCGTTGTCGGCGACAAGAGCATTCATGCCCGTAGCTTCCACGGTATCGACAATAGCACGCAAGCCGGTAGTAGCGGACTGATGGCTGATAGTAAGCCGGGATGTAGCGAGGCTCAGTTGTGCCGACTGGACACCGGGCAGAGCCACCAGCGTCTCCTCCAGCGCCTTAGCCGCCGCGGCATCAGCAGCGCCGTAGATCTTTAGGTGAGACACAGTGTATCCATTGCCACTGGTAGATGCCTCTGAGACCGAGGAGAGAATGCTGGCACCAAAACCGGCATCCTCAATCTTCTCCGCGACCGCCTCAGCCGAGAGCTTGGTCGGATCGTGAGTAATAACCGCTCGCTCAGCTAGCAGACTGATGTTGAAGCGCACCATACCCTCAACACCCTTGAACTGGCCTTCTACGGCTGACGTGCAAGCACCGCACGTCATGCCCTCGATGGCGATGGTAGTTATTGTGTGTGCCACCGCATTGCTCTGGGTGCCAGGACGCCGTGCCCTCCGCTTGGTTTCTGGTTCTAATGGCGTGGAGTCGAAAATGGTAGCCCCAAACCCGCGGTCTTCTATCAGTTCGACGATCTGTTCGGTGCTTAGGAGTGCTGCATCGTGTTCGATCACTGCACGCTCCGACAGCAGGGAGATGCTAAAGTGTTTGACACCCGCCACACCCTTAAAGCCTCCTTCAATTGCCGATGTGCAAGCGCCGCATGTCATGCCTTCGACGGCCACAGTAGTGACAAATAGACGTGGATCGGTGTCGTCCTCGTCGTAGGAGTGGCTGACTCGGGGGGAGGGAAGGTCGGTTGCCAGAACCTCGGCGTCAAAGCCACGGTCCTCGATGATTTCGCGCACTTGGTCGGCGGAAATGCGCAGGGGATCGTGCATGACCACAGCTCGTTCCATGACCAGACTAACGGAAACACTGCCGACGCCCTCAACGCCCTTGAAGCCTGCTTCAACAGCTGAAGTGCATGCGCCGCATCTATAGGGAGAGCAAAAGAAGGTTAGCGAAGCCAGCGAGCAGAACACGGGGGACCATGGCATTCAGATAATAGACTCACGTCATGCCACCCACTTTGAGCGTGGTGGTCGCCATATGTGGTGTCGGGACGCCCAACGTCGCCGTGGCAGCAGAGGAGTCCCTCGGAGGGACCTTGATGTATGAAGGAGCCATGACAGGAAGCGTATTCGAGCAGCAAAATGTAGTATGTAGTTGCGATTCGACAGCACCGGCCGGCTGGCCTAGAAGGCAGCTTTTGGAGATGGGGATCTAGCAGTGGCCAGATATGTGCGAGCGCATCGGGGAGTTTTGGCAGTGCGACAGCGGCTGGCGCTGGGGAGGGACAGAAAATCGGATACGGAGCTGGGGGTCTGCAGCGCAGAAAGAAAGTCGGCAGAGTATCAGGAATGAGGTTGGACGAGCTTGTTCCAGGACACAAAAGAAGCCAGCTTCTGCGCAAGAGACAAACAACGAGAGGAGAGAGCAAGAAACGGAATAGAGGAAAGCAGCGGATATATCTATTTCGAGCCAGAAGAGAAACGCTGTCGGAGTAGCATGGGTTTCACAACAGCGTCTCTTCTTCCGGAGGCACAAGGGTGGATTCGTGTGTCGTGGGCCGGACAAGCGCGGGTCGTAAATGGGGCGGCTTCGCAAGCTTTTGTTCGCTGGCCACTGTCGCAGGCACTGTCGCTGAGCGGACTGAGCGGGCTGTGGTTTTGTCAGCTGACGTGGGAACCAAAGAACAATGGCCACACGCTGAGAAATGCTCACGGTAGAGGGTGGACGCAGCCGCCACTTTCGCAACAACTTGCCCTCTGTTCCGACCTGTTCTGATTCTCTCGAATCCGAGGATTTCTCCCTCGTTGACACGGCTGGACGCAGAAAATGGAGCGGGCCTGTGCGGGTGCGATGGGACACAGGGGCCAATAGTACGGGGAGGCTGATATCCCTACTCAGTTCTCGTGTGGGTCCTGTGTACTATATGTTGGACGATTATTGCAACAGTGCGCCCGTCCACGTACGACGTACTCGTACTCCGTTGTCGTCGTCGCACTCGTATTTGCGAGGGTGTGTTTCGCTATAGTTGTACTCGTACCTGTGGAGTAGCGCTGTAGTATTGGCCTGTTAGCTGCATCTCGGTGATTCACGATGCTTCGGTTTTAGCATTTAGGAAACGAGGTATGGAGGCGTTCGGGGGGCGGTGGCGCTTCTTTATGAGTTGGTGAGATGGTGGAGGTGGGGAGTCGCGAAAGGAGCCAAATTGAATTTGAGCTGATTTTCGGCAGTTTATTTTTTACCACATCTAGCCCTCGTCTCCGAGTATGTGCTTCTTGACACAGTAGCTACTCGTACTGACACTGCTCCCTTTATTAATTGCGTCTTTCGCTCCTTCCTGTCTTTTTTTTAATTAGCAAGGGCGCTAAATCTACTTATCCCGCATTTGCCGGCTGTTCATCTTGCGCTCCGCGCTATGTCGGCCACGGTCTACCGCAACCGTAGTGGGCAAAAGCTTGTGTACAGCTGTGTTTTTACGCTGTTACCAGTCACGCTATTGTGCTGTCTTTTTGCGCTCTCGCACATCCCCATTTCGCTTCCCCTCAGCACACCGTCAAGAACTACCCAGAACAAGCTACATCTGCACCATTGAAATTGGCACACGATGACACAATAATGGAGCCGAGTTGGCTGTAGTTTCTTTATAATGTGTTCCTGCAGATCACCACTGTTGCGTCTCATCGTCGTCTCAACTGCACTGCTCCAGAGACTGCGAGTAGAGGCGAACCACAGGCAACGGCGACAATATGCGTAGCCGGATAATTGCAAGATAAAAAGGAATAAAATTCCGAGGCCTTACTTCTTACAGTAAAGTGTAGCTTCCCCTGCAAAGTCTAACTTTTCTTTTCTCGTACGGTTTAACATGAGCAATGTCTAAAAGAGAAAAAGATACACTAGGGCATCGTATGGTCCAGGGCCTATGAAGTCCATGCCACCAATATTGCGTGTTTTTTACCATTACAAATGCTAATTAATACACCTGACAGCGCTCTCTACGACTAGTTATTCCCCATCGTGTGTCTCGTCGAATGTGACAGCGTGTTCAAAACATCCTTTGGGGTCCGGCGTCGCTAAATGCCAGCCCATGTAAGGACGGCATACTTGCTTCTACGTAACCACCGTACTCCGTATGATAGTACTGTTTGCCGGCTTAATATGTCTTGTCTGGAAACGTTTCAAGCTTGGCACATGGCAATCACCAACCCTTGCTCAAGAAGGGATCTTTTTTCTTTTAGAAACGTGTGGGGACTACTCGTAGTCGTGTCCTCGTACGGGGTATGGAGTAGCTGTATGTACTCCGTATATCGCTGGTGAAGTCATTTGCTGTTTTCTGCTATTAAATGCGCTAAGATAACTTTCCAGGTCCGCTGTTGTTCCAGGATCAGATAATCTTTCAGGGCGCCCTGGTACGTTAACTTTTAGTGGTCAACAAACCTAACCGACCCACACCCCCTGTTCCAACTCCTCCCAATATACTGAATAAAACAGTCCTGACACACACTCCAAAACTTGCCTTTGGACAATCATAGCCAGGGGCCCAGAACACAAGTAGTACTCGCATAATCGTTCAGACAAATAGAATCGACTGTATGCAACGCTCCAGCAGCTAGCCCCACTGTACATATCCAAGAGTCTCATTTGTTTCCGACCGTTTCGAGTTGCTTCTTTTAGGATACTGCCCGTGGACAAGAAGTAGAAGCGTACCATTAGTCATCAGAACACTATAGGTGCTAAAGCCACATCCCACCAGCCGCAAATGATCCCAGCCTTAATCAACTCCCCGCCTTAGCTCTCCCCAGGCTCGCACCGTACGTTACTTCGAACACGATTGGCAGCTTGACCGACCCCGTATCTGGGCTCTAGAGGGCTCGCGGATATTGAAAGCTAGTTCACGATAGAACTCGCTTCCCGTTGACGCCATTCCCTCCCAAAAAAACTGGCCATCAATCCTCAATATGGCAGAGGTTAAGGCTTTTGATGCCTTGGAGGTGTGCTTCAAGATCGAAATACCTTGTGGTTGTTTCAGCCTTGCTAACCTTTTCCACTCTTGGTACCAGCCGTTCGTTGCTCTCTCCAAGTCAGCCAACTCTCCCCGGGCTGCCGCCGATCTTATCGTACGCGCCACATGCAGTCCCAATACCTACGTCTTTGCCGAACTGCTTCACACACCACAGGTGCAAGCCCTCGCAACTGCCGACGCCGAGTATGCTGCGCATCTGCTTCTGCTCCAGATCTTCAGCTACGGCACCTACTCCGACTACCTAAACGGCGCACTTCCTTCCGCACATACCCAGGCTTCACCACAGCCTCCGCAACCACAAAAGCTCCCATCCCTGACCGATCCCCAGGCCCACAAACTGCGACAGTTGTCCCTCCTGACACTCGCAGCTAATGGCGCGAAGCTGACGTACGAGAATCTTGTGAAAAACCTGCATCTCAAAAACAAGCGCGACCTGGAAACCCTCGTCATTTCAGCTGTCTATGCCGGCCTGTTGTCGGCTGTTCTCGACCCAACGCACGAAGTCGTGGTCATTTCTTACGTGGCTCCCCTACGCGACCTCGCTCCGGGTGCCATTCCCAAACTGCACACGTCTCTCGCGGCTTGGTCACACCGCTGTGAGGCTGCCCTAGATGATATTGACGCCCAGATTGCCGCCATTCGGACTGCTGCTGCCTTCAAAGTGAACGAGAAAAACACCTGGGATACCCGGTTGAACAACGCTCTAGAGGCCGAAAAGCGGCAGCAGGCGAAGTTGGTTGAGAGGCCTCTGTTAAATTCTATGGACATGGCCGTGCATGGATCTGCTGCGGCCGGTGGTGGGAGCGGCCCTCGAAGCAAACGGTTCATGAAGCGCGGTAGCAATCACTTAGCAGAGGGTCCGTCCGTGGCAAGCGGAGCTGCCGGCAACCCCGCCGCCAATAGTGCTGCCCTTGTCGATGATGATGAGGCCATGGATGTTGACAACGATGATGACGATAACGACGCAGAAGCAAACAAGCGAGCAAGCCGGCGAAAGCTGTAGGGGCAATGCCTTGCAGATATGGGAACATTAGGTCCGGAAACGACTTGTGCTGGCATAATAAATGTTAGGAAGAAGTAGTGATATGCTATGTCCTTAGTTTTGTACAGGCAGCCATGCCTTGATATCAAGTAATATGTTACGACGCTTAAAATCCAATATGTCTAAGCAAACTTGAGACATTGTATTTAATGTCACCGTTTTTGTATGTAGAATATCTGTCGCATCAAATATTTTTGAAAGTCCCAGTTGTAAAAAAGGCCAATGGCCATGATACTGTTCATACACCGATTCCCTAGCAAAACTACTCTCCCGTTTCTACCGGCCTGCCAACTAGCGCTACCATTGTAAACACACATTGCTGATTTGAAAGTTTGCAGATATTGCTGCCAGCAGACAAGGCCCTCACTAGTTCCAGGCAGTGGCATCGTCTCTTCGTTGTCGTTTGACTATGCCTCTGCTGCCTGCATACAGTCGGTATCCTAAAACAGATGGAAAAGAAAAATCAAGCTAAACAGTAACTACATAGATAAACCCGCCGTGTCGCTCATGATATTCGTAATAAATGCTGCAGTAAAAGAAGAAAACAGGAAGCCAACAGTCTCCATCATAGTCTTCGGCCAGGCACAAAGATGAACAACACTAGCAGGGCAGCATCGATGAGTATTGTTACGGCCAAGACCATGAGAGCCCGCTTAGCGAGGAGCTTCCGCACAAATGGCTCCCGGACTCGAGAAAAGACGAACGGGGTGTATTCACTGAATCCGAGCAAGGCTAGTATTGGATCTAGTGAATATTGGAATGATGCAAGGAAGTACACCCCGAATGTGAATGGGATGATGAGCTACAGACCATCGTTAGCACATCTCAGCAAATACGTCACTGGTTATATTCAACTTACATAGAGTCGTGTCTCTCGAGATTTGTCGAGGAAGATGAGCACAAAGCCTGCCCAGAAAGCACCGAACATAGAGATCATACCGATGATTAGTCTCATGATCAGTGTTGGCGGAATCAGGTTTCCCAATGCTTTCATGCGCAAGAACCCGGGGAAAGCATCGCGCTCCATGGCCTGAAAGACGTAGTCCTTAGCGACGTCGAATACTTCAGGGTCATCTCGCCCAAACTCCTCGATGGCCGTCGTGATGTCTTGTGTGATGGCACCTGGCAAGATAATCTCGCGCTCTGCTCCGGCCAAGAGGAATGTATAGAGAATCTTCTCGGCCGAAGCACGGATATCCTGCCGGGCCACGGTGTGTGCGGGCGAGTTCGAGTCGGTAATGTCGCGAGGGGTGGTGGCTACAGGGCTAGGCCGAGTAGCACTGCCGGGAGTGGTGGCGAAGGCTGCAACACCAGATGGGCCGGCACTGCGTGGAGAGTCGAGCGGAAGATTCGGCTCTTCGCGCAGGAAGGCCGACATTTGAGCATCCTGGCCTCGTTCCTTGTCTGTCTGGTACTTGGATGGGCCAGCCACTGGATGATACATGTCCCCGAGACTCTCCAAAATGGCCGAGGAGCGCTTGGATGCTGTTTTCTCGCCATCTGGGGTTCCGATGAGGACGGATCGGCGCAGTTCACGTACATAGTGACGGCAGAGCGTCATATGCTGCGCAACATCGAGCCTTTCTAGATTAGTTTCTGCAACAAACGTCACGGGAGGGAAGAAAAAAAACACAGAAAGTTCCTGCAGCATACCAGAAGTCCAGGTAATCAACAGAACGCTGTTGGTCGCGCATGTATATGTAGAACGAATAGAGATCAACTGGGGGGAGCGTCCGCCGGCTAAGTACTTCGAAAAGGGTGGGCAATCGGTTCCGTGCAAGGTCTGGTTGGGGCGACGGCGTATGCCCACCAGGCACATATGTGTCGGCCATGGTATAATCGTGAATTGAGGTTATCGGTTTTCTGTTGACTGTTTTGAGGCTAGAGAGGCCGGGGACGTAAACAACAAGTGTACAAAAGCTGACGAGTGCCAGAGCAGAAAAAGTCTGTCGGATGCAATCTCGCACTTGTTGATATTGGTGTGAAATTCGATTATTGCTGCTTTCGTTGAGTAAATGGCGATTCAATCCACAGGTAATCGAGTGGCTGGGGGGGACACAAGGCGAATCTGGGAATAGGGAGAAGACAAGATATTGAACGATGCGACGAGAAGGAACCGGGTAGCGACACTTAAAGTAGGACAGATGTCGCATAGACAGCGGGGGGAGTGAGAACGGCCTTGAAAGATGTGCTGCAAGGGGGGATTGCGAAGAAGCGGAAGGAGGGAAAGAACACGGGGCATCAGTCAAGTTGGGACGTGTTGCCCAGAGAAACGGCCCAAGATGGGTGAGCCAGAAAAACGCCTCTCTGGATGTCACAGCGTCCGCGTGATGCGAAGATCCGTCGAAGCGCAATGTGAGGGCAGCGAGCAGAAAGGCCGGGCGTCAGTGTCCGAAAAGAGAAGCAAAAACGAAGGAGGGAACCTGGAACGTGGTTCAAGCGCCCTCCAAAATTGATGGTCGGTGCAGATGCAGCCAATGTACACAAGGGACTGGGCGGCAGCCACAGTGCCATAGAAAGGTGCGCGTCGCGGTACTTGGCCTGCTAGGTCCGGTTTCACTATGCTT
Organism: Graphilbum fragrans; assembly: GCA_001513895.1. NCBI lineage: Eukaryota > Fungi > Ascomycota > Sordariomycetes > Ophiostomatales > Ophiostomataceae > Graphilbum > Graphilbum fragrans. The sequence continues at coordinate 140,926 of LLKO01000014.1, forward strand.
CACGCCAGGGGTACGAGAAATGACACTAATTTTAATCCGTTGTCCAATCACGTGAGCTGGTCACATGACGGATCCCGTGGCATCTACTCACGTGCCTCTGAACCAGGCCGCTCGTTGAAAAGCGGGGCTCTGGCTACTTTCACGCTGCTAATTGGCCTACTAAATTTCTGGCGCACAAACATTTTTTTCTCTTTGAGGGCTTGGTCGAAATTACCTTTTTTCTTAGCCCCCTCTCTGCGGATCGGATTTCTTTTGCGCTTCCCTTTCATCACCATCGATACTGCTCGCCAACCACAATTTTCGAGGTATGTGTGCACGTTGCTACACCACGAAACTGCGCTCGGCATCTTTCTTTTATTGCGCAGATTCACCTAACCGTTGATTCTATTCCAGCTTTACCTTCATCAACCGAAAAGATGTCCTCGAAAAAGCCTACCGGCCGTTCGGCCATTGCTGACGTTGTCGCCCGCGAGTACACCATCCACCTACACAAGAGAGTACGTTTTCTATCGAACAAGAGATACCATTGGAGGACCCGAAAAGCATACCGCCCAGCGGAAGAGTGGTCGCAACATGCGGCGAGTGGGAGGAATGTCAAGAGGCTGGCATAAGCAATACCACGGAGGGGAGCACGACTGAGATTGGAAGAACAACGACTGACTGGATTTTTCCCTCTAGTTACATGGTGTGACCTTCAAGAAGCGGGCCCCGCGTGCCGTCAAGGAGATCAAGAAGTTTGCTCAGCAGGCAATGGTACGGCTCACAATTAACCCCCCTCCCTCAGCGCTTCAACTATTTGCTCTGCGAGAGGATCAAGTTGAACTGGACAGATGAAATCTAACTCTATGGAATAGGGCACCTCCGATGTCCGCCTGGACCCCCAGCTCAACAAGAAGGTCTGGGAGGCAGGTGTTAAGGGCGTTCCCTTCAGACTCCGTGTCCGGATCTCGCGGAGACGAAACGACGAGGAGGACGCCAAGGAGAAGCTGTACAGCTTCGTCCAGGCCGTCAACGTCAAGAACCCCAAGGGCCTGCAGACCGTTGTGGTCGAGGAGTAAAAAAAAGGACAGGGATTTCTTTGTTTGGTTTATTTGATATCGACGGACGGCGACGGACAGATGAACGAATGGAGGGGTAGACCTGACGGATAAAAGCAACCCGAAAAAAGAGAAACCGACAAACAAGTGAAAATTTTCAAGGACCAAAAAAAGAAGAAAATCGTTCTGGTCATTCGGGAAGGGAGGTCGCAAACTTGGAGTTCTCATGGTATGCATGGTAGCTTCCGTACCAATATATGACTTTCAACGGATTGTCTGACAGAGGTGCCTCTGTCAAGGATTGTTGATTTTGGCAGTGATTGGTTTTGGGGACAAGGACTCGGATGAGGATCCGGCCAGCATGCAATGGAAATGCAAGGCACTAGGTTCTATTGCAACGGGGTGCAGCTGCGTCTTGATATTTATCTCATGTCGGCCTTTGGCAGTTGTTGATATAGTAATCATGGATCACTTCATTTTTTCTAAATTGTTCTGGGGACAAAGAGAAATCACATCAGTTCTTGTGGGGATGAGAAACAGGGAATTATAGTCTTGCTATCCAGGCCTGCCCTCCTTTTGCCCAATAAATATTCAAATGAATAAAATGAAGTATGCTAAGCCCATGTATTCCTGGTTCATAACCCAACCCAGCCGCTGTGCTAGAGATAAAATAAAAGGCAGCCGAACAAACAAAACTGATGGAGGTATGGGACCGGCACCATCTCATAACGATAGGTATTGTTGGATCTGCCGTCTGCCCTGCCACCGGTTTTCGCTTCGTGTCCTCATTCGTCATCCACATCTCTGTGGCGACCGAGCACCTTGCGCTTGAACTCTTCAGGGTCTTTGTCCCACAGCTCTGCTGCTTCTCCATTCAGAGGCGACGCACTAGGGTAGTTAGAACACACACTTTGAGCCCGGTGGTGAAACATTGCACCAATATTCAAGGAGAAAATAGAAACTCACTTGTTGGGCTCGCCAAGCAAACTTTGCAAGCTCAGCAGCACCGACTGGGTGTTGTAGGCCGGAGTCCACTTGTCCTTTAAGATGTCAAGGCAAATGCGACCCGAGAAGTCCACATTTGGATGATATATAGGAGTCTTGAAAAGGACCGTAGGGGGAGAATAGGGATAGTTTGTGGGGAAGTCGAAGGTCAGCTTGAAGGTGAGGTTGGAGTAAGGAGTGTCTTCGGGACCTTCGATGGTAGCCCGCCAAAACATGAGGTTCCCATCAGCTGAGGGAAATGCCGAGACACCAGGTGCTGGAGAAGTCATGAGCTGCATAAGCTCAGTCTGTAATCTGTTGTGGTAAGATCCAATTAGTCTTGTCCACTCATTCAATACCAGAGGATGTTGACGCACCTCTTTGACACACTTTGTGAATCGGAACTTTTCTTTGCACCAGCGGCTTTCGGCGCCGGCAGGCTATCAGGAGCCGCGTTCTGTGAATCCGCCGAGGTGTACTCCATTGTTTCTGAAGGCAAAGGTCGATAGCAAGCTTGCTATGAGAAGGTAACGGCAGTTGCAGTGTTGTTCCACAGGAAGCCGACCTGGCTGGTATGACTAACGAAGAGCGGACAGTGGTGGGAGGAAAAGGACCGAATTAGGGGTATTATCGACGATTGTAGGAGGGATTGACAAAAGAAAGGATCAGAGAGCAGTGACGTCTGGGTCTTCTATATAGTTAGTAATGAATGCACTTGAATCTGATCTGAATATAATCAGGGAGTCAGGCCGCTTACCCTTTGAGAAGAATGCTGGCTGCCTCGTAAGCATTGGTTCTGCTGGTCGCCTTGTTGCCTAACTTTGGGTCCTTTTCTTTCCAACAGATGGTCGCCGTTTTACCATTCGGCGTCCCGTCTGCAGGAGAAGTCTCTCTTTCTCGTTTCGCACCCGCTGTAGCTCTGTTTGATTGGCTGTGGGAATGCTAGCACTTTCCAGGCAGTGGGCCGTGGCTTGTTTGGAGGGGTCAATGGCGGTTGCCGTTGTTTACATTCTCTTCAAGTTGCGCTAAGGCGGCCTTCCCAGCAACCGCTAGGCCAAAGTCAGGCCTTTTGCCCCTATAAGAGCAGCCTTCACAGACCCGCACAGGCCCTCTCTACCCAACCAAATGCACTGAATCCAACCTTGAAGTAAGATCCGGCCCAATTAAGGCGCGTGCGTGTTGGTACTTTAAACGCGAAAAAACGGCGAGAGCGCGCTTTATTGACAAGCAGCTCTGGAAGGAATCAGTTTTGGATAGTAGTCTTCTCGATCACGCCTCAGTACTGTGCGGTCTCTTTCGTGCCCTTTACGAAGCACATTCGATTAGCGGGACGAGGTGGTAAATAAAACTAATTCTACTCAGCTTCTTAAAGGAGTTGTAATTTCGGTGAGTTTTGCTGGCCCAACACAGTATCATGACATAGCTAGTATAGCTTGGATCTGCTTCACATGTACCTTGCAGCCTCTACGCTTTCATTTTTGTTGATTTTCTATAATAGGTAACCTTCCAAGCGACCATGCAGCACTCACAGCTAGATCCTCTACCTAATAACCTGCCATTTCGCTTCATCTCGAACACAATTGGCAGGGGTGCTTTTGCATCGTAAGTAGCTTTTCAGGAAGCCCCAAACCATACCGGCGGATTAGTTTATGCTGACACTGACAATCTAGGATTAAAAAGGCTATTCCCCTCGATCGACAGCATCCAATTTTTGCAGTCAAACTCATCCACAAAGCTTATGCCGTCAAAAAGGGACGCATCTCACCGAAACAGATCACCACCGAAGTCGCTCTTCACTCGCATATTGGACAACACCGAAATGTAGTCGAATGGTATGCTACGGGCGAGGACTCGGTGTGGCGCTGGATTGCCATGGAGTTTGCTGAGGGTGGTGACCTCTTCGACAAGATCGAAGCTGATGCAGGTGTCCCAGAAGACATCGCCCATCTCTACTTCCGGCAGCTAGTCAGCGGGGTCAGCTTCATCCACTCCAAAGGCGTGGCTCACCGAGATCTGAAGCCAGAAAACATCCTGCTTTCTGGGTCAGGAGACCTCAAGATCGCCGATTTCGGCATGGCGACAATGTTTGAGTACAAGGGCCGGGTAAAGCAGAGCTCAACAACCTGTGGAAGCCCTCCGTATATTGCACCAGAAGTTCTCGCCTGTGGTCGTCCGGTTCTTTCGGGAGCAGCTCAGTCTCCTCCGAAGTACGACCCTGATCTCGCTGATCTATGGTCTTGCGGAGTGATTTTGTTTGTGTTGTTGGCAGGCAACACACCATGGGACGAGCCGATTGTCGGTGCCAGTTGGGAGTTTACGGAATACGCCCGCACCAAAGGCCATACGTCTGATCAGCTCTGGCAGCATGTGCCTCCAGCTGCATTGTCCCTCTTGCGTGGCATGATGAATGTGGACATGCAGCACCGCTTCCGCTTCCCACAAATACGGCAGCATCCCTGGTTCACAAGGCCGAACAAACTGCTCACGGAAGATGACCGCGTGTCTGACCCTCTTGAGCTAGCAACACAAATGCTCGGCAACCTACGCATCGATCTTTCAGGACCTCTCACAACTATAAGCTCGTCCTTGGAAATCAATGGGGACGCGATGGACATTGACGGTTCGTCAGCTGCCACACCTGGTCTCGCATCTACTCAACCCGACGTTCCAATTCTCTACGACGCAGCTTACAACTGGGAACGACGGGGTCCGCGGACTACGGGAAGACTTGCCATGTCCTCTACCCAGCCGGTGACTAGTGGTATGGCGCATGCAGACAGAACGGCAGCCGATGGTAGCGCCAAGCTGGGCTTTGGGTTGCGGCAGGCCCTGGCCGACGAGCCAGTGATGAGCCAATTCTCTCAGATGCCAGGGGTGTCAGGCACTTTAACACAGCATGCTCGCCGGTTCCGGGATATTGTACCAGCATATTCTCTCACCCGATTTTACTCACATGTACCTCTAGCTCTATTGGTGCAGATGCTCTGCGCAGCTCTGCATCAACTCAATGTCCCAGCCCCTGCAGTAGAAGCTGTGCTCAGGGCAGGCGCTGAGGAAAGCAGTGGCTGTGTTGCCAACATTCGCGTGCGAGTTGTAGACAGCCGGAAGCAAGTGTTACATGGCGATATCGTTGTTGAGATATGTAACATCAACGGCGGATATGGTGCGGACGACGAGGCGGCACATCACCAACAGCTACACGAGGTTTCTTTCACCAAATACAAGGGTGATCCTCTTGAGTGGCGTCGCTTCTTCAAAAATATGGCCAGACTCTGTCGGGACGGTATCTACTCTCCGGACGATGAAGACGCTACAGGTGCTTAGAAAGCCTCGAAGTCGTCATCACTAAAAGTGCCGTTGTCCAGTATCGCCAACAATCACGTTGCGCGGCGTTTGCCATCGTTCCTAGATGAGATACGTTGCACATTATGATTTATTTTTGTTCTTTTATGCGACATAGATATTCTAGCCTTTAATGACATTGGGCTTTTGCTATGAAGAAAGATTTTTCTCTCTCTTGGAGGAGCACATTGGCCCTCTTGCATCTAACACTCGCCAGGGACTTGGATCATGAGAAATCAAAGTATATAATGTATAAAAAACGAGGTCAGTGGCCCTTGCTAACTAGACCACAAAAATTGCTACATCTACTAGACTTTTTCACGTAAAAAAAAGAAGTTGGAGAAAACAATATTAGAAACCGTATAATGCTAATGCGTGATGCCAAAATGGGGTAGTTATGGGAGCACGTCCCAGTGGCGGATGCTTTGGGACCGATAGGAAGCAGAGATATGATATAATCAAATTAGGCGTCACAAAAGAGAAGAGGAGTGAGAAGCATATCGATATCTCTCGTCTATGGGACGTTGCAGTTTAGCACCGTCGGCAGGCTGTCGGAAGCGCTCTAGGTCGGCCTCCATGAGGCTGAGATGAAGGTGCTCGCTGCCGACCCATCGATCGATAGAATCAGCAATCAATCTAAAGCCTTCGGTATGTCCGCCATCTTTGCGGGCACTCCAGCCACAGCGAATAAATAGGTAGCAATGAATTAACTCGTGCAAGAACGCCGATATTATGAGCCTTCGGTTGTACTTTGGGCTCTTTAGGATCGGTGTTGACAGAAGAATGAAAGTCTCGAAGCCACCACGATAGACTCGGCGAAGAGCAGTGTGGCCAATGATTTGGCTGTCGTACTGGGGATTGGATGTAGAATCAGACCAGGCCCATTTGACGCGGTGGCTCAGCCACCCGTTAAAGAATATCTCGTTGGCAGCCAAGAAGATACTTTCAAGTGCCGAGTTGTCCAGGTCGAACTCTGCACCCGCTGATTTTGGAAAGATTAAGCCAATCAGAATGCGAGCGTGTCGTGATGATGGGAGCTTCTGGTTGAATTCCTCTAGGTAGATAGAAGCAACCTGTTGATCCGTCATCAATCCCTTCCCATGGCCTCTGCTTTTAACGTCTTTTCTAACGACCAAGCTCGGAAGGCTTTGTAGGTGCTCCGTTGGTGGGAATCTGTCGTGTTCTTTTCGCTCATTCTGGTAGGCGGAACTTGGCTGTTGTGTATCGGTTGGTGATAATTGCCTGGTTGCATCTGGTGCTTCCCACTTCTTGTGGTAACTGTCTCCTTGCAACCCGGGCTGCACCAAAGTAGCCCGTAGACAGAGCGGTGTAGCTTGACTGTACTCCGGATACTGCCTCTCATTTTCCGGTGTTGTTAGGATCAATGATGGTGGAGAGTACCGCAGTGGAGAAGTCATGTCGTTGCCGCCAGGCAAGTATACACGGCTGCACTTGAAACAGTCCGTGTCTTCAGCCAGGTGCAGTTGGGGATGCTCATAATCACCTACTACCGATGCAGCTTTGAAATCTGAACCATTCCTCCAGGAGCCTAGGTTTTCTGAAGACAAAGTGGAAGGTGTGGCGAATTCGGCAAATAGCGTGGATGTAATGCGGGAGGCTTCTTCCTGTGGTACACCGGCAGACTGTGAAGGGTAGTGCGGGACATATGGCGGATTGAGCTGCTGTCCATTGGCTTTCTCGTCGTATGTAGACTCATATGCACACGAGGATTGATTCTTTGGCCACCAGTCGTAATCGTCGTAAGAGGTAGCATGGTGAGAAGACTCGACTATGACTTCCACAGCACGAACCCAGAAAGCCATCGCTAGCCGTATTGCTGGGGACTGCTGGTGATCCGGGATTGTAAAAGGGAAGAGTTCGTAGAAAGGGGCGTAATAGTGCAGCGCGATAGAGCAGGGAAGAGATGGCCAATCTAGCGAGGTAAGACAGTCTCCCCTATAAGCAAACACAGAGCTAAATACCAGGGCTCACGGGGGTCGAGGGCCGCAAGTGTTGAAGACGGCGACGGCCCGTAGCAAGAGCGGAGCTTCGAGGAGTCCAGACCGCAAAATGCTGCACGGCTCGGAAGATAGCCCAGGTCGTGGCAAAAAGCCTCAGCTCAGCATTTCTTGTGATATTTCGGCGCGAAACGCTGATTTTCGGCGGCCCTTTGATCAAGTACACCCAGACAATCTCAGATATGGGCTCAGTGACTCAGTCGATCTCAGACGTGGGAATGGACAACGCAGTCGCTCCGTAGTTATCGGAACATGGCAGCCATGATGTGTTGGCCATGCCTCAAGATCGGTTGGGCAGCATACGAGTATACATATGTACTCTTGTACTCGTAGGCGAGGGTCGGAAGCGCTCCACTTCCTCGCTGCCAGCTAATTTGCACGGAGACCTAAAAGCAAGGAGTGGAACTGCGTTAGGTCGAGGCGGCAGACCGTTTCTCCTCGCAGTTCGTGGAGCAGCGAGGAAGGGACGACTGGCTGTCGTGGTAAGCCCGGTTGGGGCGGAGCACCTGAAGCGGCATCGCCTTTCTGTCTTGAGGAAAGCACGATGCAGTTCGATGCGGTGTGCCTGCGACCCGCATGCCGCACCTTTCCTCTTTTCGGCTCTGCAATGCAGGGGCACATTATCATCGGCTTAGAAATTGACAATGTAAGATTCTCTCTCCCATGACCTTGCCTCTCAATACGAGTCCTAAGTCCCCCCTACTGTCGCACGACGTAGACACAGGTACGTGGCGGCAACGCAGGCGGCGGTATACACGGCATCCGCCAAAACGCCATTGCTAGCCAAGCAGCGATTCGCTCTGTGGCACGGAGAGTAACCAAATAATGTTGCCCAGAGCGTAGCATCGGGGCACATGCCAATGAGTGAGGTGGCGCCTTTAAATACTCGTATGTCGCTCCACACGGCCTTCGTGATCCTCCCCAGGGTTGGCTAGTGCTCAATGTGCCTATCGCAGTCGGTGAGCCTCTTTACTAGCAGCTATAACCTCTTCATTGGCCTCTATTTTTCATGGATGCGGTTCTAGGAATACCACAAACGGCATTGATGTTTCTTTATAGTCTCCAATTTCTTCTTGTACTAGTGATACCCTTCTCTATGTTATGCTTATTCTACCTGTCGCCGCAGGTCCTGTTCTCTAGTAATATGTACATACATACATAAATGCATATTTGCCATTCGCCGACCCGCCCCAACTGCTTATGACCAGGAGACCCGAAACTTAGGCCTATACGTTGCGCTGATCCACTTAGTGTCTGTTTGCATGACAGCCGGCACTCCTCCATTGGATCCACGAGTCTTGCTAGGACCAGATTCAAGGATCTGTTTACCTCTTTCTCTACAACACTGCCCAGTGAGCTGCCTCTTTAGCGTGCGGTTTCATCGCCTGCCGCCAGTTCTGTTCGCAAACTCACATGAGCCTTTGGCTCGGAATTTATCAAGCATGTTCTAATATATGACGGCCAGGGAAGAGGCTTCGCACCCATGTGTCGTTGCGGGATGCTACTCGTAGGAAGAGGCGTCACCCAATGCGACCACTTCCAATGCCCAAATTTCGCACGGCTCTAACGTCATTCGCTTGACTCTCCAATAGCCGCCGCATCCTTAATCCGTAGGCCCTTTCCTCTTGTTCTGCTTTGAGCTCTTGTTCCGTCTTCATGTTTTCCACGAAATCGTCCGCTCGAAACCCTCGCCCACCCGTGAAGGTGATGAGCCCAAGTTTGTCTCCTGTCCAGAAAAGCAGGTCATTGTCGTTTAGGCTTGTCGGTGGCTGGTTACTGGCTGCTCGGGTCGGCAAAAGCTTCCTCGCTATGTCGCCTGCATTGGTTGGGGATGAAGAAACAGAGTGTGGTTCGGCCGACTCGCTTCCGCCTGCGTCGCCAATTGTGCAGCTTCGCACATCTGTGACTCCATCTCTCTCCACCCATCTGACATTGCCACCGCCGTCGGAGAATACCAATCTTGTCCCATGGCTTGCCACAGATAACAGTTTCGAGTGGGATGACGACTGACGATTCTTCATAACTGAATTCTGCCAATAATCTGAGCCACCCGAGCCAGGTTTGACTCCGATCCCGTACAACTCCAAAGACCCCTTTGTCTTGTACTCTCCGCAAGCCACAATAGTTCGGCTCTCGGGAGTTGTTTTTGCTGTATACACCTGGTCTGCGGAAAGGGCGCCGTGTCGTCGCAACTCCATATCAACCGTGGAGCACCCGTAAGGAATGGACGTCATGCTACTCAGGCTCGAGCCTGAGTACATAGAATCTTTGAGAACCGACAGATTTCTCCGATCAAAATGCATTATGTTTGGAATCCTCCCAGCCGTGTAAATGTCGTGCGAAATCTCGTCCTCGGACCCCGGTTGCTGAAGATGCAGTATAGACAGCGGTCCCGGCCGCGGAAGTTGTGCATCCCGTGTTAGGTAGCTGTCGCCTTGGAAAATAGCAGCCGAGTCCTGCCCATGCGCATTTCGAACGCTATTACAGGCATCGATTGCTTCAACAATGTCCTCTGTAACTAGCTCTCGACCTCTGCATCTAGAATCATGCAAGTGAATGCCCGATTTGAAGCCTACCGTGATCGGCACTGAAGGATGGGACGTCGAAATTGCCGTAACTAGCTGCGAAAAACGTTCAACACTCACAACAGCAAACCGCAAGAGATCAACTTCCACTAGATCTATAGGGTTATTAGCTCTAAGTAGTGTCAATGGCGAACTAGAGTGAAAATGCTCACCATTACCAACGGCGAAGAAAGCCAAGTGACGCTGACTATCAACAGAAACACATTCGGTCACGCCGTGATCAAGCTGTCTTACAGGCGGTGCTGTGCTTGTGCTCGGTTTATCACTAAACAAAAGTCCTGGGGCACTCCTCGACACGATGGCACCACGCTGACCTAAAGTGCCCCCAATATCCCATAGGCAAACAGAACCATCACCGAGGGGGGAGACAGCCAAAACGTCCTTGGGTCCTTGAGGTCGGTAAATGGCCACACCACAGGTATCGACCGCACTAGACGTGGCCGTAGAGGCTTCCTGTGGGGGCTGGAGCCAATTCACAGTAATTGGCGCATTTCTCTGGGTGTATTCTTCAAACCAGGAGACATTCTCGCCTGGAAATGAAGGATCCCAGTTAGCCAAGGCTCGCTTGTGTTCGTACTCTCTAAGGGCGTCCGACTCCGGTGTGGTTGGTTCAGGCGATGGGCTTCCTAGTTGAGATATCATGCGGTGATATACAAGCCGTTTTGCGTAGACGCTTTCGGCAAAGCACCAAGATCTCCAATAGCCGCCGTCTCTGCACAGACGAAGAAGCTTCTTGGAGACACGTTGAAGCTCTTTGACATCCTGGGTTGGAAGTGCTGCAAAGTATTGGTTAGTGTCTGGAAAGACAGAGGCAAGAATACTCACGATATCACATACACAATAGGACTTGCAGAATAACCTCGTCAGGGAGACTTTCTAAAGTTAGTCGTGTTGTGGGAATCTCCCTAGCCGTTTCCGCAAGTGTTGGGCGGGGAGAGCCGCGCTTTTCTGAACCCATTGTTGAAAGAGGTAGTCGATATTCCGTATATTCTGAATAGTGCTAGTCTAGTGCCCGATATCAAAACTCCAGGCCAAATAAAAACAGAAACATGGTTATAAAAATGATCGCGGGGGGGGCAAAACTTTCATGAATGGCTCTCACAAATGAGATGGAGTTAAGGGGAAAGGAGAATGATGACGGCTAAGACGTAAAGAAGGTTCCAGACTGCTAAACAGTAGCTTAGATTGACGGATTGCGAAATCACGTGTCCTCATAACAAGTCTGTCTACATATGTACGGAGTAAGTTACACCGTTGCTAGTTATCGGAGCAACTTTGTCTTGAGGTGCCCTGCCCTCTTTACACCTTTATTGGACAGGGATTAATTAGGACGTGGAGGGATGATGCTCTAGAGTTTTGGAGGCGGGACAGGACAGCATTCTCAAACCAAAGTACCACCACCGGTGCGGCCCACCCAAAAAGTAATTGCTAGTTACCACAAGTCGTTAAACCAACGTTACAATATAAACACAGCTTCAGCTGCAATCAAGGTAGAAAAACGTATTCCTGCTGTTAAAGTTTAAAATTACTTTTACACATGCTACATTAAATACGCTGTTCAATTTATTATTTCGGCTATCACTAGTATGAAGAGAATAGAGACGCGATTGCGTTAGATGCTTTTATTGACAGCCCGCTTAGTACGGCGGTCCATTTACAGTTGTGAAGTCCCACCCAGAAGTACAAGATTCAACATCTATGGCTGTTATTTCGCGCCAATGTCAGCCCCATGTACAGAGATAGAGTCCAATAGTCTATATATTCATAATCCATACACATCACTAAAGTTCTTATTATGCAGTTCTTGGCAACCTTTCGTTTGTTGGGCATCATCGATCTGTTGGCCATTCGTTTGAAATTTCAATGCTAATAATTAAAACTATAAAACAATTCAAACAACCAAGCATGAAGAGACCACCACTGAGGCTGAGAAAAGGATAGCCGTTGGTGCGTAAACATGTTAAACTCTAGCTATCTCGATCGAGCACGAAAACATTCCGAAATAGGAAACTACGTTTGGAGATGCTCGGCTTTAGCCTACACGGGCGGGACAAGGTGACATATGCCTGTGGTTCCCTCACTGCGGATTTACTTGCGGGCCTAAACGCGCCTCACGTTATGACGCGTGACCAACTTAGAGGCAAACCCTTTCGCACAAAAGCAAGTTATTAGAAAACTCACGGTTCAAGAAGAAATCTAGAAACAGCAGGCATAATTCTCCCATGAAGATGGGCAGGATATATGCATTCTGATAGAAGCTTTCAGGCCCATTACCCTGTTTTCCTTCCCCTAACAGTCATCTCAGACTGGCACCACCAAGCCAATTTTGTTTTCCAATGTTGTTTATGCTTGATATTCCCTTCTTCTAGATATTTTGTGGGATTCCACTACAACCACTTTCCTTTTCTTCAAGATCCTACACTAAGAGGTCACCGGAGCCAACGCGCCTTCCTTTTAATTTCAGATCCATGACTATTCACTGTCTTCTTCGAATGTAGGCTGCACAGCTTGCAAGGATGCATCAAGTGATAGCTATGTCAAAAAAGAGAGACAGAAGATCGGGTACCGTGCCTCTCAGCAAAGGCGCATTCCCAGCCAAAGACACAGACATGAAAATGACTTCGATTCCACAATTGGAACCCCTTCTCAAAGACAACCAGGGGCCAATGCCCCGAGGTTGTCGCTTCCGCAATCTTGACGAAGCTCACAGAAATATCACTGGCCGCAGTGTTTCGAGTAGTGGCGTGAAAAGCAACTCATCACAAGCGCAGGTATCATTGTCATTTGGCAGCATCGCTAGTTCCGAGGACAATCATGGGATGGATGCAGTATTACCTTTACCACCACAAGATCAGAGAGTCGACAAAGATGACAGTGAGAGAATCAACTTGGCCCACAAGACTGGCGAGGAACGGCCTCAAATCGACGCCAAAATATCATCGGATGGCAAAGAGTTGGTGCACTCAGAGACGTCAGACAGCAGTGTTGAGCAGATTTACAGAAAGTTTCGGGAGCAAATGGCCTCTCAAGACGGCCATGACACTGAGTGGCCTCAGCTGAGCAGCAACGGAGACAACAAAGAACCGGCGTCGGACGAGTCTCTTTCATCGAAATATACTCGCGAAGGGGCAAAGACGAGGATTGGTTTCCACGAGGATGCATTCGAGACTTCAGAGTGTGGCGAGAGCTCAGAACTGACCAGTGATGATACATCTGCCAGCGACGGGCCGGCCATTCCATTCGTCATAAATCAGCCTGATGATGTATTCGTTGACGCTCAACCCCCTCCCCACCCACATCGGGAAAGTCTCTTGTTTCCAATGCCACTTCGTGTACAATCAATCAAGGGCGAGGGGAAGCACTTGAGTTATCGAAGCGGCACTGCAACTTCGACTGGAAATATGACGACAGACTCTGATGATGACCCTTTTCGGTACGACAAGCACAACTACAAGATATTTCTTCAACCATCGAAAGAACGAGATGTCAGCACAGCTCTAAAGCATATCAGTCACCTTAGTTCACACAGCAGAGCGACTATTTGCAGCAACGAAATCAGGGCCAGCCAGCCTCTTCATTTCCCTGCCATAGCACTTAACGAGAATGCCGCCACCAACAGTGGTTCCGAAGCTAACCGTGCACAATCGCCCAATGTGGAGAGCAGTGACGGTTTCTACGACACGTCGGTCATACAACCAAACTGGGCAGACGGTGGGAACACGTACGAAGTGAAGGTGATCTTGCATGATTCATATCAGGAGGTGCCTGCCAAAGGGTCCTTCGAAGGTGGCAGTGGCTGTAAGACGAACAGCGAGACAAGCAACGCCCATGTGCTGAATGACAGAAATCTTTTGCGAAACAACCTGCACCGTGGGGCATCGAAAGACCACAAAGAACACTGGATGAGCGAGCGTGATGATTGGGAGACAATTGCTACAGGGGGTACAGGCCTCGGAAGCACGAACTTACCTCTACCGGGACAATCATCTGGCATTTTCAAGAGCGCCAATGTTACCGGAGACAGCGTTGCAGATGTGTCTGATGACAGCAGCTTCTGCCATATTCCCTTCAATGACTACGCGTCGACTGATCGCATAGTGAACCACCCCAGTGCACGGGATCAGTCAGAAGAGAGCCTTCAGTTTCGCAACATGTCTGGCTCAAAGGTTCCTGTGATCCTACCTAAGCAACGCATTCATCGGGTGAATGGGGTTCTCCAAGACTCTTCACGCCTTATCCCATTTTCACAGCGCCAGGGACACGAGTCTACAGCCGGCGTGGTTAAGGTGGTGTCCAACCCCTTCCGCCAGTTCAATGCAAGACGGATGCAACGATTCTCTCCCGTCCCGATGCAGCCGCTTCAATTGCTACTAGAGAAAGGGGGAAACAGATACGAATTCCGAGACTCACAAGCATCTGATTGCCAGGCTCTATGTCACCCGAGAGTCAGCGAGTCGTCCAAAGAATGGGGCGTGGAAGCGGAATTGAATGAGAGTAGCAATCGACATAGAAATGCGGCGGGTGTCCTTCCAAAAGACGATCAGCCGCAGAGAGGTTCTGGGTCATCTCAGGGCTCTACTAGGACTACCCACAGCTTTGCTTTCAATCTGATCCCACTCACGGAGGCAGCTCGACTGCAAGCTGCAGAGCGTTTGAAAAGTGCTTCTTGTGATCCAACTGCCACACACAGCCACCCGCGAGAACCCGAGCTTTCATTTCCACAGAGATTGATACGAAGCAATTCTACTCGACTTCTTCCACTTCTCCGGTTTGTGCCATCCTACGGGACGATCCGCCAAAAACAGCAAAAACTGGCTATTTCTTCAGACTCGACGCAATTTTCGACGTCTAGTTCAGCAGCAGCCGATGGCTCATGGGCGACTACTACCGTTACGCCCTATGGAAGTACTGGTGTACGAACCGCCATGCCAGCACGGATTTTCCAGAAAACTGCAGTGAAGCTGAAACTTCATTCCGGGAAGAGCACTGGAGAAAAGCACATGCTACAAGATCTGCAGAAAGTGAAGGAGCAGCGTGAACAACAAGGGCCTGATCTTGGTATCCGCAGAAGCGCCGTCCCACGGCTGTACCCATGGGACTACCAACTGTATTGGCGACAGCAAGACCATCAGCGAATGCATGGGACTGACCCCGAGCTAAGAGAGATTGCCATTGCCGCAGCCCAGTCCGGGCGCCTACGGTACCACAGCCTGGATAGCCAGGACAACCTCCATGACCTTGAAAGCACTGGCGTGCCTCTGGATCCTGAAGCATTTTTGTCTCAGGAGACACGTCAGCGGCGGCGTAAGTGGTTTATGTTTATGCTAGCTGTTAGCATGTTTCCATTTATGTCGATATTAGTGTACCTCGGCAAGCTAGACAGTGGATTGTCGTGGTACACGCGAGGCCAAGTGAGCCGCATGACAGCCGCACAACGCAAGACAATTCTAGCTGTGCTGGCAATTCAGTGCCTGTTGTGGCCTAGTCTGCTGGTGGCCGTGATCTGGCGCATTCAAAGTGCTATGTGATCGGTAATGAAATACGGAGCCAGAGGGCTAGGCATTTCGAGAGAGGGCGTCTTGGGAAAAAAGGGGTAAGTAACGAGAGGAAAGGGAAAAGTGCAAGCCGTTTGAAGTCTGATTTTATGAGCTTTACGTGTCTATGGCTCCTAGGGAAAAGGCGCAAAAAGAAATGATTGCATGGGGAGAGAGTACTGAGAATACGCGTGCTCTTTGAAAAGGCGAATAGTGATAAAATACTTTTCGTGCGGGAGAGGACAAGGAACTACAGGAAGCCACATATGTATAGAATACTAGGGGTACCGTGGTTACAAGAAAAAGGTGCGGACAAATAGCTCAAACAATCAACATGTAAATTGGTCCCATGGAAGACTGCTTAAGCAGATAGGAAGCTGTCTATAAGCAAAGTTATTTATATGCCGCACGTAGATTTTGAATGTGCGACTTTGGCTGTAGAAATGGCACTCTCTGGCGCACAGCTTGGTTTGCCGATGCGCTTTTTGTAGGCACTGATAGTCCTTTCCCTAGGCTATTGGCCTGCTCACGTATCCCTAACAGCACCAAAAATGCAGAACAAAGAGACCGTGAAGACCCTCCCCCCCGATGATAATACAAGCACAATATCTGATAGCAAGCTATAGTGCCCCCCAGGCTGGTAGAAATATAATAAAAGAGTTATGACGGAAAACAGGTAGGCAAGGAGAAAGGAAGTAGAACCGTTACAAATAGTAACAAATCAAAATAAAGGTAAGAAACAATGTAAAACTCCTCGACGACGCTATTTGCTCATTGTCATGTTTCTAAGTATGGTGGCCATAGGCTCTCCGTATATGCATGAAAGGCGCTTTCCCATACGTGTACAGCAAAATAAATTCAGATCGGCAAGCGACTAGCATCACAGCCGCGGCCGTTGCTGCTCCCCTCTCATGGCGCACTCGTCCGCTCGTCACCCCCGTTGGGATTGCTGACAAGAGTAGGAGCAATTCGACGCTTCTTGGGTGGCTCTTTGCTCCCAGAGTCCTCGGCGTCGGCGGTCTCGGTAGCTTCCCGCTTTATGCCAGCCGCTACAGATGAAGCTGCCGGTGCCGAGGGTGCAGCGGGCGCGGCCGGTGTTGCCAGACCAGCAGCTGCTGAGCTACTTCCAGCGATGCTGCTGGCAGCGCTGCTCGCACGATGACGCGGAGTCTCGGGAGGAGTGGCCACCACGGTAATGGCCGGACTCGGCTTGTGTGACGTGGCGGTAATCGACGGCACCGTGCCCAGCACAAGGGGTGGGTTGTTCATGATGAGTGACGACGTAGCTGCCGACGGAGCCGTGGACGCCTGCGTGACTATAGATGAAGTTGAGTTGGAGCGTGCTGGAGACGAAGGGCGAGCGCTTATAAAAGAGGCCGTGGGTGGCGGCGACGGTGCTGTGAAGGAGCTGGTGGAGTTGCGTTGGTGGTGCTGAGAGCCGTTGGGGTAAGGCGACGGTGGCGCAAAGACGGAGGTTGGGGTCGGTGCGGATGTGCTCTGCGCGGGCGACGCAGCCGCCACTTCGGTCGAAGTTGCGGCCGCTGCCGCTGCCGCCGAAGCTGCCTGGCGTTTCTGGCTGGCTGCGGTCTCAACTGGCTGTGGCTGGCCAAGCTCGCCCGGGGCGAAAGATAGGGTTGAGCAGAAGCCGTCTGATGATGATATCAGTAGAGTTAAGCCGTCACTTGACCTGTTATTCGGCACGAACAATTAGTCTCTGCTCATTCTTTATAGGGCTGAGTTAAGCCAGCTAGTTACTAAAACGCACCAAGTCAAGTCTGTGAAGGTAGCGCAGTGAAGATTGCTAACGATGCAGATGGGGCTCTGCTGCTGTGTGTCATAGAGAAGGACGGAGTCCTGTGTGGCGACCGCATAGACCATTCGGTGTGACAGCGCAAAGGCAGACTTTGGAGCTGTAGCAGAAGCGGGTGCCTGTCCCGCTGTCTCTAGGCTGAGGCCCTTGGCCTTGGGGGCAGTGGTGTCACTGGCCGAAGCTGTCGATCCGGAAGAGGGGGTTGCTGGTGTCGGTGCTGCAACCGCAGGCGGAGGGGGGGGAGGAGGTGGCGGAGGCGGTTCCATCACAGAGAAAGCACTGGAAGCCGACTTCGTGATAGGATCTGGCAGAGATGGAATGGGCTCTTCGGCCGACGACGTGTCGATGGTGATGTGTTTTGTAGCAGGCGTAGATTGGCGGAGGGAGTAAACGATGGGAGAGCACCGAATAGCGATAGAGGGCTTCTTGTGGCCCGGCAGATGAGCAATAGGCGCCTTATTGATCCCGCCACGGGAGTAGATGTACACGGTGTTGATGATTTCGTAGTAGGGCTTCATGCCTTCTTGGTGATGGTGGGTCTGGTACTGGCCAGCGGGAGTGAGCAACAAGCTGCCGTCCGGGGTGAATGTCAAGCGGCGGAAGAAGGACGTCAGAGTCTCATTGGCGTAGAGGCTGGCATTTTTCATGCCATAACCCGTGCTGGTTGGCGGCTTGGGTGACGCCTCCATGGGCATGACAGCCGGCAACGGCATGGAGGGCGCTGGGGACATTGACCGTCGAGATGAAAAGGACGAGCGGCGACTGTGGCTCACAACACTGGGGGGGTTCATGGGCAGGGCCATGGAGGTGGGTGTACCAGGGGCCGAAGGAGCCGGAGAGCTCACAGCAGGCACGCCGAGACTGGAAACGGGCCCAACGGCGTCGATGGCAGCCAGCTGCGATCGGTGGCTCAAATCAGGGGGTGCTGGGCTCTGAGAAGGAAGCCGACGAGGGGGAAGGTCGGCCTTGATATGGGTCGCAATCTTGGGGGGTTTGGTGTCGTCTAGGCCGTTTAGCGTGTACTGGCCATCCTTTGTCTTGAGGGAGTAGATGTGCACCGATCGATCTGACGACTGGGTCGCGATATACTCGTTGAGGGGGTCCCAGGCAACGCCCTGGACGTAATGGCTATGCTCGGCGATCTGGCGAACGAGGGCGCCTGCACAACCAACATGTTAGCATGAGTAGCTCGAAGAAAAACGCAGCAGCAGCAGACAACCAAAGCACGAACCTGTAGCAGCATTGTATATCCGAGCAATGTTGTCCATGCTGCCGATGATGAAATAGACACCGTCGGGAGACCAGGCCAGATCGTAGATCTCGGCACCGGACGACCGACACATGTGCTTTGTCCGCCAGCTCTCCTTGTCTTCGATGCCGTCATTGCCAAAGGTAGGGTGGTGCGTTTCGGAAGGGACCCAGAGAATCACGTTTCCATCGTCGCCTGCAGATGCTAAGAGCTCTCCTAAACAGACAACAGCAGGTTAGACGAGCTTCGAGATGGCGACACAACGACCACACCACTTACCCTTGGGACACCACCGCACCACATTGACAGCTTGTGTATGCTTGGCGAGAGTAGACAGATACTCGACCTTTCTGTTTTCTCCGTCGGAGTCAACCTTCCAGAGCTGCAGCACGCGCCAAAAAACAGGCACTAGTTAGCATCAGGTGCATCCAAAGCATCTAACAAAGGGCATGTTGCCCAGAATTGGGGCTCGCGTACGCGGACGTTGTTGTCGCCACCAGCCGTAGCTAGACGGCCTCTGCCTTGAGGCTCGAAGTGTGCCGAGTAGATGGGGGCATTTTGGTCATGCCAATTGATGATTAAGGGCGTGCTCTTCATCGTGACATGGGACTCGGCCAGCGGAGGACTCGCCGAATGCGGGATCGAGAAGAAAAGAGCAGCAGACGGCTTGTTTCTGATGTAAACGGCCGAAAACGGTGCCTAGATGATAGATCGTTCGAGCACTGCTCTTCGAAGGTTGGGGGAAAGCTGGAGCTGTGGAAGCTAGAAAGGTAGTTGAACGGCGATAAAAAGAGTCGAGGCAGAATAGCGGATGAGATGGGGGCAGGGCAAAAAAAGGAGCCCAGGAGAAAGGAGACGACAAAAAGATCAACCGCCCCGCCCAGGGATATTTGAGAGTTGTTCTTGTGATATTCGGGGAGGATGGGCGGATTCAGGATGCAGCCAGAGTCGAGGCCGGAATCTCACAGAGCGTGAGAGAGGGAGAGGGCAACGGAAGCGAAAGTGCAGCAAATCGGGGCAGACACGTCGGTTGCTGCTGTGCTCTGTTGCTGCTAAGCCCACCAAAAAGTGCTCTGTGCTACAATACAGCAGTGCTACCTGGAGCACATAATAGGTCAGCCGGAACCGATACAACGGAGTCGCGTCTTGGTCGTGTAAAGTTGAAAAAAGTGGCGCATTGAGCAGGCGTGATTGGCTCCGGCAGGAGGTACCGTGTTAAGCGGGCACTTGGCCCCGGTTGTTGCACACATATGCCTATCGAGGGCGTCGCTCAAACCCGCTTTAGCCCATATCGACTGCCCGCTCGGCCATCGCTTCGTGTCGCGACGATCCTCCAGAATAGGATCCTTCAAACCGGGTCACCGTGACCGTGCCGCTGGTCTCGTTTCAAGGCACTGAAAACGACATGGCCCGCGACCTGCTCGTATTGTCCCTGCTTGCGCTCCATTCATGCAGGGCTCCCCGAGAGAGTACTGGGGCTTTCCTACCTCTTTCCCCTCCTCCTCTCGATGTTTAACAAGTCACACTGTTTTACGTTGTGGTCGAGTATGTCTATTAAGCTTTCTATTAGGTGGGAACTGGCCCGGTATCCCATTGACGCCAGGCAACAATGAAGCTACTCGGTTCGGAGGACTCGTGGTGCTACGAGAGTAGGATTAGGGACTGGTCGCAATACGGCGGCACGATAATGCACCACTCATTTGAACGTGTGACTGCTTGTCGTTGCGGAGTATGAGTAGAGGCAGCTTACGGCTGTTCCGTTCCTATCTGCGTTTACATGAAGTTTGTCCAGCACGGCATAGTCCTTGTGCTGAAGCGCGGCAGCCTCTTCCCCTTCTACCCTGGTGCTCGACCCATGGGTGGTTCTGCCTGAGAGCTTATTGGCCAACAACACCTCACGCCATTAGCTCGATACTACTACAACCAATGCAAGGTGCACACCGTCTTTGCAGGCTGTGTCTCAGTGCCGCAACACTGCCAATCAACGGTGTGTCATGCGGGCCTGATAGTTAGGGAACTGGGTAGTGTGACTCACTGTCCGGCGGCTCGCAGTATTTCTCGTGCATACGAAGTCGTAGCTGCCGCAATGAGCTAGATTTAAGTATACGGAGTATATGTACGAAGTGCGGGTGTACCCTCTATGTAGGTTGGAGATAAAGAGAAAAATATGCGGGGGGAAAACTTCGCCGTGCTTACGGCTCTGACCCATTATCTGTCTCCGTAGTGCGCTCTGTGACTCGAATATTGTGGCGTCAAGCGTAGATACCTGCCTGATTTGACAAGGGTGATTCTGACGCCGATGTGATTGTGTACATAATGTGTGCTGCGACTGTCGCAGGGGAGGCAGATCTGCTTGTATTTGTTCCCGCCAGAGTCGTTGGTATTCGAAGGAGCGACGGATACGACAAGTGGCTGTACTCCATAATGGAGACCTTCTTCCCGGCGACCCTTCGAGGCTAGAGGCTGTATTATGCCATGATGTTTCTTCCGTGCTCTAGGTAGAGTACAAGGCCTCTGTTTTTGCAATTTCGTATTTTCGCAGGATCGGGTTCTCCGTCAGAGTACGGAATCATTTTCCATTGCTTCGATATACGAGTACGAGTAGCGCGGCTGTTGTTGGCCTCGAAAGCTTTATTCACGGCCTAGATGTTCATGCAAAACTAAAATACACGAAGCCCATGTGGTCAGAGAAGCAAGCCAACCACAGCTCAAGCCTTGTGCTAAAAAAGATCCGTGCGGGACGGTCAAGATTACTAGGAGGACGCTATAGCATGTAGGCTCCAGTATCTTGAAAAAAAGAACACCGGTGATTTGCCAATGCGACGGGCGGGCTATCAAAAGGCAGAAATTGCGTTCGTATCTGCATTGGCTCGGGTGGAGGCAACCAAAAACAGAGAAAAAAGAAGCGAGCACTGCAGATAGACAACACGGACCGCTATGCTGGTCGCTCGTTGTGCCCCCATCTGTGCTGCCCGACAATTTCGTAATTTGCCCGATTCCGGAGTCTCGCGTCTTGGGGGAAGAACCCCCAGCATCTTGCTCACCGCCTTGGTCAGACAGCCTAAAGGAGCATTATATGGACGGGGTAAAGCTCGCTTGCTGCGGTCGGAGAGATAGCCATAGCCCTGCTGCCTGGTGCTCCTTCGTGACATTGTGGTGGGGTCCTCGCTTTTTGTGGTTGCCTTGTCGCTCAGGATATAGTGCCTTTGCGAAGGCACCGGCAGTGCAGCCATTTCACATCGTTGCGGAGGCTGGCACGATCGTATGGAGGGTCCGGCGCCTTCAGTCTCCAGCATCCGGAGTAGCACTCCCAATTTAGGTGGGGGTCTTACCGTGTAGGGAAGCTGCACTCAAGGACATGAATCAAACGGCGCGAGGAAGGGGCGGGGCGGCAAATTCGGAGTCGTTAGTTGCTCGTAACTATGGAGTACATGCTGGTACTACAGCTCCCTATCTTGTGCTGTAACGACAGGTTGAGGTGTGTCGTCCGGAGCATCACATACGAGCAGGCATGCCCATTGCTCCTTCTCTATCCTGTGCGGTGGCGACCCAAATCGGCTAGACCGAGTGACTCAGGCTGCTCTTTGTCGTTGCCGCTGCTATTGTTTTGCCTCCTGTGCGATAAACGACAATGTTGGAAGGCATGAGCAACACGGTGTGGTAGCTCCAACAAAGGTACCACTACCGCCCAGCTTATAGCGCTTGAAAGATAGTGCGCCGTCGATCTAGTCATTCTTCTTACGCCATTCACACTTCTACTACACAATTATGTACTCCCGGCCCGTTTCGTACCTTTCCACCCATCCAAGTTTGCCGGCGTGGACTTTGTGTGGCTGGGCCATTCCGTAGTGGCCCATCCAAGTGTAAGCAATTTCTGCTGCAGCACACTTGCACATGGCGGTTGGTTACATGCAACTTTCGGCTGCCGTTCTCTTCCTATGGAGGTCTGCTTAGTGGCCTACATATAGTGTAGCCCTGTCCTCCCTGATTTCTGAGGCTCGTCTTTTTTCTCTCCTCTTTTTCACTTTCGCCCTGTCTCTGCTTTCTCGACTCTGACTTATAGGATATCCTCTGGGATTTCCCGTGGTCTTTCCTTTTTAGCCCCTCCCCCCCGTCCTTCCCCTTTTTGCATTACTCCTTCGATTGGTAGTTTGGTTTTGTCTTTTTTTCTGTCTTAATTTTTTTTTTGTAACCCAGCATCCTCTCCACTCTATCGCCTTTCTGGACTCTTTGGCCAATTATCAACTCGTTTGTCGACTGGCTATTTTGATTCTCGAGGCTCTAGGACTGTTTTCCGATTCTGTTCAGTTCTCATTGCCGTGTCTGTGTCAGACGCTTCTTTAGCCCCCTTCATTGGCTCCCCAGCCATTGGTGTAGATCTCATTGGCGAGCGGTAGGCGAGCCAACCAGGAATTCCCGAGCACCCAAACAGCTGCAATCGTGGCGTCAAGCGCTCAAACACCCCCGTTGCCTGCCATGCACGATGGACTCTTGACCTATGAAATTGGCGGTGTCTTGGCTGTTGTAGCCGTGAGCACCCTGCCTTCTGTATTTGGTCTTGTCCGACAGCTTTGTAAGCGACAGCCTCGTGATGATGCCGTCTACGAGGACGCCGATGGCCAGAGCAAGCCTGAGCTAGCGGCAGCTTTTTCTGCGAAACTCCCGAAGACGGCTCTTTTGCTCTTTGCTGCTCTCGGTCTCGGCGCTTCACTTGCAGACACTCTCCTAACGGCGGAGGTCTTGCACAGCGGCCAATCTGTCGATGACTGGCTTTCCACTGCCTCTTGGGTGAGTACCTTGTCCCTCCCTTGGTTCTGATACTGGTTTTCGGCAACAACTAGCGTGCCTTCAAATTTAGACAACTAACAAGAATCTCAAGGCCTTGCTCCTCTCTCAATCTATTGCCATCGCAGCCACTCGGCAGTCGCCGCGTGCATATGTCTATGGAATGCTGCTCTTCGCCTCTGCGCTGCTGGTTGCTGGCATGGCTATCGCCAAAGGCGTCGACGTCATCGAAAACCTGCTTCGCGAGCATCGCACGCTATTTGCTCTGCACCTCATAGAACCCATCACTGCGGTTGCCCTGGCCTTCACGGCGGTAATGCTGCCTCGCCGTCCCGATGTGTTCTACGAAGGCGAGATGGTGGACCGCATGCACACCCTGAGTGCTCTTAGCCGTTTCACTTTCTCCTGGCCAAGCGACATCATCGGCGTGTCTCTGAAGAAGAAGACGCTGGAACTGAGCGACTTGCCTCGTCCGAATCACCTGACCAGAGCCTTGGACGTTTTGACGGCTTGGAAGGAAAAGGACTTTCCGGTGAAAGGCCTATGGCTTTCCATCATCCGTGCCCATGCCTTCAACCTGACCCTGCAGTGGGGTTTGACGCTCATCGCTGCCGTGTTAGCATTTGGCCCTCAATGGATCGTGCTCCAGCTCCTTGTTCTGATGGAGCGCAAGGACAACGGCATAGCCTTTGGCATCGAAGGCTGGGTCTGGGTTCTCTGGCTCGGCGTTGCCATTCTTTCCAACTCTCTCCTCGAAATGTACATCTTCTGGCTGTCATGGGCGGAGCTGTCGGTCCCTGTTCGGGCCCAGCTCTCGGCTTTGATCTTTGAAAAGGCCATGCGCAGAAAGGACGTGAAAAGCACGCAGAAGAAGGCCGCAAAGGAGAGTCCTGCAGCAGCTGCTGCCGGCTCTATTGCTGAAGATGTGCCGGATGTGGAACAAGCGGTCAAGATTGAGGAAGACGAAGAGGACGACGAAATTGAATCGGCCAAGAAGACAAAGCAGGGCACCGTCAATCTCATCGGCATCGACGCCAAGAGAGTGGCTGAATTCTCCGCTTTCCAGAACGTTTTCCCCAGCAGTTTTTTCAAGCTGATCATCTCTCTGGTTTTCCTCGTTGACCTGATCGGTTGGAAGCCTCTTCTCGCTGGCCTGTCGACCATGGTTGCCATCATGCCGCTGAACGTCCAGTTTTCTCGGAAGTACTCAGATGCACAGGACGACTTGATGAAACTGCGCGACGAGAAACTCGGTGTTGTGACGGAGGCTTTGCAAGGCATCCGCCAAATCAAGTTCTCGGCACTGGAGCCTCAATGGGAGAATAAGATTGGCGAGGTGCGCGAGCGCGAGCTCGGAAGCATCTGGAACGTCTTTATGTATGACTGTGTGCTCATTGCCTGCTGGATTTTCAGTCCCACGGCCCTTTCTGTTGTGTCTCTCTCCACATATGCATGGATCCACGGAGAGCTCACGCCTTCTGTCGCCTTTGTCAGCCTAGGCGTGTTCCGCGCCCTGGAGGTCAGCTTGTCTGTCATTCCGGAGCTGACGACCGATCTGCTCGACGCGTGGATTTCTGTCAAGCGAATTGAGGACTACCTAGTCAGCCCGGAGGTAGAGAAGGTGTCCAAAGATAGCGACGGGGTCCGGTTTGAAAAGGCCTCGATTGCTTGGCCGTCGGACGTCGAAATTGACGAAAGCGAGCGGTTCGTCCTCCGCGACATCGACCTCGCTTTCCCGCCGGGCGAGCTGTCTGTCATCTCTGGAAAAACGGGCACAGGCAAGAGTTTGATGCTGGCTGCCATCCTGGGCGAGGTGGACCTGCTGTCTGGCGCCTTGCACATTCCGAAAGCACCAAGGATCGAAGATCGCCATGATTCCGAGGCCACGCCTGCCAACTGGATTATCCCGAAGTCTATGGCGTATATTTCACAGATTCCCTGGATTGAGAATGCAACGATCCGCGACAACATCTTATTCGGGCTGCCTTTTGATGAAAAGCGGTATTTGGAGACGATCAACGTGTGCTCTCTGACCAAAGATCTGCAGATGCTCACGGACGGCGAGAACACGGAAATTGGCGCCAACGGCATCAACCTCAGTGGTGGTCAACGGTGGCGCGTGACTCTGGCTCGCGCGGTGTACTCGCGCGCCGGTATTCTCGTCATGGACGACATTTTCAGTGCCGTGGATGCTCATGTTGGACGGTCTATCTTTGAAAAGTGCCTCAACGGCGAGCTCTGCGCCGGCCGCACTCGGATTCTTGTCACGCACCATGTCACCCTCTGTGCGCCCAAGACCAAGTTTCTGGTGGAGCTGGGCGACGGCCGCATTATGCATGCCGGACTGCTTGCCGACCTGGTCAAGGACGGCACGCTGGAGCAGATCAAGAACCAGGAGCAGAGCGCCGAGGAGGTGCGCGAGGACGAAATTGCCGATGCCACAGCTGTCAACTCGGAAGGGTCTGAGGACAGCGGAGACGACAACGAGGCTGCTGAGGGAGCTGCGCTGAAAAAGGTGTCTTCGCGCGCGAGCCAAGCCAAGGCAACCGAGCCAGAGGAGGCGGCACGGGCAAAGAAGTTTGTCGAAGACGAGAAGCGCGAAAAGGGCGCGGTCAGCAAACATGTGTACGCCACATACCTGAGTTCGAGTGGCGGATGGCCGTTCTGGCTGTCCGTCCTGGGTATTTTTGTGGCCATTCAAATCTTTTCGCTCTGTAAGTGACCGCCCTGCCACCAAAAAGAAAACAAAATGTCACGATCCTGTACTAACCCCCTTCTTTCCAGCTCGGTCGTGGTGGCTGCGTCTCTGGACAAGCCTGTACGAGCTTCAAGAAGACGTCGGCACGGGCAGCAACGTGTCCCTGCACAGTCTCTCGGCTTGGTCCACGCCGTCCGCCTACATGGCTGGGCCGCAGCAACAGTTCACGATGGGACAGTCGGCGCAGCTTCCTGACCACTTCAGCGCTGCTGAAGCTGTGGGAGCGGCTGCCATGAGCCCTCCTTCTAGTGCACCGATCCATCCTATGTCTTACTATCTCGGCGTCTACGTTGCTCTGGCGGTGGCTGTTGCGTTCCTCGCGACGCTGCGGTACTACATCATCTACCACGGGTCGATCCGGGCCAGCCGGCGGCTCTTTGCGAAGCTGAGCTTTGTCATTCTGCGCGCACCGCTGCGCTGGCTCGACACGGTTCCTCTAGGCCGCGTCCTGAACCGGTTTACCAGCGATTTCAACATTATCGACACGCAGATGGCGTACACCATCAGTGCGGGCTGCAACAACCTGTTCCAGGTGTTCACGGTGATTGCGGCTGGCTTTATTGTGTCGCCGTTCATTGTATGCCTCGCATTCTGCCTGCTGGCCATTTGCGTGTACTTTGGCTACCTCTATCTCACGGCGGCACGGCCGGCGAAGCGGCTGGAAAGCACGGCCAAGTCGCCCGTTTTTGAGCAGTTTGGCACGGCGCTGTCGGGCGTGGCGACGATCCGGGGTTTCGACAAGGCCGAGGTATACGTGCAGCGCATGCACCGCAAGCTGGACGACTGGTCGACGACGACGTGGCATCTGCTGCTGTTCAACCGCTGGGTTGGCTGGCGCATGTCGCTGGTTGGCACCATTTTTTCGGTTGTGGTGGCGGCCATCATCTTGGGCTCGCCTGGGATGGACTCATCGCTGGCTGGCTTCGGCCTTGCATTTGCGCTGGAGTTTGCGTCCTGTATCCTGTGGACGGTGCGTCTCTATGCCAACATGGAGCTGCAGATGAATGCGGCGGAGCGGATTATCGAGTACACGGAGCTGTCGACGGAATCGCTGGACGGGCAAAGCCCGCCAGCAGCGTGGCCGACGGAGGGCCGGATCGAGGTGGCGGATCTCAGTGTTGGCTACGCGCCGGAGCTGCCGGCTGTGCTGCACGGGCTGACGTTCAACGTCGACCGCTGCCAGCGGGTTGGCGTCGTGGGCCGGACGGGTGCCGGCAAGTCGTCTCTGACGCTGGCGCTGTTCCGGTTCCTCGAGGCCCGCTCGGGCTCTGTTCACATCGACGGCATCGACATTTCCAAGATCAAGCTCAGCGATCTTCGCTCGCGGCTGGCGATCATTCCTCAGGTAGGTGGGCGGGATGCGACGACAGAGAGGAGGGGGCAGCCAGCTAACACACACACAGGATCCCGTGCTGTTCTCGGGCACTGTCCGCAGCAACCTCGACCCCTTTGACGACCACACGGACGAGGAGCTGCGCGACTGCTTGGAGCGCGTGCAGCTGACGATGCCGCGGGTGCCCGAGTCGTCCGGCCAGGCGACGCCGGTGGCGGCGATCCCGGGCACGCCGTCGTCGTCGTCGTCGATCAAGAACACCAACATCTTCGACGACCTCAGGTCGCCCATCTCCGAGGGCGGGCTGAATCTGTCGCAGGGCCAGCGGCAGCTGCTGTGTCTAGCGCGTGCGATTGTGCGGCGGCCCAAGGTGATGGTGCTGGATGAGGCGACGTCGGCGGTGGATATGCAGACGGACGGGCTGATCCAGCGCAGCATCCGCGAGGAGTTTACGGGGTCGACACTGCTGGTGATTGCGCACCGGCTGAGCACGATTGCGGATTTCGACCGGATCCTGGTGCTCAAGGATGGCACGGTGGCCGAGTTCGGGTCGCCCAAGGAGCTGTGGGAAAAGGGCGCCGAGGACGGCATTTTCCGGTCGATGTGCGAGGAGAGCGGCGAGCGCGACAAGCTCAAGGAGGTGGTTTTGGGGGCGCCGTCGTCGTCGTCGTCGTCGGGAAATTAGCCAAGTGGCTGATGTCGGGAGATGTGCCCGGAGACGGGATGCTGAAAATTCGGATACGAAAAAGATGGTACGACAAAAGAAGGTGCGAAAACAAGAAGACGAGGGTAGAAGAAAGGACACTGAAAAACAGGTTTATTTCAGAGATTGCCAACTAGGCGGAACTATCGACATTGTGCTTTGTGATATAGATTGGCCCCCAAGAATGCACATGGGTAATATGAACAGTACCATCAAGGTTTTGCGGTATCGTCTCGTGCTCTCTCGCACTCCTTCTATGCCTTCTCCCAATATTCAGTCGTCCACTTCATGAGTCATCGTGATCATCCATCATCCGTCACATATTATCCATCATCCGCCTCATGGCAGCCGCAGTTCGTTGCGATCGCCAACCTCGGCAATGCGTTCCTGGCCGTCCCACAAGTACCGCACATGCAAGACCTTGTTGGCCCGCTGCGCCGGTGGCTGCTTCTTGTGGTAGTGCGGCGCCGGGTCCCAGAATCCCAGCAACCGGCTCTTGCGCAGACCCCGGGGAATAACAAGGTGGTCGTCGGCCGCACCGGACACCACGAGAGCCGCCACAGCCGCTGTGACATCGGCGACCTCGTAGTCAGCGGCCCAGCCGTTGCGGGTGGCCATGGCTGACGAGCTGTCCGTGGCCACCGAGACCAGGCCGCCGCGATCCGTCTGCTTCTTCGCAGCCGGGCTCTTGTACTGGAAGGACGCGCTGTCTCCGTCGTCGCCGTCAGACTCGTCGGACTCGTCGGCCAAGGCCATGCCGTACTTGGCACTCAGAATAATAAGGCGGCTGTCGTCGCGGCTGCCTCCGGGTCCGCCTCGACTGCTTTTGGCAGCGCCGGCAAACCGGTCGTGGAGCTCCCTCTGTTGCCGCTCAGTAGCGCGTTGGGCCTCGACGGCGACGGCCAGCACCATGGTCAGCTCGTCGGCCTCGGCGCGGTGGCGGGCAATCGCCTGTTCTTCTTCGTAGTCGTACTCGTCGGCCGCGGGCGTGTCTTCCTTGGCCTTGTGCTTTTGGGCTGCGTTCTTGGCTGCGATTTTGGCTGCTGCCGCCGCAGACGCTCTGCGATACGAGCGCAGCAGCTGGCAGCCAGCGACGACGGTCATTGGCAGCGCGGCCGCCCAGAAGAAGACCTGCGAGGCCATACCGAGGCCGTTGGGTCCGCCGGGGAGAAGCAGGAAGGGCACCTTGATGCGGTGCCCCAGACCGGCCCAGTAGAGCGAAACGTGGACGCTGCCGCTGCCAGCGCTCAGGGCGACCTCGAAGCCAAACTTGGGCGTGGAGGCAGCACCACTGCTGCTGTTGCTGCTGCTCGTCCAGCCACGGACTCCCCACCAGCGCACGGGAGCCAAGCTGCGCAGGGCCAGATAGCCATCGGACATGAAATGGCTGCTGGCGCACAGCTCAGCTTCGACGCGAAGGGCACTATTGCGCCGCTGTTGCCGTCCCTCGCTTGTTTTTCTGCTTTCTTGGCCCCATGGAGAGGCGACGAAACGGAGAGTCCGGCCGTAGCGGACGTAGGCTGCCGCCGACGACGGGCTGCTGAACGCTGTCGACACCGTCCAAGTAGCCGCCCCTTTCCGGGAGGAGCTCCTCCTGCCCAGCTTTCCTTCACCGGAAATGCTGGCCTCGTAGAAGTCCATGTCGTCGTCGACGCCCCTGAGGCCACGATCTGCAGGACCCGTCAGCGGCCGTCCAGCGTGGAGGCCCAGCTCCCGAGGCTGCACATTATATCCGACTTCGACCATAGGTGCGACATAGGAAGCAAAGATGGCGGGCAGCAGCAGAAGAGGAGACGGCGCCGCCGAAGACACCTCAAAAGGCGATGCCGCCGACCACCGCCACCAGCCATTGCCGCTGTCGGCACAGAGAAAAGCGTTGCCGGGTCCGATGCGTCGTGACAGGCCTAGGCCAAGCCGAGGTGAGATCTGCGGAGTCTGTGCCGTTTGCACCATCACCTCTGCATGCAACGGTCGGCTGCTGTTGTTGTGGGCCGTCTTCTTTCTAGAAAGAACAAAGGGTATAGCCTGGGCCACACGCGTCGTCACCACCAGCTGCGGCAGCACTTCAGTCTCAATATCGACGATGGTAGACGAAGGCAGCAGTGCGGGTTCGCCAAGAGGATCTGCAGGCGCATTGCTGCTGCTGCTCCAGAACAGCTCCTGGCGGAAGCCCACAACAACACGGCCGGTAGACCTGGTCTCGGCGAGCTGGGCAGCCCGATGAGGCACAAGAGTCTCCGGCAGCAGCGGCTGGAAGCGATCTGTGGCCAAAGGCACAACCGCCGAGTGACGAGCTGCCTCAGCCGCCGTTTGGGTAGTCCAGGCGTATGTTGAAGCTGAGAGGCTGACGACCGGCGTTCCGCACCGAATAGCGGCCAGTGGCTGTTTCTCTGCATCGCCGCCCAAAGCCGAAGTCGACGCCGACGCTGAACCATACCGTTTTTGCACAGCAAGCTTGGCGTCTGAAAAACGCCGCTGCAGCTGCTGAAGCCACTGCTCTGTCGGCTGACGCACGGCCGGGAGGCCAACGCTGACTGTCTTTCCTAGAGAGTAGTCGAGGGCTGCCAGCAACCCGCTTCTACTGTGGGACGGCGGCAGTTGGTGAAGACTAAACGGCAGCAATAGACGAGTGGCATCGTAGCGAAGGCCCATATCGGTAGTCGTCTCAAACGGCTGTTCTTGTCGGAGCCGCGAGAGAGAAGAAGCCGTCGTCTGAATAGTGGTCCGTACATTCGTTCCGCCACCAGAAGAGAGTACGGCATCGCTGTCGCTGCTATCAACGTCGTCAACATCACTCCCGCTACTACTCTCGCTGTCCATGCTCAATCCCTCGGCCGCATCCCCCTCCAGATCGTCTAGGTACTGATCATAGGCCCGCCGCCGCTCCGGATCGATCAGCGTCTCAAAGGCCTGCTGCACCTGGGCAAAGTAGACCGCAGCCGTGGCACGCAGCGAGGCCGGCATCATGCTGACACCGGAGCTGTGTGTATTGAGAAGCCGGAACACGTGGTAGTAGGCCGCACGGATTTCGGCCGGACCTGGAACCGGACGCCGGCGACTGAGGCACAGCAGATCATAGTGGCTGCGGTCGACGGGAAACTGGCCCTGCAGCAGAGCCGGAGTGGGCAGGGGTTGGCGGAGCGGCGATGGCGATGGCCGGCGTTGCTGCTCTTGAGGCTCCGGGGGCTGCAGATGCTGCCGGAGCTGCTGCGGGGCCTTAGCCGGCTCGACCGTCTTAACCGACTCGGCCGGCGTCGGAGGTGTCTGTGGACTTTTCGTTTCCGGTCGCCCTTCGCGGCGCTCCCGGCGCCGTTTCGGAGTGGCCTCGCCGTGTTCGGTCTCTTCGCCCTCGTCTTCTTCTTCCAGCACAGTGCTGTAGCCTACCATCACCATGTCGCTGGGATCGCCGGAGCTGCTGATATCGGCTGCTGCCGCTAGACCTGCAGCGGCGCCAGCGCCGCTGCCGAAGCCGTAGTCGTAGCCGTATCCGCCCAGTGCCCCAGCAATCACCCCCGGCGCAATGGACGGCGGCCGGCCGGTAGCCGTGTTGGAGGTGCCAAAAGTCAGCACCGAAGCCGTGTCGAAGATGGACGACGCCGAATCGTCAAAACCAAAGTCGTACACACTGCGCGTGGCCGCGAACTGGTCTGTCAGCGAGAACCGCGACTCGCTGGCCCGCAGAGCCAAGTTGTTGCCGTAAATAGGGTGGTTGCTGCTGCCGCCGGCGCCAGGACCGGAGCCTGATCCGGAACCTGATCCAGTGCCCGATTTCGAGCTCGAGCCGCCATGCTCGCGGTGGTGGCGGTGGCGGCGGCTAGACCGCGAGCTGTTGCTGTTTACCGAGGTCGTCGACTGGTTTGGGAGCAGGCCGATCGTATTGACAGACGTCGACGACGACGAGGCCGAGCCGGGATTCCGCGAGCTTCGACGATGCGAGGTTGAGGATGTTCGATGCGAGGTCGACGAGCGCCGAGACCGCTTGTTTGTGTCAGACATAATAGGTTGAACGGGGATAGGAAGAAAAAGGAAGAAGAAGCAGAAAACAAGGCTAGCAGGGTCAAACACAAGCAGAAACACAAATGACGAAAAAGAAGAAAAAACAGCAGATACGGCAGACACGGCAAAGCCGACGAAACAGACAACGCAAGACAATTATCGTTCCGTGAGATGGGCAAGATGCTGCGGGGAACTGTGGCCTGCTTAGGCTCGGCCGCAGAAGGAGCGTTGCAGCACCGTTGGTGGGCGCGAGCCCCCTAGCCGAAAATGGCAGCGCTAGCACACCGCTGTCAGCGCTCTGCTCGTCTATATTTCTGTACTTTACAGCGCTGTTGGCTAGCGGTTTCGTAGAGTTGCATACAGAGTGTCTAACTGGCTCCGATTTGCGAGCCGCTCCGTCGATATGGCACTTCTGCAGCAGAATCGTCCGACCTCGACCGGCATGCATGCAGCAACCACAGGCGCATGGCTTGCTGACAGCCTCTCCTCACCGCCTGCTGCTCTTAGCACGCCGCCATCGCCAGCCTATGAAAGGTGACTCAAATGCTCTTACATCGACAAGCCAGAAAACTTTTAGCTGTGCTGGGCCCACTCATTTTCAGCGGCTACCCCGCCGATTCCAGCAGCATAAAATACGCTGTGTTTGCCTTATGGGCAGAGGAAGTAGCAGATACAATGGCAGAGTTCACCCACAAACCTCTCATAGAATACCGTCCTCTCGCTCGTGAACTAGAAAGAATAACTACCCGAATATGTGACAGACTGTGCCCCGAGGGGGCGCTTCCTATTTGGGCAATTAGCGCAGTGACCTTGCCACCCGTGGCTAAAAAGTTTTCGCGTCTGTCTACGGAATAGTGAACTAACCGCTCTATCGCACCCCTCTGATAACTACCTCCACAAGCAAGCCAGTTGTTAGTCACCTATTACGTCTTTTTTTTTCTGTCGCAACGAGGATATCCGCAACGTCGACATCCACGCTCTCCTGGACGTGGCCGTGTCTCTTCCTGTTCTGAAGCTGCTGAACTCGCATGACCTAAGCCAATGCCTAGTTGCACGTGTTCATTATGGCCCAACTCGTGCGTTGCCCTCTCCAGCAGTGTCCGCGATCGCAATCGGACCTTGACCTTGACGAAGACTCCTGTGACTGACATAACCTACTTCCCTAGAGAGCAATTGCTCTAAAGTCTCTAGACCTTGCGTCTCTGCAGCTTCGCACACACATTACCCCCCGGCAGCGCCCTGCCTTGGCAGCATCCCAGCTCCGGTACTACTCGGCGACCGTTTCTCGAAGACAAGCCTCTATGGCTTCCTCGCCCCTCGGCAACTCCCCCGATGCCAGCATTCTCTAGTCCTTCCAGAATGCCCCTCCGCCGGCCAACCCGCAGAACCTCCCCGAGAAGATCTTCCAGCGGTATTCTATAGGCCTGGCGCCGGGGAAGGTGGTCAAGGCTGGCGACTTCATTGCCATTGTACTGTCCTCCGCCCCCTAGCTCTCTCGTCTGGCTCAATGCTAATGCCCCCAGAAACCACACCGCTGCATGACCCATGACAACAGCTACCCGGTGGCCACCAAGGCCATGAACCTAGGCCTGAAGAAGATCCACGACAAGACCCAGATCGTCATGGGTATGATTCCCCTCTCCCCTCCCATCTGCTGTCGACCTTCATGATCCAGAGAGCACCAGCTAACCGATTAGCCCTCGACCACGATGTGCAAAATCAGTCAGAGGCCAATGTGCGCAAGTACCAGCTGATCGAGGAGTTTGCCCGCAAGCACGAGACCTACTTCTACCCCGCCGGCTTTGGTATCGGACACCAGGTCATGATCGACCAAGGTAGACCAAGAAACACCGACCTTTTTGCTCCACACGCAAATATGACCGCATACTAACAGCAGGACAGGCTACGCATGGCCAGGAACCCTTTGTGTCGCCAGCGACTCGCACTCGCCCATCTATGGCGGCATTGGCTGTCTCGGCACATCTGTTATGCGCACAGATGCGGCCGCCATTTGGGCGACAGGAAGTACTTGGTTGCAGCACCCCCCGGTGGCCAAAGTCACTTTTACCGGTTTTCTGCCTCCTGGCGTCACCGGCAAGGACGTGATCCTAAGTCTCTGCTCTCTGTTCGGCTCCGACGAGGTCTTGAACCACTGCGTTGAGTTTGCTGCCTCTGAGCACACCATGGCCAGCATTCCCATCGACGAGCGGCTGTGTATCAGCAACATGTGCACTGAATGGGGTGCCCTGAGTAAGTTGACCTCAAAAACGGGCCCATGGACCAAAAAGGCAGAATTCTGATTGTGTAGGCGGCCTATTCCCCGTCCACGACGCCCTCCTTACCTGGCACCGCGCCAAGGCCACCGCGGCTGCTGTTGCCGGCAGCCCTGCCCAGGAGCGCCTCAACCACGAGCGGATCGAAGAAGTCGCAGAGAACCGTCTTGCGGCCGACGCCGGCGCCACGTACGCCAAGGAGTTCTACATGAACCTCTCGACCCTCTCGCCCTTTGTGGCCGGCCCCAACTCGGTCAAGGTCGCCAACCCCCTCAACAAGCTCGAGCCCCAGAACATCAAGATCGACAAGGCGTACCTGGTCTCCTGCACCAACTCCCGCGCCAGCGACATTGCCGCTGCGGCGCGTGTTTTCCGCGAGGCTGCTGCGAACGGCCAGCCGGCCAAGATCACCAACGGCGTGCGTCTCTACCTCGCGGCCGCCTCTCTGTCCGAGCAGCAGATCGCCGAGGAGGCGGGCGACTGGAAGGTGCTCCTCGACGCCGGTGCCATCAAGCTGCCGGCGTCGTGTGGGCCGTGCATTGGTCTGGCACCGGCCTGCTGGAGGAGGGCGAGGTGGGCATCTCGGCGTCCAACCGCAACTAGTCGGGCCGCATGGGCTCGCGCAAGAGCAAGGCGTATCTGGCGAGCCCCGAAGTCGTCGCGGCCAGCGCGCTCAAGGGCAGCATTGCCGGCCCCGGCTGGTACCACAAGCCGGAAGGCGTCGAGAAGGTCATTATCGGCGAGGGCAGCGGCAACTTTGTGGCCGACAAGGCCCGGCCCATCGAGGATGCCTTTGACAAGCTTATTGGCGAGGTCGACAGCATGATCGCCGTCGCCGAGGGCGGCTAAGAGAACGCGGCGCCGGCAGCTGCCGCCCAGGACGAGGCCTTGACCGACGTCCTCCCGGGCTTCCCGGAGAAGATCGAGGGCGAGATCGTCTTCCTGTGAGTATTGTCTGCGCGGTGGCTGAATGTCTAGCATGCACTAACACTCGACAGGGACAACGACAACATCAACACGGATGGTATCTACCCAGGTAAGAGCGCCGTTATGTCTTCTTTTTCTCCCAGCCAGGGCTAATGAGTATAATCAGGCAAATACACCTACCAGGACAACCTCCCCAAGGAGAAGATGGCCGAGGTGTGCATGGAGAACTACGACCCCGAGTTCACCAAGATCACCAAGCCAGGCGACGTGCTGGTGACCGGCTTCAACTTTGGCTGCGGTAAGCCTTTCTTTCCTTGCGTTTGTTTCTGCCTCCCCGAATAGTGGTGCTAATATTCCCTTCAGGAAGCTCTCGTGAACAGGCCGCCACGGCCATTCTGGCCCGGGACATTCCCCTCGTCGTGGCCGGTGTCTCGGCAACATCTTCAGCCGCAACAGCATCAACAACGCGCTGGTGTCTCTCGAAATCCCGCGTCTGGTCGAGCGCCTCCGGGAGGCGTTCAAGGACGCCCCGGAGAAGCAGCTGACCCGCCGCACAGGCTGGAAGCTGGTGTGGGATGTCCGCCGGTCCAAGGAGGTCATCACGGAGAAGGACGGCAAGGTCTGGGAGCAAAGGGTCAGCGAGCTGCCGCCCAGTGTGCAGGAGATCATCAGCGTCAAGGGGCTGGAGAACTGGGTCAAGTCCAAGATTGAGGCTTGAGGAACTTGGGAGGCGGAACGTGGACCAAAACCGGTGTATCTTTTTGTGTACGGTAGAAAAATGACAGGTTCAAAGAATGGGGCTTAGCGTCTTTACTGGCAAGATGGCATGAAGCACTGCGAAGGTCTCGTATATTACAACGGCTCGCCAGGGACCGCATCTATGAAGTCTAGGAGCGTATACAAAACAGGAACAGCGGACACTCTCCCATCATGCCGTACGCGAGGCGCCTCACAGCTTCGTCACCTGCTCCGGCGTGTAGCCCAGCTCCTTGAGGATGCCGGTCAGCTCGCCCTGGTCCGAGGGGCTCTTCTTGGCGCCCGAGACGGCGTTCATCATGGGCGGCGGGCCGCACACAAAGACCTTGATGTCGCCCGACTTGGGCTCCGGCAGCACCTGCTTGAGCAGCTCCTTGGTGATGTAACCGGCCTGGCCGCCCTTGGCCTCCCAGCCCGCCGGCGGCTTCTCCAGCACGTAGAACGCGCGGAACTGCTGCGGGTACGTGTTCTCGAGCTCCGCAAACTCCTTGTGCAGCAGGATGTCCTCCTCAGCAATGTTGCCAAACACGAGCGTCACCTTGGTCTTGTCCTCGCCTGCGTTCTTGAACACGGCGCGCGCCAGCTGGTACATCGGCGTGATGCCCGTCCCGCCCGCCACCAGCGCAATGTGCTCGTGCTTGTTCGGCGTCCACTTGTACTTGACAATCGGGCCCTTGATCTCGAGCTTCTGCCCCGGCACCAGCGAGTGGATGTGCGACGACATCGCCCCGCCCTCGTACTTCTTCACCAGCAGGTCCAGGTGGCCCGTCGCCTCGTCATCGCTGACCGCCGTGTACGGCCGGATCACCGGCTTCTTCGGCTTGCCCTCCTCCGTCGTGCCCTCCGGCCGGAACTTGGTCAGCAGCGCACTCGCCGCCTGCATCCCCGACACCGCGTCCTCCTCCGTCAGCTTGAACCGCAGCAGCTTCGTGTTGTGGTTCACCGCCTCCACCGACTCCAGCTCTAGCGGCACAAACCCCTGGTCGCCGCCCGTGAATGTCGCCTTCTTGCCCGCCGCCTCCGACGTCGCCGGAGCCTCCGTCTTGCCCGCCGGAGCACTAGCGGCGGCGCTGCTGCTGCTGCGCGACGAGAACGCGTAGTAGCCGCCGCCCGCTGCCGCTGCGACGCCCGCTGCAATCAGCAGCGTGTTGCCACCGCCACCACTGCCTCCGGCCGGGGCGCCGCCGGTCGAGTAGCAACGACGTGCAGCAGCCTGTTGAAGAACGTTAGCTACTTGAAGCTGAATGGGCACCGGTGCGGAGAGCTTTCGACAGCAGAAAAAACAACAGAAAACAGCAAGCAACGGTAAGAAAGAGTAAACAAGCACAGTGGCACTCCTCGAACAAGAACGGCTGGAGCCGTCCGGGTGCTCGGCCCTCGCCCACACAAATTCGGATTTCAAGCTTACCTGCTTCAGCGGTGCAGCTGCGGCCGCCGCCTGAAAGGTCCGGATTGCCGAGCGAGCAAACATCATGTCTTTATGTGGTATTCTGCGTCTTCCGTAAGATGCAATTGGATGGGTAAGCAAAAAAAGACGGAGAGTCCAACTCCAGTCTGGTAGCCCTGCTCTGAATTTAGCTGACGGGTTTAACGGCTAAGGCCTCGTTGCTCGGGCGGCCAGCGAAATCGGTCCACCAAAGCTGTGGGAGCTTTTGTTGCTCACCCTCTCCCGCAATTGCGTTATCGCTGTCACGTGATCATTATCGGCACCATTGCTCGCTGGATTGACCGATTGATGCAACCCAATGGTTGACTCGTCGTTCTCGTCTTTGATTTGCTATATAGACAAGCTATGCTCACCAGATATCATACACCTTTATGCTCTGCTTCAATGCACAACCCCCCCATCACGTCTTCCTTCCCACATCCTAGCTGCATGCTCTAAACCACACCTCCACACCAAATAAAACACAAGATAAAAATAAGCTGGAAGCCAAAAATATCCGCAAGTGCAACGCAAAGATGAAATCCCATGACCGCTCCTCCCACCGTCATATTTTGTAGACCGTGTTATGTGCAGTTCAAACGCCTTGGCCACTCATAATATAAATCGCAACGCAAACATGTGAGCAGACACCAGCAACAAAATGAGCTAGATGCAAAAGCCTATATAAAACGAACAAATAATAGCATGTCTGGCTTGCAAATCTGCAAGCTTCTTTTCCTCTTTCCGCCGGGAAGAAGAGCAGCAATATGCCGAGCCGAAACACAGAGAATCGAAAATCGTAAATAAAAAAAGACAGAAAAGGGGCCGGCGAGCCGGTTAAGGTGGAAGAAGAGGCCCGCTCTATCCCAAGTGCTTTGGCACACTAAAAAGTAGTCGTCAAGCAAGTTGGTTGCAGCCCACCACTTTCAGCCCATCACTCTTTGCTGCCCGACGTCTCCTCGGCTTGCGCGTTAGTGAGAAGGGCGTCTGGCGTGTCGGGTTTCCGCGGAGGCACGTCTTGGCTGCCTCGGCGCATCATGCCCACGTCTTGGTGATTAAGCAGCGTCGGTGTGTTCGCCTGGGACCCGCCACGCTGGCCATGGTAGTGAACCACCTGTGGGGGTGTTTGGCCGACCTGCGTGCCGAGCAGATGTTGTGGGTAGGGATCGAGATCCTTGCTAGACGTCGAGAATGTCGAGACAATGGGCTGGTGATAGCCATTTGTAGCATTGCTAGGAGTTGGCGTGTGGCCCGCAGTAAAGGCTTGGTGCTCCGGCTGAGTCGGTGTACCGCCATCGTTGGGGCTGTTGCTGCCAACCTCGGGGGCCGCGACTTGGCCTGTGAGGCTGGTCATGCCGCCTTCGATATCGCGTAGCAGTCGGACGTACTCTTCCGGGACAAGGCCGCTCTCTTCCGTCTTAGGGTCCATGGCCACAAGCCAGCCTTGGCCATGGCGATATGACACCCAGATAATCTGGCCCTCGACGAGCGGCAGCTCGTTCTCGTTCTCGCTTTCGAAATCAAAGAGTGCCACGGCCTTGCCGTGCATTTCCTCATCGGGCGATGTAATGGTGAATTGGTAGTCTCTCGAGTAGCGGGATTGGTCGTCCTCACGGTAATCGGGGGACGAGATAGGGCTGGACGCTTCCGATTCGTGTTGAAATTCCCCGTAATGGCGCGGCTGCTGCTGCTGCGTAGCCAGCTGGTATGACAGCATGGAATGGCGTGCCTGTTCCGGGGGATAGGTCACATATTCACCGCCAGGCCCGTTGGCCTCTCCGCCCTGGTTGACATAGTACCGCTCACTTCCGTCGCCGCCGGTGCCGGCATAGTATCCGCGCTCCCGGTCGTAGTTGTCGGGATGGAGAAGGCCGGAACCACCACCATCCCGTGACCGGCCTTGTACGAAAGCAGACGAAGTGGATTTATGCTTGCGGTGCCTTGAGCTGACAACCGGGCTCTGGAGGTCTTCGTCTTCGCTCCACGGCGGGCCGTCGGTGAGATAGATGGGAGGAATGTCGCCCGGGCGGTTGTAGGACGGGGTCGCCCATGACCCGCCGTCCCAGTTCATTTTGCTGTCCCAGGCCATGGGCGGATCGGATAGGCGGCGCTGCTGCTGTTGAGAGTCCAGGGCCGCAGCCAGGATCTCGGATGGCGGCCGTGAGGGCTCGAGTGGAGTTCCATAGTGCAGAGGGTGATTTGGGGGATAGGCAAAGTCACGGACGAGGGCGTAGGGGAGGCTGGAGGGGTATAACGGGAAGACGTGGGAGACAGGCCGCGACCGAGGAGGGATGGAGGTGGCCGAATACTGAGACAGCCTGTTTTTGGAAGCGTGCGACATTGGCCTTGGAATGGTCGACCGTCGCAAGGTCGGCGAGGTGATCAGAGGTGGCAGCGGCGAGTGGCTGGGATTGGATGCCGGGGACGATGAGACTGCGAGCGGAGAGGGTATGGGAGACGATGAGGACGAAGAAACCTTCGCCGTCATCACGATTGGCGAGGAAGAGAGAGAGAAGAGTAGAGAAGGCAGTGAGAGTTGGCGGCGGGAAAGGGAGGGGCCAAGGGGCGCTATTTTTCTTGATAATTTTTATACAGCACTCATATGGGAGTACATACACGCCGGTCGCAGTTCAATGAGACCCCGTAGAGGATTTTCTAGGCGTTCCTAACGTCCGCACTGGGCCTTCCGCCGAGCCACAGTAAGCGATGGGAGAGGGGCGCTTCGACCGGCGTTGGCGTCTCGTTGTGGGCCTTCGAGTAGCGTCCGGTCACCGCTTCAGAAACAAAGGTGTTCCTGGGCGGGACACTAGCTGGTCCGCAGGTTGGTATCGCCAGATCGGTGCGCCGGCGAGCGCTTGTCTGAGCTGTGCGGTATCTGTTGTCGAGTCTCGGGGCCGATTGTTTCCCTCCTCGACTACTCTGCGCCGTGCTTTGATCTGATCTTTGTCGTGCCTTTTGTGGCGGTTGCGTGCGGTGCGACTCAGCAATGCAACTCGGCGCTCTAGCCCGTCCGCCTATTCGCCGCTGGTAATCGTTGTCGCCAGTCTGGTCGATTGGCAGCAGTTTGGATTGTGGACGACGGGTCAGAGAAGTGCGAAAACACAATGTCCCCAAGACCGTCTTGGCGGTGAGCCTCGATGGTCGAAGACAGACTGTGCGGTGGCTGGGAGACAGCGTGGTTTGGTGGAGTTGCTCGAAATGCCGGTAAGGACGTCTGTTGGCAGAGGAGACGCTGATGCTGAGCAATGTGTGTCTTTGATGGTGATGATGATGGCTAGCAATGCGAAATGGTGGCGCAAAAAGGGCAGATAAGAGGCCTGGCAAGTTGGGAGCACCAGGCGGCAGAACAGGCGGCTTTGCGGCCGAGGAGCAAATCACAGAGCGTGTGCAGACGTTGCAGAACCAAGGCGGGTAGCAGAGCAGGTGCGGAAAGTGGAGAGGGGGAGGAATGGAGCGACGAGAAGCAGGGGAAAGGAAGCCAAAAAAGGATGGCAAAAGTCGGGTGTTGGTGAGAATTGCGCGAATGGGAGAATCGCAGTCCAGGTAAGAATATGGGGGGCATGAGTCGAGAGGCAGGAGGCCCGAGACAAGGAAAGTACGGAGGAGAAAAGGACAGGACCAGAGCAGAGGCCACGCCGCCCAGACGGTTTAGCTTATTGTTATTGTTTGGGGCTTGTGCTAAGCGCGCGGGGAGGGAAGAGTGGACGACGACGCAGCTACAGACGATACAGCGAGCAGTGACGGAGCGGTCGCAGTTGCTCAAACTTAGGCGACGAGAGAAGGAAGCAGCAGTGGGTCGGGTGCAAAATGGAAGGAACGAGCGCTGAGTGGCCCCTGGTGTCGGGCCGCTGGCTGTGCTGGAGAGCGCTTGGGCGGCAACGAAGGCGCTGTTGCCCTTGTCGCCGGGTGTCTGCGGCCAGCTGCAGCACAAGCCAGCGGCAGCTGGCGCCTTCCATACGCAAATACGAAGCAATTACTGGTCCATAACCACATACCCGTAAATACGTGCTGTCCGAAAGAGGAAGCATGCGTGCTCGAGGGGCTACGAAGGGCGCGAAGTGGGCGGTACTATGTAGCCGTTATGGGGATGCTTCTAGATCATGTTTGTATGCAGCAGCCAGGGGCAACAGAAAGGCCTCTGACAATGCCCGACCTACTCGTCGAGTGCATCTCGGCCACTGTGTCTGCCGTGGACCTGCTTGATCTGCAGACGAGCGGATATCACGCCTCGGCCCCTTTTCTCGAAGCCACAAAGAACAGGAACGCAGTGAAGCAGCTATAGAAATAGCACAGAACTGGCAGGGATGGCTCCCATCCAGGACCAGTAGACAGGCTGTTGGGGGTTTCGTCGGTTCTTCAGGGCGGCTTCTAGCCATGGCAGAAGCTCCCTTGCGCACATCATTTCCCAGGCGGCTCTTAAACCGGATACGCGGGGAGTTGGGCGAGGAAGGCGACCAAGAAATGAAGAAGGGGAGGAGAAGGGAGGAGGGACAGGAGCCATTACGACAAGGATTCTAGGGGCAGGCAGCTGTTACTCGTAACTATAGCACTGCGTACTGGTACAGTGGAAGAGCTAGAGAACAGGGGCCATGACACGGCATGGAAGTGTTTGGTGCCTCGATCGGGACTTGTGCGGTTCCGTTGAGCGAGGAGGGCGGAAGCGGGAGCAAGCGTGCTTGGAGAGATCGCCAACACTCACTCATGCTGCCCGGAAGGCGCAGAAAGCAGACGAACACGGACTGTAGCCCATTTCTTTCGCTTTCTATCGGCTAGGGAGACCTCGGACGGCCTCAAGTTTCCCAGAGGTCCAGCCAAAGCGATCCGGCGGCACCAGAGTAACCGAACAGCAGCTGCTTCGGCACAGCCCCTTCATTCTGTAGGTGTAGGATACATACAGAATCGGTGTTGTAACCGTACTCTATGCCGTTCCGTGTGCTAGTTGAGCAAAGAAAAATGGGCGCTGCCACATAACACGAAGTTTTCCCATGTCCTCGTTTGGCCGATGCGCTGCTCATATTCTATTTCTAGCTGGATACCGTTACCGTCAGGCCGCATCCCACGCGGTGCTCATATCGGCCGCGGTCAGCACGGTTTGTCTTCTGTAGCAGTCGGCAGCCGCCGTGTCGGTTGTTTCATCCTCGAAGTAGTGGTTGTCCTTTTAGTGCGTGTATGTGTTCCAGCCGTAAAAAGCCAGCCAATCAGAGGCGGAGTCTATCCTTTCCCAATCCAGGCTAGCGCGGAAGAGGTGAAAACAGCTAAAAGGAAAAAGGCAAGCCAAAAGCACAAAAATGCAAACGAAGAAAAAACATTCCTCTTTCCTCCGCGACCACTCAACGAGGGCTACACCACTTTTGTCGCGGCCGATGCCCACGCTTCTCGACATCGGGTGAGCGCCATGCAAATGACCTCCTGCTGGGCTCTGCTGTGCTCCGACTGCATAGAAGCAAGCGGCTCCTAAGGTGAGAAATGATTCACAACCCCCTCGTGGTCGCTGTGCTGGTCTTTGCTCTCTTGTCAACGTGATGATATTTTAATATTGGAGCTGTCTGATTCACTTGATGACAGAACTTATAATACGCAACTAAATCTGATACTTGCAAGAGACAGACCCACGTGCCCTTTGCTATGACTGTCGATGCTGCGATCCCAAGCTAACTTTTTGACTGCTTTGGTTCAGGTTCAACGTTTGGACGCGTTTCGATCCCATTTTCCCTCTCATCCCGACCTAGGTCTGCTCTGTGTATTCAAGCATGGCTGCCATCAACGGGTCGGCCCCGCCTATGCCTAGCTCACCGCCACAGAGCAGCGAAGCAGCGGCGGCGGCAGAAGGACCTGACTTCAAACTCAAGTTCTGCACAGTGTGTGCCAGCAACCAGAATAGGTGCGTGCAAAGCAGCATCTCTATTATTTGGTCCGCAAATGCGTTGGAGAACTCGGGCTAACCAACTCTAAACAGATCCATGGAGGCACATCTGCGTCTGGCTCAGGCCAACTTTCCAGTGATCTCCTTTGGCACTGGTTCTCTTGTGCGGCTTCCTGGTCCGACCATCACTCAGCCGAATGTATACCAGTTCAACAAGACGTCCTACGACAGCATCTACCAAGAGCTGGAGTCCAAGGACGTGCGGCTGTACCGGGCCAATGGCGTGCTCAACATGATTGACCGCAACCGCGGCGTGAAATGGGGCCCCGAGCGCTGGCAGGACTGGCAAATCGGCATTCCCCGGCTCGAGCACAACTCGGACATGGGCAGCGGCGGCACAGAGGGCGGCGTTGTGGACGTGGTCATCACGTGCGAGGAGCGCTGCTGGGACGCTGTGATTGACGATCTGCTCAACCGCGGGTCGCCGCTGAACCGCCCGGTGCACGTCATCAACGTCGATATTCGCGACAACCATGAAGAAGCGGCCGTGGGTGGCCGTGCCATTGTGGATTTGGCCTCGTCGCTGAACGCTGCGGCCACAGAGGAGCGCAACAAGGTCGGCGCGGCGCATTTTGATACCGGCAGCGCCTCCAGCCGGTCGACCTTTGACGAGCGGGTGCCAGACATTCTAGCCGAATGGCAGGAGCGGTGGCCGAGTCTGCCCTGCACATGGACGTTATCGTGGTTTTGAAGCCGGAACTCGGCCCACGAGTTTC
This sequence comes from Graphilbum fragrans, assembly GCA_001513895.1. Taxonomy (NCBI): domain Eukaryota; kingdom Fungi; phylum Ascomycota; class Sordariomycetes; order Ophiostomatales; family Ophiostomataceae; genus Graphilbum; species Graphilbum fragrans. The sequence goes on from LLKO01000014.1 coordinate 185,081, forward strand.
TTGCGAACGTGATGGCCTCTCTGACGGTCTACCTATTCACCTAGGTCATTGGGACCATCATTCACCGCCCTGGCCAGTTGCTGGAATGCAATAAGGGCGGAATTTGATGGCCTATGGAGAGAGGGGCCGATGGCCGCCTGGTTGAAGGAGAAATGAAACTAGCCACCTTGAACAGGGCATACAAGAGGGCAGTTTTTTTCCTAGCAGCATTGCTAGGAGGCTCAGTTCTTCTCCCTAGTTCAGCGCCACGACCATTTGCTATGCACGAGATTTGCAGGGCCTGGGATATCTAGTCAGCGGATGCTATTCAAGGGAGCTAGCACTGCTCAACAAGGAAGCATCGTTAGGGAAATAGTTTCGATGAGCAGACGCCGCAGAATATATGCTTGTCGCACGGTATCATGCCTCTATGTTTTTACGAGGGCAAACGGGCTAAATGCAATGGCGTAATCACATATGCGGATGATTTTACGGCACAGGGCAGCCCATACTGGTAGTTAAATGAAAATAGTGGCAACCCTAGGAGCGGCACCGTACTGTTGGACCGAGGCGGCTGTTCCTCGTGAGCTCCTGTCTATCACCTCATCGCACAGTAGAGAGGCGAGGGTTGTTGGCTACAAGCTCCTCCCTATATCTAGGCGAGTGCGCGCTCTGCTCGTCTTCTCTGTCTTTGGTATTTATCCTCCTTATCCACATTCTGTCCTGCCTTTTCCTCCATCCGATCGCCATTCTACCCGCCATAATGACGAAAGCCGAGCCTCAAACGGTAGCCAGTGCGGAACCTTCCGGTGTCGGTGCTTCTGCTGCAGAAAAGGAGCCGTGCCCGGATATTATAGCGAGTCCGTCGTCCCATGATGATATTTCAGACAGTCCGCAGGGGCACCGGGGGGCAGACGATGTGGTCTACGTCAAGGGCCATCCGGTAATTGAGACCGGTAAGCCTTTTGTGGTCCTTCTGTGCTATCGCGGCCGTTTCTGACATGCGTGGGCCTCGATGTGTCCAAGTTCCTGGTCAGCACGCGCGATGACGGCGACCCGGCGCTGACATTCCGGTCGATCGTGCTTGGGTCGATCTTCACGGCGCTGTCGAGCGTGGTCACGATGCTATACACGTTCAAGCCATCACAAGTGCAGGTGTCTGCCGTCTTCTTGCAGCGTACGTGTCCTACGAGAGGGAGAGACGGAAGTAGAGAAAATAGGAGCCAGCACTAACACACTCAGTTCTCATCTTCCTCTCCGGCGAGGCCTGGGCCATTCTCACACCTCATCCTAAATCCACCCAGCCAGCATGGCTGCAGCGAGTGCTCCGGTTCGTCAGCAGCGGGGAGCCGTTTGGGATCAAAGAGCACGTAGTGGCATCGCTGATTGCATCGTCAGGCAACAACGGGCTGTCAGGCGTAGAGGTGTACGCGGTGGAGCGGCTCTTCTACGGACGCACGGTAACGGCGACGACGGCGGTGCTGGCGACGTTCTCTATCTCGCTGTGCGGGTTCGTGGTGGCCGGTCTGCTGCGGCCGCTGATCGTGTATCCGGCAGAGATGGTGTACTGGTCGACGCTGCCGCAGGTGGTGCTGTTCCAGAACCTGCACTTTGACCGGCGGGCGAACCGCGAGCGGCTGCAAAAGTTTGCCATCGCATTGGGACTGGCGGCCGCGTGGGAGCTGTTCCCGGCGTACATGATGCCGTGGCTAGGCGGCATGTCGGTGTTCTGCGTGGCATCTGTGGCGGCACCAAAGGAGGTCCGCCGGGTGTTGGGCAGCGTGTTTGGCGGCGTGACGTCCAACGAGGGCCTCGGGCTGCTCAGCGTGTCGCTCGACTGGCAGTACATCCAGAGCACGTATCTGTCGCTGCCGCTGAAGCAGCAGGCCAACTCGTGGCTCGGCTACGCCGTCTTCTACGCGGCCATGCCGGCGCTGTACTACAGCAACGCCTTTGGGGCGCGTGATCTGCCGTTCATGTCGACGGCGCTCTTCGAGGCCGATGGCTCCAAACTGGCCACGTCGGCCATTGTCGACGACCGCGGGCTCATCGACGAAACCAAGGTGGCCGCGGTCGGGCTGCCGCGGATGACGGCCACGGCGGTCTGGGGCTACTTCACTATGAACGTCGCCATCGGGGCGCTCATCAGCCACGTGGTGCTCTTCTACGGCCGGGACATGGTGCAGGAATGGCGCCAGGCCCGGACGCGGTCACAGCCCGATCCGCACTACCAGGGCATGCTAAAGTACCGCGAGGTGCCGCTGTGGTGGTACGGCGTGCTGTTTGGGCTGTGTTTCGTGGCCGGGCTCGTGGTCAACGGCCTCGGCGACACCACGCTCCCCATCTGGGGCTACATCGTGGCCCTGCTGCTCGGCGGCACCCTCGCACCGTTTTCGTGCGTGCTCTACGGGCTCTACGGCACCGGCGTCGGTACTAACCAGCTGTCCAAGATGGTGGCCGGCGCCGTGCTGCCCGGACGGCCGCTGGCCAACCTCTTCTTCGCCAGCTGGTCGCACCAGGTCATCCTGCTAGCCGTCAACCTCGCCAACTGGCTCAAGGTCGGCCAGTACACCAAGGTGCCGCATCGCGTCATGTTTGTCACCCAGATCTACGCTGCCCTGCTCGGTGCCGCCCTCAACTACGTCGTCATGGCCACCATTGTCACCCACCAGCGCGACCTGCTCCTCGATCCCGAGGGCTCCAACGTCTGGAGCGGCTCTTTTGTGCAGTCTCTCAATGCCCAGGCCGTCTCGTGGTCGCTGGCCGCGAAGATGTACGGCCGCCACAGCCGCTATCTGATCGTGCCGCTGGGTCTCGTCATCGGTCTCACCCTGCCCGTCGTCCATTGGGTGCTGGTCACCCGTGTGTTCCCGCGGCTGCGTGCCTGGCCGCTCAATACCGCCATTGTCGCGTCCTATGCCGGCCAGATGTACTTTGGGAACACCTCGTGGATCTGGTCGTCCATTGCCGTGGGCGTCTTCTCGCAGATGTGGCTGCGCCGCCGGCTGCCGCACATTTACAACAAGTACAACTACCTGATCGGCGCCGCCCTCGACGGCGGCTCGCAGCTCGTCATCTTCGTCTTGTCGTTTGCTGTTTTTGGGGCCAGCAGCACCGAGCACCCCTTTCCCACTTGGTGGGGGAACCCGGCCGGCAACCCGGATCACTGCATCTAGGGCTGGAAGAAAGACAAGAAGGCACCTCGGGAAAATGCTGAAATAGGGCAAGATAAATGCTAGATAATGCTAGAAGTAAAAATACAAATGATGCTTGGCTGATACTCCATAAACCTGATGTAGTAGCAAGAGGACAAGTGAACAAAAAACCAGGGCCGTGTGCAAAAGGGTATAGAGAAATCTATCGAACAATAGGGAGGAAGAGAAATCTGTCTAAGGTGGGGAGAAAGAGAGAGAGAGATGGTGTAGGGTTGTCAAGGTTAAGGGATCAAGAGAGAAAGGAATCAGCACCCGTCATTATTATAGGCTGTGTTCAGATGTCGGGCTAGACTGGACCCAGCCCATGGTTTCGGCTAGCTTCGTGGCGGGATGCTCACAGCCGTGCCGTCCAGCTCCTGAGCCATGTACGCCTCGTGTCCAGGTGCTTCCTGCGGTGGCAGCAGTGGGGGCATCGGGGCCTCCTTGAAGCCGACGTCGCTAGGTGTGAGCTCCTGGCTATCGTGGTGAGCCTTCCGACTGGCCCGTTTTCGGCCCATGATAAAGGCGGCCACCACCAATGCACACAGCACAATGCCGCCCAGCACCGATCCGATCGCAATGCCGGCAATGGCGCCCTTGCTCAGTCCGTTTCTCTCTGATGTTGGCGTCGTGGTGGCGCTGGTCACAGAGGAGGGTCGTGAGGGAGACGATGCTGAAGTGGACGATATAGAAGACTAGAACACAGACGCAAACGAGGTCAGAATGGGGATGTCTTAGATGGGAAGGCAAACGATGGCAAGCAATAAACACACTGCACTTACAAAGTCAGAACCAGACGTGGTGGCCACTTCCGCATTGTGAATTACGTAGGCGTATGCGTTGAGAGCACCAATCACCGACCTGACATGCGCAGAGCCATCAGAAACAGCCGTTATGGTCAGGACCGCCGATGTAGAGATGCCAATCTCAGACTTGCACCGCAGCGTTGATTCCCACGCATAACTGGCCGTAGATTGGCACTGCATGAACCTGTAGACAGAGTTAGGACAGATTCGTGATTCCCCAACCTTTCACTCTGAAGCAGAACATACGGAGGACAACATGTCGCGACAGTCACATTAGTGCCGGCCGACGTCTTCACAGTTGAGCAGGCCTGCGTGTAGCCCGCTGGACAGGTGCCTGGCGTATAGAAGTTGGTCGTCTGTGGCTTGTAGTTGGCCGGAAAGCATGAGTCGGTAGACGCCGGCCCTTGCATCAAAACGCCGTTGGTCAACATATAGATGCGTCCCAGAGACGACTGGCATTTCGCCGACGGTGTGTAGGCCGTCAAGGGGCCCAACGACATGATTGCGGAATCTGTGGGGGTAGAGGAGGGAGAAGAATAAAGGGAAAAAGTAGACACGGAGTCGTCGTGGTTACTCCGTACAGAGAAAGAGAGAGTCGACCACGAAACAGAGGCTGTCAGCTGGCTTGCGTCGCCGTCCGCGTCATGAGCAACAAAAAAATGGATGTTGAGCTTTCAGAGCACGAACCAACGACGAGTGCAAGCGATGAGAAAGGACGGGGTGATCATAATCAGCCAACGGTACTCCGTACGAGTACACTGTTCGGGCACAACTACGGGTACATACATTCAGAAAACGGAGTACCTGCATAACTGCCCGCACAAACAAAGTATGGGCTAGGATGTACATACTCCGTACGGAGTAGTTGTACTGTAGTGTACACTTGCCCTCCTCCGTACTCCCCGGCCTGTCAGACATGGGCCGTCTCGGTCTCTCAACAGGCCGCCTTGCCCCCCTACAGTTCCGCTTCTCTACTGTGGCGCCTAAGGCTGCGCCATGCTTATGGAAGGATCTACAAGGATTTGGGTGCATGTAACCAGGGAAATGCCAATGAGAGCCCAGGACGGCTCTAGCAGCGTCGCATTGCGTTTCACGCTACCTGGGCAATGGGCTTTCAAATTTTAGGTGCAGCGTACGGAGGACTCCTTGCGGATACTTGAAGTACTGTAGCCGTCCTGTAGTGTACATTTAGCACAGCCCCTCTGGGCATTCTCGATACTGTAAATATTTTCAGTTGACCAACGCAGCATCATACGAGCTATAATTATAGTGTAGTGTATACTACGACTGCGAGTACATCCGTGCTGCCAATTTCCTAGAAAATTTCATAACGTGCTTGGCATTCAACTACGGGGCATCCCTGTAGCTATGAGTGCCCCTTTAGCTGTCTCGGGCCCAATTAGCTATGTACAACTACATAGAACAAATAAACACGGGGTATAAATATTAGACTGGTGCATAGACAGAGTACGACGTACATCGGGGGGAATGATACGTATGCGTTATATGACTAGTTAGCCTCATCGCAGCCTCGGGGCACAGGTGGCTGTGCCCTATTATTGCCCTTTCTTCTCTGTGCCCGGAGGCCAAATAATCGAGGTCATGGCGTCAGCATATTATGTGCCCGAAAATTGGATGTGGCTAAGGACACGGCAAGGCAAGCCATTGGGCAGAACAGCCTGTACTTTAAATAGCCCACGCACGATGAACTCTAATACGATCGTGGGGCACACATCATCCGAGTCGAAAATACCTGCAAAGTCAATATGCAGGCTAGACACGACAAATCCTGTATTCGTTACCATCCAGAATGGCCGGATGAAGCCCATCGTTTACTCCGACACATGAATGTCAAAGCTGAAGCGGGGCTCTTTTGGCGCTTGCTGCTGAACACGGCCAAGTCTTCTACCTTCTGCCACAACCAAGGAACGACTTCTCTTTACCACTCAGTGTTGCAGCCCAGAACAACCACGCCAACATCGGCATGCTTCTTCTGGAAAATACCAATGAATGGCCCTCTTGACCTTACTAGGTCTGTCTCGTTTTTCAGTCTTATCGCACATACTATAAACACCTGTGAAGAAGCTCTCGCAGCAGAGATGCTTAGCTTGTGTAGCCCAGCTGTCGATCAATACGATGTGGACAGTTGGCCTTTTGGTCCTCGTAGTCAGCCTTGCATCGAGGTTCCTAGTATTGGCTGCCGCTAAAGGTCTTGCATCAAACGCTGACACCCTTCTGAGCGCTTACCATGCCGATGTCAACTTTATGTGCTCATATTATCTTGTGGGCTACAACAGACTACAAAGTATCAAGTCCAAGATCGGTCACGAGGATGTAGTATTTCTTGGTCCTGACCTTTGCAGGAATCTAGATGTGTCACCGCCAACATCCACGATTAAGCGAGGGGATAGCGAGGTGGCTCTCATTCTAGGAAAGTATGGAATTGAGCTCGGTCTCTCTAACCTTCGTCGATCTTCGATGCTGGCTCCTGGATCTGATAGTGGGAATGAGGTGGTGGTAGAGGTGCTGAAACAACGGTATATCATCGGCCTCACCATGGAAAGAGGAAAGGAGACCGAAAGGGGAGCAACACCATCGATATTCGCCGCTCGTTTTGGACATCTCCAAGTACTGCAAGTGTTGCTTGACCAACCTGGCATCAATGCATTCGGCCAGACAGAGCTAGGTGGACTCCCATGATGAGCGCTTGCAGATACGATATAAAGATGTCATATGGGCGTTGCTAAACGATTCCAGAACGAAATTGTGCAATCGATATGGCACAGAGACGTTTCTTGTAGCCGCCGGATACGGCCGCATGGATGTCTTTCAGCTTCTTTGGCGGTCGGGTTGCTTTGAGCTAAACACCAGAGACAAATATGGCAACATAGCATTGATTCTTGCAGCTATGCAAGATGAAGAGGAACGGTCATCGTTGTTGCTATACACAAATCAATTCAATGTCAACGATAGAAACCGAGACGGACAAATAGCTTTGATGGTGAGCAAAGCAACAAAACAGTAAGACACATGCACAATGTGCACATCAACGCTGCAGTCACGCCTGCTGCTTCTGTAAGCTCCAGTTCATCGGCTAGAACTACCGAGCGAAACAGAAACCGCAAGATCCCGCCATAAGGTTGCAATCATTGAAGGCCGTGGGCTCACTACCATTCCACCCAATCCTCGCCGCTGCATCCAGTCTTCGACGTGGGCCACATGAGGTTGGACTTTTCAGGAGGGCGTTCTCTCAACCCGCTGTCTTTTCTTCACCAAACAGGGTATGTCCTATGAGTGCGACAATATGGTGTGCCGTGAGACTCTCTGTTTGCTACTGAAGGTGGAAAACGACATTGCGAAGGGCGGCTCACATCTCATGAAACCTTCAAGGGTATACGAGCCGCATCCATTTCGCGAGTCACCCAGGTGGAGCAACCATCCCGTTTTTAACTACTGAAGGAGTATTCGGAACGACACTTGACATTTGATGATGATATTGTCAATGTAATGCTTGGGATATTCCAGCAGCTTGCTGAGGATGCAGCATATCCTATGTACCATGTGTGCAGCGTGCCCATTCTTCACACTACTTTCAATCGACCAATCAGTTCTCATCCGCATCAATATAGCGATGCCTTGGCCTCTTCAGCTACTTCTAGCAGACTGAACGGTTTTGTTTTCGGGCTCTGCTAGATTCCTACGGAGCGAGCCCGGCGGCGGCTTGCTTTCCGAGCTAGTCCTGGGCTGGGTGGCACGCTGTCATTGATAGCATGTACAAAATCCAGCGCTTCGAATCTGAGGATGTTTTGTCTGCTGCGGATATATCTATCACACCTAGTTCTGATGACAACGAGCGTGAATCTAAGCCTTTCTTGACAACCAGTGCACCGTACGATATTACCGTTCTTGAAGTCACTGGCTACAGAGTTCCCGTCAAGATCCGCACTACAGGCAAGCGGGACGACAAATGCACGGGATGGGCTGGCACAGTGGGTGTGGCGGCCGGCGCGGTGCTTCCGCTATCAGGGCCATTTTGGCTCACTCGAGCCGACGACGAGGTTGGGGGCGACAATGCTTTTTTTGCGAGTCAATTACAGCAGAGATCATGGGAAGGCTTATTTCTGGCTGAAGTTGTTGTAGGTCCTACAAGGATAAAGGACACATACGTCCTCATCGTTCAGGATGCGCAACATAGTCAAAACCAGCAGGGAGTATGTTGGGAGCGGGTTGGACCGTTGAGGTTAGACTGTGCCTGGCTTGATTTCGAAAAGATGGAGAAGAAGACATGGAATCTTGTGTAGAAACTGGAGAGATCACTTACATCGGCTCACATTAGTTTGGAGGATATATCTAAACAAAAGCACAAGAACATGCCTTTCTGTAAACCCTTTAAGAAGCCTAATATTTATCAAGCTGGCTAGACGTGAAGCACTGGAGTACATCAGGCCATATTCGTCTACTTGCAGAACTTAAACCAGCATTCATACAATACTAAGGAGAAAGCACTGTCTATACTTTTCACTTATATTTTTCCAACAAAAATCAAGCGGCAATTTACAAAGTCGTAGTTGTTCGGCCGTGGGTACTATTGTGGGGAGTTGGATCAATGCCTTCGTTTCCGCTTACACTGATCACGTATGTGCTAGTAAATACACTAAACCGGATGACGCTGGCCGCGGAAAAAAAATCACCCTATCCTAAGGTTTTGAACCACTTGGTTTGAGGAGGGGTTACGCCATCTCTACCGTCGAGAAGAACACAGCTTATGAATGTTCTACAAGTGTGCCTCTAATTACATGCTATATTTACTTTTTTAATAAGACAGCCTTGTTGTATGAAATAGAAACTGGCTGTGAGAATGGGCGACTTTACGGCTGTTCCAAGCGTTGATTTCGGGCGGCTACAGTCTGATGAGACAAAGCCGGCCGAGCTGTCGAATCTCCGCGATGCATTATTTCGAGTTGGTTTCCTGTATCTCGTCAACACTGGCGTGGAGGTGAGTTGCCCTGGAAGCCTGTTCTTCTTCACATTTCTCCTTGAATAACAGACTTGCTGATAAACCGATGGTAGCCACTGATTGAGAGCATGTGTGGCTTCGTGCCAAAGGCATTCGCCGTTGAGGAGAGCGAGCGAGACCGCGTCAACATGCGCAACTCGGCATCGTTTCTGGGCTACTCGGCGCTTGGAGCAGAGACGACGGCCACTCGGACAGATATGCGAGAGGTAGGTGCCAGCAGAAGAGGCAACGATAAGGGAAGAGAAATGTGAGCTAATAACAAGGCTAGCAATACGACTTTGGATCGTCTGTCAAGGCGGACTGGAAGGAAGGGGAGCCAGAATGGCGGAAGCTTGAGGGACAAAGTCAGGTACGTCTACTGAGAATAAGGTACGCGGCCGATTAACCGCAGCCTTGTATGCTCATCAGCCTACAATAGTTTCCCCAATTGGAGGGGTTTCGTGAGGCTACTGAAGCGTACATAGCGGCCTTGGACAAGATATCTGCATCATTTATTCAGCTTGTTGCCGAGTCGCTGTCTCTGCCACCAGACACGTTTGATGAGTTCTTGGGACGGATGCACCGGCTGAAAGTGGTCAAGTACCCGGCTAGTGCTCCAGGAACGCAGGGAGTAGGCCCTCACAAAGATTCGACCGGACTCTTCACGTTTCTGTACCAAGACGACGTGGGGGGTTTGCAGGTGCTCAGCAAGGCAGGGGAATGGATTGACGCCCTGCCTATCGAGGGCAGCCTTGTGGTGAACGTGCAACAGGGATTCGAGGCGATCACGGGTGGCGTGTGCCCGGCGACGACCCACCGCGTCATTGTAGGTGCTGGCGGTTGATCATGGAGCTGCGAGTGCAACAAATACGTATTCTGTACGCTCGGAACACGGCACGAGAATAAGAACAAAACAAACGGGGGGGGAGGGGGAAGCGGGAGCAGGCCCAGCTGGCTAACAGAAACGCTTAACAGGCACCGACATCGACGGTCCGGTACAGCATTCCGTTTTTCCAGGCCGTGCGTCTCGACCTGACTAGCTCAGAGCTGAAGCAAAAGGCAGCTCACATCGTGGCGAGGATTCCCGTGACAGACGACCGGAAAAAGCGAGCGGTCGATGTGCCCAGCGAGTTCCTGTCGCCAATATTCTCCTGTGTGAGTATGGCAGTGGGATAGTGTAGCAAAATACAGAGTAGCAAGAGGCTGCTAGCAAGAGACCTTGTGCTAACCAAAGGCCGTGATGGATAGCTTGGTGAAGCGCAGCTACGCAACCGAGTCGTCAGCCACCCGGACGTTGGGCAACGGTGGTATCCCGAGCTGTACCGCAAGTACGTGACACAAAAGATGGCATTCTAAAACAGCAGCATCTTCGCTTGCAGGTCCATTTTTGTTTCGTCCGGAGAGGCTGAGTCTGTGTCGACGCGTTCTGCCGGGGTTCGTCTGTTATTTTGGTCCAAATTATGGCGGATATTCTCCGCGAGGATTGGTTGGCACGATTGTGGTTGTCTTGCATGGCGTGGAGAGGAGCTGCAACGAGCCCACAGCACCAGGGAGTGTGTGAAGCAGAACCGGCGCATGAAGCAAAACTCCAGGAGAAAGAAAGGGGGTAAATATCAGACGCTGGAGGGAGTGCCAAACACGTGATGGCGTGGGATTTTAAGCTTTTTGTGCTGCCGGAGCCAGAGCGTGCATAAAAGTGGTTCCACTGTCAGTCAGGGGCTTGGTGCCTGAGGCTGGAGGATGTTCCTTCGTGTATGTATGTCTGTACGGAGTATGTATGTAGGGGTAGATGGTGGGCCAGACATATGCAGGTAAGATACAAATGTCTGGCCCGAAGTCAACCACAAAGCACAGTCAGTATGGAGCCGCATATTATTATATTACGACTTGAATTGCAGAGGGTCCAGAGCATAATAGCGCCAGAAGGCACCTGGGCCATAATTTCGGCTTTGTGGGGCATCAGATGGAAAGAGCACCCAGCAGGGCCGCTCTTCGTCCGTCCACGTAATGGCTGGCCCCCCAAATCGGGCCTCGCTCTTTCCTCTCCGGGGGACGACAAGACTAGTGACCACAAATACGTCTACTACGGGAAGGCGTGCCCGTGGCGGCGATGTGGCTGCCGCAGCAGCTGTTGCATGCCTGCTTAACTACAATAGCTACAGCTACTGCGCACGACGTACTCGTAGTCCACGCATATTCTGCAGCGAATACGTCGTACCTGGGGCGGCTGGACTGTGCTGAGCTCTGTGGTCGAGGCCGCTGGGCCAATTTGCGGTGTGCTACCAGAAGTGGGCTTTTTAGCGCGCGCCACGCAACCACACGCAGCGCTGAACCCGCTAGCAGGCCGAACTACGCCGTGAAGAGCACTTGCGCCAGCGCTAAGTGCCCTCTCCAGGAACAATGGCAGAACGGGAGACGACTGCAAAACAGGCACAGGGGGACGAACTGTACACTATGGACCAAAATAAATAACAGCACAGGCACTGCTCCCCTTTCGACGGGCCCAGCCGCCCAGCATCTGGCCAATCAGAGGCGGCCAATCGGCCCCAAAAAAGCCATCGTCACAGCAAATCGTCGCATCAGCCAGAGATTGGCTTCATGTGTCTTCTATCGCAGAGTGGAATTTCTCCTCCCGTGTGCTAGTATGTATGTATGTATCTTACATACACTACGCCGTACGAGCAGTGGCTGCCAAAAACTTGGCTCGCCAGCTTCACTGCCGTCGCAGTCGTAACTTTCTTGGCGCCCTGTTTCTTCTGGATTGCATTGGTAGGAGCAAGATACTCGTAGTTCTTCGGCCCTAGCTCTCAGCACGAATGCTGGCCCAGTTCACGACTCGCTCTTGCTGCGCTCGCATTCTTGGTCCTTGGCCTCGCTCCCTTTCCATTCCCGTTGCCCTCCACTTGTCTCCCTGTCGAGGCTCCATCAATGTCCCCTTTGTCGTCTTTCGTCTTATTGCGCTGCGATTGGTCTCCCTCCGACCTTTGTTGCGTGGTTCGTGCCCACACCCCCCAAAATATCCCCTTTGCCGGGCCATTCTTTTCACGTTTCAGCATCTCCCGTCGCCTGTGTCGCGGATTTCTGTCCTTTCTGCTCTCCCCTGCCTCCCTTCTTTCGTTGCTTTTGGCATTTTCCGTCCTTCTTTTTGTTTTATTTTACTCCCTCCTACCGAGGTGTTTTTTCGCTATTGTTTTCTTCTTCCATTCGTTCCTTCCTTCCCATTGACCCCTGATCTGCAGCGTCGTTGTGTGCTGGGCTGTCCTCGCCGCGCGCAATCGCTCCTTCCCTATCCCCTCCCACTCGCTAGTTTCCCTTGTTAGACGCATTCCATATTAGTCCCCGCCTATTCTGGACCCTCCATCCACCCCTTTTTCCTGTGCCCTTTCCTCTGCCTCTATTTTTTAATACTCCCTCTCCACCCTCCATCAGCGCCGCCACACGCCTCCCGACTGGCTGGCTGAACATTTGAGGACACACGAGGAACACGCCCGACCAACCAACCAGCCGACAGCCCGACCGCGATTCGAGCACATCCATCTGCAGCGACCCGAAGAACCACACACTTGCGTGACGAATCGCATTTCCAACGGCCGATCGAACAACCAAGACGAGACCGGATTTGCGAAAAGAAAGGAATTAGACGGAGGAATAGGGCTTCCGAAGATACCGAGAACCTAGGACGACGCGCGAGAGATTCCACACGCACGCATACAAAGAACGGGAACAGAGCCAGAGACACGCGCCGGACAAAGAAGGAGGAGCACGGGGCATTCGCTGGCAAGAGGACCAACAAAACCACTACAGCCGATCCGAACAACCCTCACAACCCTCACAACCCTCACCACCCTCACACTCGCTCACAGATCATGAATGGCCGCAATGCGCCGCTCTCACCTGTATCTCTAGGCGACAGTGATTGGCCTTCCAACTATCCAATGGACAAGGACGAGCCGTATGCCAACAACCGCAGCCAGCTGATTTCCCCTCCCAACTCCGGCGGCCCCTTCTCCGGACCGATGAACGGCTTTCCAGCCGGCCCCAGAGCCGGCGGCGGCGGCGGGCCTTCCCCTCCACCGTCCATTGGCCGGTCCAGTATCGGCACAAACATGTATGCGCGCAGCGAGAGCGGCCGCAGCCAGCGCGACGATGGCGCCGAAATGGTCCTCGGCGAGCACTATGTGGCTCTGAAGCGTTTTCTGTCCCAGACGTCACGCGACGGCAAGCCAACGCCGCCAGCCAATAAAGCACGCGACAAGCTGCAGCGCCTGACCTCTGTGCAGTTTCTCGAGCTCAGCACCGACGTCTTCGACGAGCTCGTGCGCCGACAGGCCTTCAGCCGCCGTCCTCCAAATGCGCCGCCGAATGTCGGCCCTCCCTCCTATCTTTTGCCCGAGGAGAACTTCCACCCCAAACGCAACCAGGCCCGCCAGAAACTGGCTTCTCTGGGTCCTCCACGCTTCCGCGACCTGGCCACCGACGTCTTCTGCGAGCTCGAGCGCCGCTACCCTGGATTTGCTGCTGGCGATATTCCACGCATGAACAGCCCTTCTTCAGCACGTGCTCCAAGCCGCTCCCAAACGCCCGTCAATGGCAACATGAACGGATTTCCGCCTCGGGGCCAGAGCCGCCGCCGTCCCTCCGAAGCGGGCTCTGTTCGCTCCATGCGCAGCGGATTGGGCCCCATGGGTCCTGGTCCTGGAGGCCCTGGAGGCCCTGGTGCCGGTTCTTTGCCGCCTTCGCCCGGCCTGCCGCCAAACAGCTTTGACCGGCCGCTGCAAAAGCAATCGCAGAGCAACACCATTGTGCCCAACAAGAGCACCATGGTGGAAGAAGATGATGACGCCCTGATCAGCCCACTAAGCAATGGGAATGGCATTAATAATAACGCCCCGATAAACGGCAGCCTTGACAATTTTGCAGCGCAATCTGAAGTGAGTGTTGGAGAGGTGGACGAGTGAGGAAGGCGGAGGACGGAGGAGGCAGTGAATGCTGACCATATTAGAATGATAAACGATTGATTGATGATTACGAAGCTCAGATAAGAGAGTTACGAGAGAAAATGGAAGCCATGGAACTGGATATGACCAAGAAGAAGGACGACATGGACGCTATGCTGGACGAGGAACGGTCACGCGCGTCCGCTGCCAACGTCGAGAAGCAAGATTGGTTCAATGCACGGCGAGAACTGGAGGACCGGCTGGGCGATGCCCAGAACCTGAGCGACTCATTACAACAAGACATGGACCGCATGCGCAATGACCACGCGGCTCAAGAGCGCCAGCTGCGGTCACAAATTGACGAGCTCCGCCAATCCCTGGCAGAGGCCGAATCGCGGCCTGGCGGGAGCAGAGGCAGAAGCAGAGGCGGCGACGGCGACCCGGACTTGTTGCGAGAAAACGAGGAGCTGCGGCAAGCCCTGCTAGAGCAGCAAGAGGTCACAGAAGAGGTCCGGCGAGACGCCGAGCAGTTTCTGCGCGAGATGCGTTTGCTTTCCGAGCAGAGCGGCAGCACCTGGGAAAAGCACGGTGCGCTGGAAAAGACGATCCAGTCGCTCGAGGCCGAGGTGCGCGACTGGCGCAACCGCTACGCCCGCACCAAAACGCAGTTGCGCAATATGCGCGCGTCGTCGATGGGCCTCACCATTGAGGACGCTGGCAAATACGTGCGCGAAAGGGGCTTCACCACAGACTCCGGCCTAGTCAAGGACGTCCATGTGACCAAGTTCCAGATCGCCGTCGACGAGCTGTTGCGAGTGGCGCGTGTCGACGAACCCGAGAAGGCAATCGACTCCATGAAGGTTGTCGTTGTCTCTGTTCGCCGCATCACCAAGGATTTGGACGAGTCAGCACCGCAAGACGAGGACACGGCGCAACTGCAGGCCAGGCTCAAGAGCCGCGTGTCGGCCACGGCGAACAACCTGATCACGGCGGCCAAGAACTTTGCCGTCGCGGCTGGCCTCTCTCCCGTATCGCTTCTTGATGCAGCAGCCTCACACTTGGTGGCTGCTGTTGTCGAGCTGCTCCGGACCGTCAAGATCCGCGCGACACCTGCCGGCGAGCTTGAAGACGACGACGACGGCACTTTGACCCCGGTCGACTCAAGCGCCAGCTTCTTCTCACCACGGAGCAACGGCGGCCAGACGACGGCCACTACCATGTCTTCGGACACGACGCAGAACTCGCTGCCGCCGCCGCCGCCTTTCCAGGGCCTGGGGGGAATCCGTGACAGCGCTGACTCTTCTGCCTACAGCCCCGTCAGCTCGCCGCGAGAGTCAATCGACCGCTTTGGTGCAGCGAGCCGTCGGCCCATGTCGCGAGGCGGCGCTAACGGCATGAATGGCACCAACGGTGGCGGTCCGGGCAGCTATCTTGGTCTCAACAAGAATCTTCCTACATCGCCCAACGGCCTTGGAATGGGCGGTAGCAACCAAGTGGACCAGCGCACGGAAGACCTCAAGGTAAGAGAGAGAAGAGCGTTTCCAGAACGTGTTTTGCATGTGACGCTGACGCCATTGTTTTGATAGGCATTCCTGGATGACCAGACCGCGACAATGGTCCAGACGATTCAGAACATGGTCGGGTCCATCCGCAGCGAGGCCTCGGCCCAGATGATCACCGAGCAGATCAATGAGATTGTCGACATTGTCGGCAACGTCATCGCAAGAACCGAAGCCAGCGGCAACGGTGGCCCATCGCTGGACAAGCTGGTGAGCTGCCGGCAACGGCTCGTCAGTGCCGCCGAGCGTGGCGAAGCCATGGCCAACCAAGGCAGCCCCATGAAGATGCGGTCGTGGACTACATCGCTGCCGCCTATTGCTTTCGAAATCGCCCGCGAAACCAAGGAGCTGGTCAAGCGGATTGACCGGCTGGTGCTCGGAGACGCAGGCGAGGACTTCTCTTAAATGAGAGTCCGTCTATACCAAACCCTCTCTTCTGACCGACGTTCTGGTTCCTTGTCATTTCAAACTCTTGAAAATACTCTCCGGTATTCGTTCGTATCATGATACCCCAAGCATTGTGGGCTCCATAGCCTTTTTATATCTCAGTGCTCTTTCGGAGCGCCGTCTTACGTTTTCTCCCACTCTATTTCAAGCATATATATTCTAGCCAACTTGGCCTGTTTTATTTATTCATTTCTTGTCCCTTTTTTCCCCCCATTCTTATCTTATTTTTTACCAATCGTCGGATTTTGTTCTTACTACATTAACTCATAAGCATAATTTCTTTCTTGTCACTTTTGTTGCAGCAAACAAGGGGATTGGAGTCAGTTAAAGCGCTGATTAATCTGATGTATCATCGGGTTTTCTTTTTTTTGGATTCGTTTCCCCCTTACTGCGACGCATGTTTCTAGGCTGTTGTCAGCAATTTTTTTGGTTTCTCAGTCTTTTTGTTGGATATTCGTGGACAGGCTGGCATTTTGTTCTAGCGCAACAGCAAGAGAGAGATGATCGGGCTCGAGCCCGAGAGGAGCGGCCAAGGGACCAAGGGAAGACGGAGGACAATGAGCATCGTTTAGTCGAGACGTGCAATGACCTGGGCGAAGAGCCCTTATCGAGCTAGGGAGAAGGGCGTGTATGAATGACAATCGGCAGGTTAGGGAGTTGCAATGCAAAAGAGACATGAAGTAAAAAGAGAACCGCCAAGATGGCTGCCCCGTTGTTGATTCGGACAATGCTACCGGTCTATTGTATAAGAAGCCGACTGTTACGACTCGACGAGGTGTTTGCTAGGGGTCTGCCGCACAATTATTCCAGAAGGGCACAACTGCGCGCACATTCTGTCTTGTTTTGTATTAGGCCTATGTAGTGTCTGACTAGGGAGTGGAAGGAGTCGAGCTCCGAAGGCGCATTTTTCAGACTCGGCCTTGCCAGCCTAGGCCAGAAATGTCTGTCATGTTTAATGGCGTGCTAGTAGCCGTAGTCGTCCTAGAGACAACATCGCCGAAGGAATAGCTTGACGAAAGTCGTAGGTGTACACAGATACCTCAGCCATCAGGATCGCAAAACACGTCACGGTGCAAGCCCATCTTACCGGGGAGCGCTTTGAGTCGATGTGCCGCATGTCGGGCGCAAGACAAGCTTTTTTCCCGGGTAAGCAGGCAGACTAGGTCCGAATATGTGGTCTATCGTGGACTCGTAGTGGTGTTTTAGCTTTCTAGGTGGATGCGTCTCGCTTGATCGTGTCTTCTTCAGATAGGCGTGAGCGTATGTACGAAGGTCGACACAAGTGCGGTATTACGAGTATGAGTCCGCCTAAGGCGATGTCGATGGGAAAGAAGAAGTGGCGTCTTAGCTGTGCTCCTCTCAAGTCTGTATAGAGCACGGAATACGAGTAGACGCGAACACACGTTATACGAGGACAACGTGTAGTCTTCCGCTTATACGATTACTCTATGTACATAAGCCGTGCTCTCTTGCTATCTTCATCAAGTCCCATCCAGGCACTTTCGATGTTGACAGGCACATTGTCTCCGGGTGACATGCATACTGGATACGGGCGATAATGTGATAGAACTGATGGAACAGGGGCTTCAACCGATTCTCTACATATGTACTCACTGGAAATGTTTTATTACAAAAAAAGGGATTAGTGTTTCTTTTGGGGCGGCTGGTCCCTCAACAGTCATACGCCTTTCTTTATCGCTCGTGCCAGACAAGTGGTGGCGTCTACGTCCAGAGAGGCTAGACCCAAGCAGAAGCACCGCCACCTGCTCCGTTCAATTTGAATCTGTGATGAGACGGGGGCTTGTGCTTTGTTTTGTCCGTGTATGCACCTCGTAGAAAGTATGTACATAGTTGTACAGAGTCGTCGTAGTCATACATACGAGTGCATACATACTCCGTACAGAAATTACCCCTCACCAGCTAATAAACTTCCAACGACCGAAACCGGCTGTTGGTCGCGATGCTCGCTTTATTGAAGTGGCGCTGCCTTGACAACCTTGCGCCGCCGACGTGTATAGTACAGTACAGATGAAAGCATGTGTACAAACTACCACTCTCGAATGAGACCCAGGCATGGCACACCGCCGTTCCTTATGCTGGGCCCTGTCCATATGACCAGCCAACGCCGAGAACGCTTTCAGCCTCACCCAACACTGTACCCCCAAACGGTGTCATCTGTACTCGTCGTGGGGCCACAGTGCAGCGTATACATCGTACAGTCGCTATTTCTTTGTACGAAAACGCCTCTTTGACTTGGCTTCATTGACTAGCCCATGGACGGACTCCTCAAAACGGCCCAAGACCAAGGCACGATGGAAATCTGTTAGACCACAGGACGAGATGTCTGCGGTTGGACGGGACACGCACAGCAGACTATTGGCGACCTGGATGGAAAAAAAAAGCTCCTTGTTGGGTTGTACTGGGGCAGCTGCCTTGATCGTATACGCAGTATTTACAAGCAGTTTTGCAAGTCGCGGAAACGAGTGTGGTTGAGCGTGCCCACAGCGGAATCTCAGGCGCACCCTGGAGAAACACGTCGACTACGAATACTCGTACATACTCCGCGCTATGCTGCCGTTGGCATAAGGCAGATTTTTGGTTGTTTTGCCATGGCCGTAAAATTGGCACAGTGGAGCCCCAGGTTGGCTTTTTGGCGACGCTGGCAATGGGCCCCAAACCGCATTTATCGTATTACATGGTAAGGGATGTCTGGTATGATATTAGCCCCTTCGCAAAGGTAGACCGATGCAGCGACTGGGGTAGAGGCAGCGGCGGTCGGTGGCGCTTGTCGTGGCGTTTTCCGAGACATTGACGCTGGCATGTATTTATGCGACTCAGGGGCTCTGCTGTATTTGAGTACATGGTCAATACGAAGTTACACATGTAAGATACGTACTCCGTCCATACAGCATGTAATGAGGCCAACTCGGCCATGAACGCCGACAAATTCATCACATCGTGGCCACGGGGCGCGACTGCGAGGACGATACCCCGGAATGCATGCCCTCGGTGCAGAAAGAAGATATTGGGGGAGATGGTCGAAGACTAGCGAAAAGGGATGATCGTCCGGCTTATTGCTGTATGTTTCCTTTTTCGTCTAAAGTTGCCAGCTTGCCATCTTTCGGTCTAACTGAGAGAAGAGGCCTGCCCCAGGGTTGTGCCTCCCTCTCCACCCCTGGTCTCGATCTACTATTCGTAGTTGTACGTCGTATGTAGTGTACTTCCTCGTTTGCGTTCACGTACGGTATGGTTCGTACTGTGTACGAGTAGAGGTACTCCGTACTCATACATCCATGTTTGGTTCTATGATTCACAGCCTCTGCTGTGCTCTTATTGTGTTCTGGTGCTTGTAAAACCAACTGCCTCCCCTCTTTTCCCGAGGCTTCTTTCCCCTGCTTCTTGCCCAGGAACATCCTCATTTACATCGTCGAGATACTCGTATATCTCCTTTTCTTTTCCTCTCCGGCGTCGTATTTCTTTGTTTCATTTGTTTCTTCTTAATCTTCTTCATCTTTTCTCTTGTTGATCCTCTTACGAGTTGAGTCACGCTTACACCCATCACCATGAACAATTTCAGCGGCAGCCCTGCCGCTCGCCCTGCTGGACGCGAGCACATCCCCGGCTACCCGCCATGGTTGATCTTCTTCCGCTTTGCGCAGCTGGTTGTCGGCCTGATTGTGCTGGGCCTTGATGCATACGGCCTCTCGAGGCTGTCGGTTGATAGCACCCAGTTGAACATGTTCACGGTACGCGATTCTCATCCAAGTATCCAAAGTGGAGGAAACGTCTTGGAAAGACTAACACTCGTGATATAGTGCGTCGCCAATCTGATTGTCACTGTCTATGTCGTCGTGGCCCTGCTGGCGGTTCCGGTGATCTTCAACTACTGGGCGGTGCTGGGCCTGGATATTCTGATGGCCATTTTCTGGCTGTCGTCGTTCGCGCTGATGGCCTCGGAGGTGGCTCCGTACATGGGCAACAGCACCTCGTGCTACTACGGCTACTGCTACACGATTGGACTCACCGGCGAAGCAAAGGTGTACGCAGACTGCATGGCTGCCGTTGCTGGTCTAGGTGGTCTGGAGTTGTGAGTAGTCCCTTGGCCCCCACAAAGGCACACCAAATACATCAGAGACCAAAACACGGATATCCCACTAACGCGTTCTCGGAACAGCCTCCTCTTCATCATCACCCTCGTCCTCGGCATCCTGTCCCTGATCCGCCACCGTGCTGCCGGCCTGCACAGCTTCCCGGGCACGGCTCCCACCGAGAAGGGGGCACCAGTGGGAGCCCCTGTGTACCCTGTGGCCATGCAGCCCGGCCAGCCCGGTCAGCCGATCCAGCCGGTTCAGCCATTCTTTGAGCAGCAGGCCCAGACTGCCGGTGTTCCGCTGGCAGGCCCCGTCCCCGTTGGCTACCCGGTGCAGACCATGGCGCCGCCTCCGGCTGCCGGCACTCCTGTTGCGGCCGGTACGCCCTACTATCCCCCGCAGCCCATCCAGCCCCAGTACGTCGGCGGCGCGCCGCCCCAGAGCGTGTCTCCGGTCCAGCCGCAGCAGTATGTGGCTGCTGTGCCGCCTCAGGGTGCTGCGGCTCCGGTGCACGAGGCTCCGGTGGCATACCACCCTCCCCAGTAAGGAGGAAGGATCATCGGTTTGGTTAGATTGTTTCAATGGCGAATATATGCCTTGTCATTAATGCGAATGGGAGTAAGAGGAGGTACTCCAATACCGGTAGGCACCAGGGCCTAAGAATCAGAGGGTTCCACTATCTACTACTTGGCAGCCGCAACTTTCCAGTGCACCATCTTTCCTAATTATACAAATACCACTTTGCGTTCTGCTTCATCTGTTCTCTGATGCTGTTTGGCTTTTCATTGGTTTATCCAACCCGGCACTCCCCCCCTCCACTCAGTGCTCGAGGGTCTTGGCTGCGGCGAGAATGCGCTCCTCGATAATGTCGGCCCAGCGCACGGCATTGGTCCAGTTACCGGCATCGATGCTTTCTACCAGGCCCGGGAAGACGGCGCCGGCATAGCCAGTCCACAGACCCGGAGCAAATACGACATGCTTGAACCACTCACGGTCGTCGAGGCCGCCTTCGTATAGGAACTTGCGCTCCAGATACTGGTAGCGGACGTTGACGCGCAGGACCTTGAAGGCCAGAAAGATGCGGTGGACACGCTCGACAAGACGCTTCCACCACTCGGGCGCCGCAAAGAGGGAGAAGCGCCGGCTGCTGCTGCTCTGGCGGTACGAAAGCGCCGCACGGCTCGTGCCGTCAACGGCCGCGCGCAGCTCGTCTGACTGTGCATCGAGAGCGGCTGCAGGAGCTGCCAGCTGCTCGACAGCCTCGTAGAGACGCACAATGGCCAGCCGGAAGGCCTCCTTTTCGCTAGCGATATCCGCTTCCGTCTTCATGCACGACCCAGAGCCGGTCTTCCGGGCCCGCAGCACCAGCTGCTCCTCGTCCGACAGCTTGCTCCAAGACGCAGCAGCAACACTGTCGGCCGCCCCGGTCTCGCTCTTCTCAAACTGCGCCCGGATCTTGTCGACGTACGTCTGCAGCGCGGCCGAATAGTCCGCAGCCCGGAAAGGCACGACAACATCGGTGGCCAGACGCGCCGTCAGCAGACCCAGGACCTGGGCCATGGTCTTGTGGTAAGCAAAGCCCGGGTCGCCAAAAGTAGCCATCCAGTAGTAGCTGTCGTAGTTGCTGTGGTAGTGGTAGACAGGCTCGGGAACGCCGCCGTCGCCAGGGCCGCCGCTGGTGCCGCCGAAGTGCACATCGAGACTGGGAATGCCGCCGTGGTCGAGGAAGGCCGTGTAGTCGCTGCCGCTGCCGAGGGGGCCGATATAGCCGGACCAGGTGTCGCGCACGGTCTGACCAGGAATCGTCTGGTTCGGCGACAGCACGTCGGCCGTGACATTGAAGATGAGCTCGTGCAGCAACGGCACGGCGGCAGATCCAAAGTGCGGGCCGCTGACACCCGTATCGATGTTGACGTAGGCCAGGCTCGCGCCCGACAGCCACGGCAGATACTGCTCCACCCACTCGGTGCTGCCCAGCAGGCCGTACTCCTCACCATCCCACGAGGCAAAGACCACAGTGCGCAGGGGCTTCCAGCCACGGGCCGAGGCCACGCCGAAAGCCCGGACGACTTCGTTGAGCACGGCCGAGCCCGAGTTGGGGTCCACGGCGCCTCCCGCAATCCACGCATCCCGGTGGTTGCCCACGACGACGACCTCGTTCGGCAGCGTCGAGCCGTTGAAGATGCCAATCACGTCCCAGATCGGCGTGATCGTGTAGTTCTGCTCGTTGTACAGCTGCACAACCGCCGTGTCGGCCGGCGTCGGGCCCACGTTGTAGTCGACGCCGAGACCCCCGAGACCCAGATTGGCCGTCCACGGCGCGCCGAAGTCGCTGGCCTTGGGGCCGTGGCCGTTGAGCGCTTTGAGAATAGGAAGGGCGTCCACGTACGAGATGGGCAGCGACGGAATCTGCGGAATGTACTTGTCGGTCGGCCCGCGCGGAACGCCGGGCAGCGACGGATACCCCGGCGTCGTCGGATCGCCCGGAGCCACACTCAAAAACTGCACGCTGCCACGCTGCACACTGCTTGGCTGCCGTGCAGGTCCGTCTGGATACGGCTTGTAGCCATTGGCCTCGGTGGCCTCGCCGTCGTCGCCCGGATCGCTGTACAGAAGTACGCCGACAGCCCCGAGTTCCTGGGCACGCTTCACCTTGAGACCACGGAAAATGCCGCCATACCGCGCCAGCGCGATAGCGCCCTGGAGGCTGACATTGGCTTTCTCGAGGTCGGCATAGTCCTGGTACGTGCCGTAGTTGACAAAAACAACCGGTCCCGACACGTTGCCGCTCGCCGAGTAGCCGTGGAACGTCGGCACGCTGTCTTCGAGGCCCGACGTCGGGTCTTCCGGCAGCACGTCTTCGGTCAGCGCCGCGCGGAACGTGACTTCGAGGCCGGCACCGGCCACGGCTGATCCGTCTTCGTTCTTGGGCACCGTCAGCAGCTGCAGCCCGTGGTCCAGGGGCGCGTTGAGATAGAGGTCATAGGCCGCAATGGACGCGTCGGCACCCCATTCAGCCCAGCGGTCGCGAGTCCAGGCGGCCTGCGAGTAGTTCTGTCCTGCCAAATGCGGGCCCGCGGTGTAGTAGCGCAGCCACTCGGCCGCCGAGTCGTTGGACGGCGTCGAAAGCAGAATCTCCCGGAGTGCCGCATAGTCGATATCCGAAGAAGAGGCGACCCGGAGTCCGGCAAATGTTCCCGACAGAGCCCAGCTCGCCGGCAAACGAATGAGGAAGGGAAGCGACAGCACTGCAGACAGCAGCACAATGGTCAAGCCGACCGGAAGCACAAAGATCGTGAGGAAACTGTGCTCTTCATCCTTGCCGCGGGCGTTATTCGCAGAGCGCTTTGGCCCGGCTTCGTCCCGGATCCAGGAGCCTTTTTCCGAGTGGACTGCATTGGGAGCCGCCGGCGACAGCAGCAGCAGCTGCTTCTCCGGATCCACGGCCGCCATGATTGATTCACAGGAGGTCCGGTGCCAACTTGGCAGTTTACCCAGTCGTTTGTGGTTTGTATGTATAGCTTTAAGGCAACAATATGCTCAGACCAACAGCTTGTGTTTTGCTACTGCTGTCGTTCTCCTCGTGGTGTTGTTTAGTGTCAACTCAGATGTCGCAGACGTCAGAGCTGGCCGAGACAAAATGGAGAAAGAGTGGAATGCGAGCCCAGAGAGCGGGACAGTGGTTCAGTCGCTGGCACGCAAGCACCAGACGAAGATGCCATTGATGCTTCGATATGACGTTACAATCTGCATGACAAATGGGCCGAGAGATAGCGGCTACCCGCCGTGGCTTGACAGGTGCTGAGCCACAGGCGGAGATGGCCTATAGATATAAGGTACTTTCGAGCAGCGATAGGCTACTGTAACGGCGGAGCTCTCACACAGTGGCTAATAAGACGGAACATCTCGATCTACCGTCCATCGTTGACCTGGTCCGAAGCGGGCACGCAAATAGAAACGCGGAATGTTCTGTCAAAGAACCGGGGTTTGCTATGGAGTACCGAGTAACTGCTCATGGGCTTATCTGCTGCGAGAACAGCGTTTGAAAGAAGGCGAGCCAGCATGATCGCGAACGAAGAGCGACAGACACAGACAGACAAGCGACGGGAGAACTCCCTTGACGATACAGTGTGCGGCCACTGTGGACGCCCTGCACCTTCCTTTTCGGCGCGCGTCGTGTGAGCGCAAGAGGCTGCTGCGTGCGGCTTCGGCGGCGTCGAATCGCAGAAGCGGAGTGAAAAGCGGGCCTAGGCTGGCCAGCCAATCAGCGAAATTGAGATGACTGCGCAGACTTTTACGACGCATCGATGACTCCTTGCAGACAGGCGCATGACTTCGGGCATTTGGGGAGGGCCCTACAGGTACGGAGCACACCTGCAAGGCAAGGCAGGCGGAGAATTGAAGGGCGCAGTTGTGGTCAACAGCCTCCCAGTGTCTCACACTCCCCACCTTCTCCATAGCCGGCGCGGTTGCGACTTCCTCCACAGCCCGCTCCAGCCGCCGAGATCGCTGCGAGCGGCCGGCTCCTTCTCTGAGTGTGTACATGCTCGTACATGCCCCCAAAGTCCCAAAGAAAAGTGCATCATGGACTTTTCAGGCATCGTAAATTGCAGTCCACAAACCATGTATGCCGGCCCATGACAACAACTTCGACGACACTACGCATCAACAAGGCTTGCCTGACCCTTCCCCGCCGCCAGCCAGTGGGAAGCCTGCCCGTCTTGGCTCCAGTCTCTGGCGACCCGCCTCCCGTAGCGGCCTTTGCTCTTGGTGTGCTCTAGATGCTCTTTTCCGTTAGCGGTGGCTTTTCAACCCTTTCAACGCGACTCCGGCTCTCCACTCGCCCGCTCGCCATTCGCTCTTTGCTGCTTGCGCCATGTCCCTAGCGAGTACGACATGCGCTCGCCGGGCCCAGAAGTCAACAGAGGGCCTGAACGGAGCGAGAATGAGAGCGAATCGGGCCCGAAACGGCCCAGGAGGCCGTCCACAGAATGAAGGCAATACAGACTGCAATACTTTCGTGCACTCTTACACACACACAAATGAGAGCCATCCTGTCCACTGCCTGAATAGGTCATCCGACGCACATCGGTGGGGGACACGGCCTACAACCGTCGGGCCTGTTCGAGACAATTCTGCCCCCCTTCTTGTGACCCCTGCAGCGCAACAGTGAAGTGGATGGGCTGCTCATCACTTTGATTTGGTTGTGCGGAGTACATACGACGTACAAGTACGGAGTACTCAGTGCTCATTCTTGCTTCGTACACCAGAGTCTACGGCTAGCACGGTCCGCCGCAAAATGGAGCGCCGCCGCGCTAACTAACAAGACGTCACACCCCAGCTCGCCGTTTTTTCTGCCAGCCAATTTTTTTTCCCTTGCGCTCGATTCGCCCCTGCACCGGCTCTTATGCTCCTCTCTCTTATTTAATACTCTGTCTGGTTGTTTTGTCTTTGCTTACACCGACTTCCTGTTCTGACTGCGAGCTTGTTTCTTTGCCGCTTTCTTCTTTGCTTTTGCTGTCCTCCTCGGCTGGCTCTCTCAGCCTTCTCCTCTTTCTCTCCTCTCTCCTAGGACCTCTACCGAGTCCATGGCAAATTTTCGCGGCCCTGCTTCAGCCCTGCCAAGACGTTCGCTGTCGCTGTTGCCTTATTCCGCCGTTGGTGTTTTCAGTCGTGTCTAACCTCCTTTTTCGCCACCCCTTCCCACCAGGCTTTCTCCTGCCGGCTCGATGCCCTATTTCGACGCTCGACCTCGCCAACAACACTAACCCATAACCCACCCCCGAGCCTTTTCCCTCCGCCCTCACATCTCGTTCCGGTCATGACTCGTCCTAGAGAAAAGGCCGCTCCCAAGCTGCCTGTGCAGCAGCTGATCATACTGGGTGAGCATTCTCGTCTTACTTTCTGACATTCATCTTTGCTTTGCTACTTCGCCATATGAACAACATCTATATTTCGTTCTGTCCTTCTTTGTCTTGCTCAACAATGTCTCATTTCTGCCACTGCTCTTCTTATCTGCTCTATCTCCTCATGGGCCAACTTTACCCAAGTAGCCGTGCCCCTTTGCTCCTGGATTCAATGTGACAGACCTTTGCCTCCATAGGTGTTGTGATGCTCATCAACGCAGCTGCTTAAGCCCTCTTACATACCAGACACTACCTTTTCTAAACGTTGCACAAATGCCGTAAGTTGCTGTTAGTTGCTGCCATTTGTATCTGCACATCTGAATCCTACCCAATGTCTGCGGGAATGTCTGAATTCAATAGAAACAAGCGTGAAGTTGAGCAGGAGACCGCTTGGGAAGAGAAATGAGCAGAAACCCCTCTACTGTTACTTATTTGCTGTTTATCTTATTTTACTATATTTTACACGTTTCATTCTTGTCATGCAGCGGACTATTGACTATGTACTAACTCATTTCTTTTCTCTCTCTCTCACAGCCATTGTACGCTTTGCCGAGCCCCTGGCTCTGACCTCCGTGTTTCCTTACCTCCCGGAGATGATCCAAAGTTTTGGCGTCCCCCGCGATGAAGTTGCCAAATGGGCCGGTGCCACCAGCGCCGTCTTTTCCATAGCCCAGAGCTTCACAGCTGTCATGTGGGGATGGGCTTCTGATAGCATCGGCCGCAAGCCCACTCTCATTCTCGGCCTTTTCTGTACCATGATCTGCTTCATCTTTTGGGGCCTGTCATCAAGCTTGGCCATGGCCATTACTGTCCGTGCCATTCACGGTGCCGGCAACGGCAATGGTAAACACCCCCCTTTCTAATGTCCTCCTTAGATGTTGTCCCTTCCGTTCTGACTAACGCCTCCGTTTCCTAAAGTCGGCATCATTCGCACCATGGTCGCTGAAATGGTTCCCGAGAAGGTCTTACAGCCGCGTGCATTTTCTCTTATGCCTCTTGTGTGGAGTGTTGGCTCCGTTTTTGGACCTTCCTTTGGCGGGTTCTTTGCTCGCCCTGCCGACCAGTTTCCCAGCTTGTTCGGCGATAGCAAGTTCTTCAAGCGGTTCCCATTCATGCTACCGAACCTCATTGCATGCGTGTTCTTCCTCTTTTCCCTTGTGACTGCCACGCTCTTCCTGAGAGTAAGTTATTTATGGCCTACCTCTAATTTTATGCATGCTTTGAATTCTATGATACTAACAGGGCCAAAGGAAACCCTTGAAACAAAACGCAGCAGCTCAGATTGGGGCTTGGACCTCGGCGAAAAGCTAACACGCGCCGTTCGCGGTAGCAAGTCCAATACACGAATTTCAGCCTCAATTCGTGCTCGTGCGCGAACTCGGGTTCGCTCGCAAAACCGTGCTCGCCGCCATTCCTTTGTCGACGACGAAGCTAGTGCCCCTTTACTGCCTGCCGCCATTCCCAGCGACTCTGACCTCACCGACGAATCCGATCGCCACGACGGCTTCGCCAACAATGCAACCACACCAGACACGGCGGTTTCCGAAGAGACAAACAAGCCAGCTGGCCACGTTAGCATCTTCACCTATAGAACATGCATGGCTTTGGTATCATACACGCTGCTCGCATTTCACACCGTCTCCTATGACCAGATTCTGCCCGTGTTTCTCAATTACCCCCACCAGCCGCACGATGAGACCAATACCCATCTGCCGTTCCAGTTCAGTGGTGGTTTTGGGCTTAGCTCGGGGAGCATTGGCACCATGTTCACCATCAACGCTCTATTTGCGGGAGTTGGTCAGTTTTTCATCTTCCCGCCACTGTGCTCGCGGTTTGGTACTCTCAACTGCTACCGCTTTGCAAATCTCCTATACCCCTTTGTGTACGGCATAACACCATACACCACCTTGATCACCGGTGAACGGATGCGGTATGCCGCCTTCATGATGACCTTTATTATAAAGGGCTTCTTGGGCATCATCACGTTCCCATGCATTACTATTCTTCTGACCAACTCTGCCCCATCTCTGAAGGTTCTTGGTACTCTCAACGGCTTTGCTACTACGTTTAGTGCTGTTGGTAGGGCTGTCGGTCCCGCCTCTACGGGTGCCTCTTTCTCTTGGGGTGTACAGCACGGCTATGTCATTGCCGGCTGGTGGTACCTGGCCTTCTTTGCTGTTGTGGCTGCCTTTGCCCAGTTGTTCCTCGACGAAGCGGAGAGCGGCGCAGCTTCCAACGACAACGAAGCAGTCGAGGCAGGGGAAAGTGCTGAGGAGCTTGAAGAGGGAGGCCGTGAGAGCGACGACGATATCGAGGATGGATACAGCATTGGCGATGAGTATTATGATTATAATGACGACTACGAAGAGTCTCTCCTTGTCGACAACACCATTGACCAACAAGAAGATCAAATCGCTCATCACAACGGACGAGGAAATGGATACGGCCGCTTTAAGAGTGACAGGGTTGATGATGCGGAAGGCTGCAACAACATTGTTGCGCCCCCTACCCATACACGCTCTCGGTCCGACTCTAGCTCATTACCGCACTCCCACCTCAACGGCAAGCATCACCCTGCTGCCGATCCTCCTTTGCCGGTCCCGACTTCTTCATTGTTTGCGCCAGTAAACGATCACACGAACCAGTCTTCTCTGCCCGCATCAGTGTCTGCCTCACCAGAGGCAGAGCACCAGCGCCCACGATTGCCACGGCTGCGACCGCCTTCATCGACGCCTCCCCGACATCCATATATGGATTTGAGAGAGCCGGCCGATCCAGACTCGGACTCGAGCGAAAACTGGGATACTACTAGCCTCGTGAATGGCGCTCAGAGATCCTCCGTCGGCAGAGCCAGAGCGTCTAGCATTGGCCTATCTCTTGACCGCCAGGCACCGTCTTCGCCTGCCCGTTCACAACGCCGGCAGCGGGGCCGCAGCAGTAGCAACGTTTTGTGCCGTATTAACAATGATGGTTCCGACGCAGCAGGTGTAGCTACTGGAGACACGGTCCCAATGTCGCCCGTTGCGCCATGACCTGTGATGGTGAGATGAATGGGTTTATTTCGTCGACAGTTATACCGACAATATGCATCTTGGGAAAAAAGGGGTTTAAAATATGTTTGAGAGGAGAGAATGTTGGAAAGTAAGACAGCACTTTTTTGGATTATATGAGCCAGGCACCTAATTTGATCAGCCTTCTTTTTTGTTTACTCCTCGCATCTATAATACCCTAAAGTTTGTCGGCTTATGGATTTTTTTGCATTTCATTTCAATGGCTTATGCGTCTTGGGAATTCTTTTGGTGGGAAACGGATCAATAAAACGAATCGGCGGACCTCCTCTATGGCTTCATTTGTCTTTAGGAACAGCCATCATAGTTATAGCTAGACTAGCATACTATACAATAATGGTTTTATTTATATACTCTACGGCATCTCCAAACTACGGCACATTACAACGCATCAAATAAAACGGAATAACATTGGGTATTGGCTCACTGTTAATTATGGCATAAGCTAGACTGCAGCTACCGGAAGGACGACTGTAAAGTAAAAGAGGAGGAACATCATTCCACGTCATATAAGGAGAGCAACGAATAAAATAGATATGTCAAATCACAATAAAAAAATAAGTCGTCCTTCTGCAAACTAGTCGGTATCGCACTCCCACCAACACCATCGCATACTCCATCATCTTCCCATGTTTAGGTGCAAAGCCAGTGATGCCAGAGAAGCAAGAAAAACAGAAGAGACAAGCAAAAGACACCCAAAAAAGCACAAATGATCTTCAAAACATGCGATGCCTCTCCGTCCATTCCGTCGCCTCTCTACAATCCTAACCATGATATTGTAACCCTTCTTCCCTATTCCATACCACTTCCGTTTCCCTCCTCTTCTTTGAGCGTCATGTTTCGTGTGTCTCGTCGGCCAATCGTGTCTATGCGTCATAATCACCGGCTTCCCATTCCAGCTCCACTGATCGGATGCTCACTGGGTTCGGTAGAACTTCTTGTAGAGCAGATGAAGCAAAAGGTTGACGTTGAGCCGTAGGTTTCCTTCGAAAATATTCATGAACTGGTGTGCTTCGAACTGTGCCTGCAGCAGATCCTCGATCGAAACGAGTGCACTGGCACCAGGAATCTGCACATGGCCTCGAGAGCCTTCAATGGAAAACACGCCCACCTCGTCGCAGGAGATGGTCAGATTGATCCGGTCGTAGTCGCTGTCCATGACACCCGTCCAGATGACAACAACACCCTTTTCAGCCAGCGCCCGTACGCTGTACTTGTACGAGCCAAACTTGGGCACGCGTCCACTCCGCTCCAGCTCCCGCTGGTGATTGTACTGCTTGGTGAATGGCAGAACAAACCGTTTTTTCCTGGAAACAAGGTCAGTACATACTTCTTGGAAGGTATCGGTATCAAAAAGAATGGTGCAAAGGAAACCCACCCCTTCTTATTTTGCAGAGTTGCCATGGCTTGTTCAATGTAGTCATCGTAGGTTTTGCGCTGCTGCTCGAGGTACTTGGCCTTTTCGTGAAGATTGCCGAGCGTCAGGCGCACACCCTCCAATTCGCGCTGGCGCTGAACCCGCCGTCTGCTCTTTGTGCGAATGTCGAGAGCAATGGCATTCAGGATGTCTTGGTAGTAGTTGTGCTTGGAGATCCGGCCCAGTTGTTCCAGCCGCAGGACATTCTCCAAGGCAGTCCGCTTGAGATCATAGTACGACATGCGCGTGACGTCCACCATGTTGGCATCTGAGTAGGCACCGCGCGTGTTGGAACCGACCGCGAAGTCGTCCCGCAACAATGTGTGCCACTTGTGGTCATCGGCCGCCGAGATAGGCTTGACAAGGATATCTAGGAGGTTTGGACCCGTCTGCACCCGTATGATATACAGAATGCAGCGTTTTGTCTCCATGAATAGCGCCTTGACTTCCGCCTCCGGATCGTCGACATCGTGTAGTTTGGGCGTGAGGAACATCTGGATGTCTGACGAGCCAGCCGCCGTCATCTCACTCTCGTTGCTCTTGGCGCTACCAAGCTCTTGCACGATCTCGCGAAGCACGTCATCCCGATTCGGGCACATAGCGGGCAGTTCAGCCACGATAAGATGGTGGATGGCGAAAATGTCCGACATCTTGATGTAGAGTGTTGGCTTGTTCTTGGCGTACAAATCGTTGAATTCGTCAATGTCAAAGGTGCTCTCCACGTCTGGCACCGAGACAAGAGCTTCGATGATGCGGCTAAACCGCTGAACGGAGTCTGCAAGGAACGCGTTTAGAGGCTGAAGGTGGATGTTGTCGCCACCAAACGGCCGGCCAGATGCGATTTGGCCGAGCACCTTGGCCACCTCGCTGAGATTTCGCTTTTGTAAGGGGCTGAGCTGCTTGTCGACAACGCCGACGTTTTCGGGGGCTGTCACGGCTGGCTGCAAGTAGAAGCGCCAGATCCAGTTTCCGACGACCTGTAGCATGTGTTGAGGAGGCTCCCGCTTAAACCGTTGGCAGAGGGATTCAAGCATTTGCCGGCAGATGAAGCGGATGCCGTAGGGGAGACGGGGCAGGAAGTCTTCGAGAGAAAGAAGGAACTGGTCGCAGATTTCGCGTAGGTCGCGGAGATGATCAATAAACATGTCTCGCGTCTCGGGATCCTTAATGGCAACATCACGCGGCACATCTAGTGGCCGCATACTAGGCCGACCAGTGCGAAGCTCTTCGTTGTTGATTGCCGACCGGTAGATTTGCAGGGGGTCGCTTTCCAGGTCCAGAGCCGGATCCTCAATGATATTGTCGCGGATGATTGGGCCTAGGAGGTCCCGCAAGTACTTGCGGTCGCGTGGAGAGCGGGTGTAGTTGGCCAGAAGCTTCTGCCAGAAGTAGTTACCACGTAGATAATCCTGGACAGAATTGGATCCATCCACCTCCTCGCCGATAGAGCGGGAGATAAGCTTAAGGAGGTAGTACTCTTCTCTCCGCTTTTGGGCGTAGCCGAACAGGCTCATGATCAGGAGCTCAATGCGCTTCGAGTCCTTTTCTGGCATGCCCTGGAGTCGAATACGGCGGAAGAGTCGTGCCAGGTACTGTGGCTGCGTCTGCAGATTGAAGAACAGCTGCTGGTACGACTCTAGCTTCTTGCGCGAGCTCTTGTTGAGGGCCTTGAGATCAAACTGGTTGGCAGAAGAGATGGACGTGTTGGCTAGGATATTGCCAGCGTGGCCGCCGAAATTGCTTTGGTGGCGCACGACTTCGTCGAGAGTGATTTTGTTCTTGACCAGGAGGGCGATCTTGATGTCGAGCTGGTCAATGTACTGCTCGAGCATTTCGTTTTGGCGGACTTGCTGCACAACAGTCTTGCGGAGACGCTCGAATTCCACCTCCTCGTTGAAATCAAAGTCGCTGTCGTTGAGGAGATGCACAAAGTTCTTGACGGCGCCGACGGGAGGGTTCTTGCCCGTCGTGAGGCTCTTGTATGCTTCTCCCTGCAGCTTGGCGCGCACAAAGCTCTGAATCTTGACCACTCTTTCCATGTTCTCCTTAAAGAACCGCTTCTTCTCAGCGAACCGGCCCCTAACCAGGAACGCTTTCGCAGCAGCTTGAGCGGCTACAATCGACTCCTCTTGCTCGTCCAATTGATTCAAAAGCTCAGCCACTTCGCCGCGCAACAGCATGGCACGCACAAGGCCCTGAAGCGCCACAATCTCGGGCTGGTGTTGGCGGAGCTCGCGTAGGAATGCATCATTGCGTTGCCGGAGCGCATAGCCTCTGGCGAGCGACTGAAGGCTGGTGATGCGTGGCTGTTGCGACGCAAGTGCACCAAGGTCGGCATTCATGGCACGGCGAAGCAGCATCCCCCGAATGTGAGACTGGATGTCAACAGCCTCATCCTCGTAGTGATGGAGCTCGTCCAGTGTCTGAGCCACCTCACGGCGAACAGCGGCAGCCCGGATACAGGCCTGGAGAGTGCCAATTTGAGGAGAGTGTTGGCGCAGTTCCGCTTTCAGGGCGAGATGCTTCTGGCGTGCAAAGTTGCCTCTAGCAACAGCTTGCAGCTGCTCCCACTGCGGTGCAAACTTCTCAAGAGCACCCCGCTGCAGATGGACCTGGCGTCTGGTTAGCATTGCACGCGCGGCAGCCTGGAGGCTGACAATGGTGCCGTTCTCGGCTTTGAGTGCCATCCGCTCGCTTTCCAGATGCCGCCTCAGCAACATGCCGCGAATGGCAGCCTGCAATGCAGTTGCCGATCCAGCTGCTTGTTTTGCACCGTGCTGCTGAGCCTGAACCTTTTGCCGAGCCAGATAGCCCTTGAACACAGCTTGAATGTCGCGGACTGGGCCTGCCGACCGCTGCAGTTCAGCCTTGGTCTCTCGTACCTGGTTCCGCACTTTGCTCGCCCGGATGAGGCTCTGCAACTGAAGAATATCCCCCTCCATGCTCTTGCAGTAGTAGTCGTCCTGGCTCTGGCGCCGACGGACTAAAAACCCGCGCGCTGCGCTTTGGAGGTTGACGGCAAACCGTCTCATCTCCATACGGTAGTCGACAATCTGCCGGCAGAAGTCGCCACGAATCCGCGACTGGAGGTCGATGACCCACTCCTCGTTTTCCCAGAGCCGCTGCATTGTGTCGCCGAGCTGCATCCGAACAATCGCTCCGCGGATTTGTGCCTGGAGGTCGACGATCATGCCCTCGTTTTCCGCGAGCTCGCGGTCGATGCGTTCTTCTTCTGTCTCGACCGGCTCTGGTGGCTCTTCCTCAAAGTCTGCTCCGATGTTTCCGAAACTAGGCATGCTGACTCCTAGTTTGTCCAAACCCTTCTGCATAGCCTCGAGTTCGTGGTGCTCAAATTCCAGCTGGCCAACAAGGTTGCCGATACGGAAGCTGACAATTCCCTTGCGGTACAACAGCCAACTCAGAGCGTGGATGCAGTAGATCACCTTGGGGATGTTCTTCTTTTCGTAGAGGTCGATGAGCTCGAAGCGGAAGAGATCGGGTAATTCGACCTCATCGAGGTACCGGAAAAAAATAGCGATGTTGTCAGAATGCCGGTACTGGAGTTTGGGGTGGTGGAAGATCTTGAAGCGCCGATCGGGATTCAAAGCCTCCACCATTTCAGCAAGAGTGACGCCGTCCCGCAATGCCTCTTCCAGCTCCACGATGGGCGGAATGTTGCCATGGATGATGTCCTCAATCCACTCTTTAGCTTCACCAATGTGACATAGATATTCGTAGGCTTGTAGGAACTGTCGCTGCTTGTCCATCCAGTTTCGTCCTTCCCATCCGCCTGATCGCTGGGCTGCTTTTCCACTGGTAGCTTCGCCAACTCTTTGTAGCCGTCGACGGCCACGCAAACCGACGACTTCCTGTGTAGGGGCAGCGAGCGCAAAGTCGTCTCCAGAGGCAGACTGGGCAAGTTTTGACAGCGTGCGGAGCTGGTTTGTAGACGATTTCCCGAGCGTCTCAAAGTCGGGGGCAGGAATTGGCGCAGTGTGGGCATGAAGAAGAGCAGGAGGGGTGTGAGCATGAGCAACGGCAGCGCTTCCACCGCGGTTGATCGAGTCCGACCGGGCCAGAAACATAGAGTTGGGACGAATAGCCGAGATAGGAGTTTGGGGCAACGACGTCGGTGTCGGCGAGAAGCGGTCGGACCTGGTGGCCATAGCAAGTTTGCCAATATCGACACTCTGTCCACGATCATGTCGGCCGGAGCTCTTTCGTGTGGGCGATGTAGGTGGAGCGGCGACGGGGGCTTGGGGCAGTGGCCGCAGAGACCGCCGTGCGCTGTTGTATAGGTTTTCGTCGTTTCCCTTGGGGGACGTAGTGATGTCGAGGTGGCCGAAAGAATTGGTGAGTCTGGCGGCCTCGCTCTGGCCTCTCTTATGGCCGAGAGACGAGTAGGCGCTCGATCGTGACGACATGCTGCTAGCTCCCAAACTGTGATCCGATGCAGCCGAGTACCCCGAGGAAGCCGAAGATGAAGCCGTAGACGGCTGTCGTGCAATTGAGTAGTCAAATGTTTGTGACTGCCGAAGAGGATGTTGTCGATACATTGTCGGGTCTGGCGTATTTGCGTCGCTGTCTCCAAAAGAATGACAACAAATGTCCAAGAGAGGAGGGATCGCTTGTGCTCTCGACACAAACAAGAGACAAAAAAAAGCAACAGTCACAACAGGCCTCCGACCTGGAATCTATCCATGTGATCACACGGACAAATGAACGGTTGCGATGGAATCCTTAAGAACGGAGTGCTGTTGGGAAAAGAAATATATCAAACACGCTTCGGTGTGCTGCGTCTTATCGTCTATGTAGGCTGCAATGGCAAAGACGCAGCTGCAACGTGCAGAGCTGGAGGGCGAAATCCGCCAATAAACAACTCGAAAAGGGGAAAGCCAGTCAAAATATGAGGTGAAAAATGAAGCGTTGCATGCCAACGCCCACGGGTGGGATTGTTCGTGATAGATTTGGCAAGAAATTATCCTTCATAAAAAAACTCTTAATGCGGGAGTAGGAACAAAAAAAGGAAACAGCTGCTGGAGGTATAATACAGCGCACTATTAGGGAAGGTACACGCAAATTGGGGGGTTGAGTCGAGAACCGAGGGGCGTTCTTTCTCGATTTGGTGGCCGTCGCCGTGGAGATCGTGAAGTTTTGTTTGTTTACACCTTTCTGGCAGATCCTGTGGGTCCACTTTAGCTTACCGCCAGAAGCTCCCTACGTCACCTGAGGCCGAGACACGGCACATTTAGTGGACGGCGCTATAGCCACTGCCTTTTAATTTATTAGAGGCACGAGAATTGGCGTCACGTGAACCGCGTCCTCAAACATCTTCTCGGTTGCATACGGGGTACCAAGTGCGGCTGGATGCTGAGAAGGTTGTTGGTTGAGGAAGCGATGCTGATGACAGTGTTTCCCGAAACCGACATTTGCACTACGAATGTAGGCAGCTGACAGACGCATTCCACGTCAATTCTTGAACGCTTAGATACGAGTATGTGGCAAGCATGCTGCGTTTATATGTAGATCTAGATTGCGGAAGTGCCAGCTTGGAGTTTTCACTCATAGTACGGGGTATATCGTGTGCTGAACTTATGCCTATATGCACAATCGATAGTGAGTCTTCGGGCATGAAGCTAAACCCGCGTACATAAGCACTGACATCACCTTGGCTGGCCAGCATCGATAATTGATCAATATCGCATGGGATTCTGTACGTATGTGTATATCATCATGTCTGGTCCTGCCTTTTCGCAGACTATCTTCACAAGAAACCCTAGCCAACGCCAAACTCCCTACCGTGTCGTGTTGTAGTCATTATCCGCAATCTTCTATGCCCCCTATCATGTCAAGCTCCTCGTGTAGCAATCGAGTTCACATTGCTGGCGTGGGCCAGCAAGAACTTGCAGCACGTCAACGTCAGCCGGCACGCCTTGGTCCAGCCGTCGTCCTGAGCAATGCCCAGCTTGATGCTGACCTCCTCGATCTTGTCGCCCTCGATGCGGTATGGCAAGCTCAGCGGGTGGTCGCTGTTAGCAGACGTCTGCTGGTGCACAAAGACGCCGAGTTGGCGCACCAGCTCCAGAAAAGCCACCATGGCGTTGTCGAAGCGCCGGTGCATAAACGTCAGACCTAGAGGCATGTCACCCGACGAGTACAGCTCGAGCACGTGTTTCTTGGGGGCCGGTGGAGGAGCGCTCATGCGCTGCGGAGCACCGGCACCGGCCAGCCGACTAGACGACGGCGACGGGTTGTCGTAGCGGATGATGCGCGACGTCGAGCCCATGGGCTGCGGCTCGTAGTTTTCAAAGTGGTAGTTGAGCTTGTCGGCGACGGTGACCAGCAGCAGCAGGGCGTGGCCCCAGGCAGCGTTGATCTCGGGCCAGTCGACTGGGCGTGTCGACAGACGACCAAGACGTAGACCGTTGATGGTGGCAAACGAGCCGTCGTGGCTGATGCAGAACGTGTCATTGTATACGTTGGACCGTTGCAAGCGCTCCAGCAGGCGGGCGTCGTGGTCATATTTCGCGTTGACGCTGTCGCGTTCGTTTTGGAAGTCGGTGAGCTTGGCGGCAAACGCGTTGCGCTCGCGCCAGAACTTCTCCTCCTCGCGGTCCAGCTCCTGCGACTGCTCCTCGAGAGCCAGGATCTCCTTTTCCAGCTCGGACTTCTCCTGTTCCAGCTGCAACAGCTCCGCCATGGCTGCTGCCTCTTCCTCGCGCGCCTCTGCCAGTGCTGCCTCCTGCGCCTTCACCTCCTCGTCTGTAGGCACATCAGTTTGGGCCTTCTTCAAGAAGGCGATGTAGGCGTCACGCTCGCGGTTTGCCGCGTCCAACCGCTGCTGTAGTCCGTCTGTGAGCAGCTCGGCACATTCCACACACACGGGGTGGTCGATGTCGGATCGTGCCGAGAGGATCTCGAACAGCTTGGTGATCCGCTCCATGGTCTGCGCCTTAGACGCATCGTCGTCATCACCGGCCCCATCTCCGGGTGCTAAGTTACTATGACGTGAAGCTCCGGAGTAGCCAGCACCGGCTGCTCCGTGGTCCCGGCCCATGCCCAGCCCTGCTCCTGAGGGTACCACGGCAGAGTCAGACAGAAGGATGAACGACATGGCGGAGCTGTCTCTCATGGCGCTCTCTGCATGGCGGCTTCCACCGGTGCCAATGCCATTCTGGCGCTTAAAGGTGGCCGGGCCAGCGTTCCTGGAGACCAGGTCATAGAGAGCTCGGCGATCGGCATCGGGGCTGTTTTCCGGCCGGGAGTGCAACTGGGATTTCTGCGGCGTTGTCTGGGATGCCGTGGCTGGTAGCGGCCACCACTGTTAGCACAAAGACTGGCAGGCGAGACCCGAAAGAAAGGTTTGCTATATGACATCCAAAACGTACCAACCAGGAGATCATAAGCTGCTGGGTTCAGGTTCTCCAGCGAGCTGTCTAGCGTCAACGGGGTTCTGCATTTTTGGCAATACATGGTCGGTAGGAAGGGAGCGGGTCCGAAGCTTTTGCTCGGCTCGCGGCTGCGTCGAAGTCGAGGGGGAGGTCGGCCGTTCGAGGTTGGGAAAGGCGGTGGTGGTGGTAGTATGTAGGTAGTATAGCCCTTTACGAGTAACTATGTACAGAGTACAGGCGGGAAAGTTGAGCACGGCGCTGCTGGCTTCTTAGTGGCTGCCTGGCAGCGCCAGTTTACGGCATGCTTTGCTAAACTGGCATTAGCGTTAGGTGGCGGTCACCACATATGGACAAGGTCGTGCACATGACCCCGCCGCACGGGACTGCTTGGCGGCAGAATTTGGCTGAGAACCCACAGAGCCGTTGCGGCGTTAGTGGATAGCGCTGCAGATAGTGCTGCAGACGGTGCTACAGCCGCGGGGCGCGCTATTGCCTACAGAGGTGAAAGCGCAGGCGGTAAAGGTGAGAGATGACCACTGGTCACACGTACTCGGCGTACGCAATATTGCGAGTCCTCGCGTCCACGTATGTAGTAACGTGGGTGGGAAAGAAGAAAAACAATGGGAAAAAATGCATCTCGCCAGTGATAGCGTAGCAGCCTGAGTCGTTCTTGCCTTTCTGGGTGCTTTCCGTCGATGCGGTGAGTGCGTACGAGCACTCGTCCGTGTAGCGACAGGCAAAGCCGGAAGGAAGGATGGAGCCATTTATGCCCAAAGAGTGTATGCAGCCGAGCGACTTCCCTCGGTGCGTCTTGGCAGCTTGAGCGCATGTTTTCGATTGCTGGTCGTTGCTGCTGGGCTGTTGCTACAGGACCGTCCTGGCGCGGACGCCACTGCATCGCCATGTTGCGCCAAATGGCGACGCAGGGCCTGCAACACAACTCCAAAGGCGTCATGTCTGCTGTGTGTGCGAG
Organism: Graphilbum fragrans; assembly: GCA_001513895.1. Lineage (NCBI taxonomy): Eukaryota > Fungi > Ascomycota > Sordariomycetes > Ophiostomatales > Ophiostomataceae > Graphilbum > Graphilbum fragrans. The sequence goes on from LLKO01000014.1 coordinate 223,845, forward strand.
GTGCGCGAGATATCGCCGGTGGCCACGGCCGTTTCGGTGCTGTTGCGTGGCGATGGCCCAATGAAGCCGGAACAGGGAAGGAGCGGGCAGCAAACCAGAAAAAAATAGCCAAAAAAGACCAGTGCTGGCCAGCACTGACCAGATCCGGCGGTGTCCCACAGGCCTCATTCGTGTTCAACGGATGATTCCTCACCGGTATCTCACTATTGCTGCTGGAGCCACACTAAAACGCACTTTGTTGGTGCGCAATATTGCCTGCTCGGCGCCTTCCCTCCCTTCGGCGTGGCGGTCCACTTTAGTACTAGATTCGTGCGGTGCACTATTGGCCTGGACCAGGGGCTGCTTATCGCCTTCCAGTCGCCCGTTGTTCACACCTGCATGCTACAGCCGCGCAGCAGCACACTAAAGCCAGCGGGCTGCCCGCTGAAGGCATCCGCGTTGCCTTGGGTGCACTGAAAGTGTACTTTGTTTGCACCCTCCATCACGACCAACACTCGCCTTCTCCGTGCCTCCTCTTTCGTATCTGCTCCTCCTCTTTTCTTAGCATCTACTCCCCCTCTTTTCTTCGTATCCTGCTCCTCCTCCTCCTATTCCCACTTCTTCACCGCCTCCTCCTCTTCCTCCTCCTGTCCCTGCCTCCCTTCCTATTCTCCCCTGTCCTCCTCTCCCTTTTCCGTAGTCATTAGCTCCGAGCTGCTGGACAACCTAACCTGGTCACAGCCTTCTTGGCGGCATCCGTTCAAACATGCAATATAACCCAGTCCATCTCAGAGCGTAGCATCGTGGCCCGAGTGTAAGAACAGGCCGTTCGCCGCCTGTGTTGCGAACCAGAGAGTAGTTGCAAGTAGTCGGCTGATTAGCCTTGGTGTCTGCGTCCGCCCCTCCCCTCCTTCACGGCCATCCCACGTTATCCTATCTCCAAACCATCCCCAACCCAGGGTCCCGGTAACTAATACTGCTTCCCAAACGCAAAGCTGCCCAGGTCTAGCCCTTCGCTTGTATATATCTTCACCCCCCCGGTGCTCCGTCAATCTTGTTTTCGCCCTCGCTCTTGTTTTGATTTCCACTTTATTCATCTGCTGCCTACAGTTCTTGATTTCCCCTCGTCTCGCCTTGAACTGGATCTTGTTTAGCTTTTCTTTCCTTCTTCTCGTCTTTTTTTGCTCTGTTTTCTGTCGCGCCGTTATCCTCGACGGAGAGACGCGACATTATTGATACCCAATCCTCCCCTTGTTTTGCTTGATACCCTTTTATACCCATTTATAATACCCCTGTTCCAGTCTTCATCCTTTTCCTGCGTTCTACTCGACGCTGGTTCATATTTTCATATTTTGCCTTGTTCTTGCGGCTTCTTTTTCCTCTGGCCGCATATTCGACCGATTTGTCCACGCGACTCTTTGCTCTGTACGGACTCGCTGCTGGGCTAGCCTAGTAGGCTCAGAAACTCAGCACCAGCGGATGGGCAGTATTAGGGCGGTCTAGACTCGCCGAGCCTATCAGCCACAGCTTCGCGAGCCTTTGGGTCCGGCCTGTAGCGCTATTTGGAAATTTTCTTGAGCAGCTTTTGCCGGCCTATTACACAGATTACTACTCACAAAGCCCGCTGTGGAAACCTTACGCAGCGCTCTCTGCGCTAAGCTCTGTCCACTCCAGAGAGGCCCTTCCACCAGCCAATGAGATGGAGAGGTCGCGCCACATGGCAGCCGTCATGGAGCTCGACCTGACAGCCTACCACCAAACCTCGCTGGTGGACAGAATCAACGCTATGCCGGCTCTCAAGACCAGTGCTGGTAAGTTTGCTGTTCTTTTGGATTTGGATTTTATTTTAGTTGGTTTTTTCCTGCTCTTCTATATTTTCCTCTACCCCCGTTCGTTCTTCCTGCTTTCTCTCCTTGTTGCTTGGTTTTCTATCCTGAGCATCTTTCCTGGGTTTGGCAATCACATCTTTTGGCTGTCTCCCGCTTTTTGTGCGTCTCTTTTGGTTCCTTGTCACTACCAACCTGGGCCGCACCTTCGGTCGGTCAATCAATTGGGTAGCAAGGGTCTTGGCGGGCTAGAACGTTATAGAAGAGGTGGCATCTTTCCCCAGAACCGCTCTATCTGTCTTATAAACTACCTAGGCTTACTTCCTCTCCCTCGTCTTTTGTTTTGGTTACGGTCCTGGTCTTGCTTCTTCTGTCACCTTCTTTTGGGACACCTGCAACTGGCACCCTAGCTTCCGATCAAAACGTCTAACTGGTTTAAAAGCCTTCTTCACATTCCTACGAGCCAACTTAGCTCTACATTCAGAAATGTCTTCGAACGTCAACACCCCGGTTTTTGAGCCCATCACCGCGCCAAGCAGAGCCAAGAGCAAGGCAAAAGGCTCTGTCTCCGCTGTTGTTGCTGCCAGCACCACTAAGGAGACTGAGACCGATGGTGCCTCTGTCAGCCTCGACGACATCCCCCCACTGTCTCTCACTATTTTGACGGCCCGGTCCGACAAGGTCGATGCACTGGAGCTGGTCGCCGACAGTGTTGCTCAGCAGCGCCAGACGTCCTCGCGCAGTCTCGTCTTCCACCCGCTCAACGCCGCCGGCCTCGTTGCCACGCTGGCCGCCGCTTACAAGTGGAGCCCGCGCCACGATCTCGGCATGATGCTGAGCATGATGTCCGGCGTCATCATGACGTACCTGCTGGGCATCCGCTACCTGAGCTCTAAGTACGTGCCCCTAGCCGAAGCAATCGGCTGGGACTGGCTGCTACCCAGCTCCGAAGAGGAGAGCGAAGGGTCAGAGAAGGGCAAGGCCACGGCCAAAAGCAAGGCCAAGACCAGCACCAGCAACAGCAGCAGTGGCCCTGAAGACACCATTATCGGTGCGCGCTTCGGCAAGGAAATGATTGGCGCCGTGGTCTTGCGTTTAGAGCTTGCCGCTGCGGCCGATGGGAAAACCACTGCCCACAGCAGCAACACGTCCGTGAAGGGTGGTCACGGCGTCATTCGGGCCTGGACGACGCGGCTTCGGTACCGTCGCCGGGGCATCGGCGGCGATCTTCTCAACGAGGCGATCCGTGTCACCAAGGAGCGCTGCGGCAAGGACGCCACGGTGTCTTTTGCCCCGAACCACGTCAACAGCACCATGATTCTGCCCGAGATGTACAATGGCCCATTCCGTGCCACTGAGAAGCTGGCAACACGGACACTGGACAAAATATTGGCCGACTGGGAGACCAACCAGGCCAACAGCAACACGGTCAGCAGCAACGCCAGTGGCCGGTGCAAGACATAGAGCTCAGAGAGCGCGTCTGTCGGTTTGAACTGGCAATTCTTGTGCTTTTTTCATATACTTTTATTTTCCCCATTCTACAATATCTCCTTACTTTTTTTAATCGACATCGGACGTATAATATCTCTTGCGGTGGGTGAGTGTGGTCGATGGGATTTGGCACTATTGCTGGACAGGATAAGAGGCGTTGCAATAATTGGGTCGGGGCAAAAAAAAACACTGGTGCGGTGCGACGGGCAAGACGAACAAAAGAAGAAAACAGGCGAGAGCGAACAATACGAAATGGTGCCTGGTGTTGTATCCCGGGACGCTGCGGTTCCGGTATAGTTTCTTATGTATATTTTCTGATACCCCGTAAATACTTGCTATATAAAACATGAATGTACCACCTTGTATTGAAGATTGGTCTACGTCTTGTGCAGATTATTAATACTAGTGATATATCTGGCCGTGCTATTACCACTGTCGAGGCAATGATTGTGCGTCGGCTGCAATTTGTGGGCGGACATTCACAATCTGGCAAATGTAATGGCAAGAAAAATACGTGTATATTGGGCGATTAGTCTTGAATTCTTTATCGAGGGGAGATCCATAGAAAAAAAAATCAAAGAGCAAAATAAAGCACTCTACGGCAGCAGCGTGCAGCTCTCCGTTTCTTACTATTTCGGCCCCAGTATATCTTATTAGCATTACATATGGGTTAGGCTCAACGACTGTCTCCATCTGCCTGATATATATAAATCCCTCGTCGGCATGAGCTGCGCGCGTCTCTGGCGCCTGCGTCTGTGTATGGTGTGCAAAGGCGTAGGAGGGTACGTGTCAAGATCGAGACGCCAAGGAGGCGAATGGTTTGGGTAAAGGGCAGAGGGGAAAGGAAGAGAGCAGCGGCAATGGCAAGACAGGCAAGTGGCACGTGTGAACATTGTGAAGTGAGGCGAGCATGTTATCAAGACGGAGGGAATAGTTCGAGTGGGAGGGGGAGGGCAGGGGAGGAGAGGGTAGTCAAAGCTAGGGGAGAGACGGATAAGGGTGGCTTTTCTTCTCTATGCTTCATTTCGTCTAGCGTTTCAATAGTGCTTAAACGTCACCGCATTGCCGGGTCTGCTGTTGTCAGCAGAGGAATCAGGCCTCCTTTATCGCGGCCCAATTTAATCAGGTCGGGAACGGCGGCCGAATTCTGGGCAGAGCAGGTGCAGCAAACGAGAACGCGAAGACGTGACAGCATGAGAAGAGCCCCCGTGTTGTAAGCGAGTGTAAGGAGGGAAGATAAACCAAAAACAGAGACAGCTGTACAAGATAAACGGAAGTAGGAGAAACAAACGCCGCCATGGTCTATCACGAAATGAATGTCGCCTCGGCAAACAGCTGGCCCGGCTCGGTGACTTCCGGCTCGTCTCCCTTCTTGAGCTTGAGCTCTAGCTGCGTCTTCCTGGGGTAGTACTGTACGGTGTTAGTATCCCTGATTCGGGCAAAAAGTGAAAACATGAAATCGTGATGAACAACGTACTTGGTAGATGTACGGCTTGGTGCCCGCCACGCTGCCGGCAATCTTCTTGATGAAGCCCGGCACTTCGGCCATGACATCTATGCGGTCCAGACGGTCGCCCAGCGCACCCTCTAGCGTGGCCTCGACCTTGGAGCCGTCCTTGGCTGTGCCAGTCCAGGTGTAGCGGACGTCGGTCGGCTCGGGCCAGTCGTTCTCAGAGTCTTCCTTAGAGGCCACATGGGTCGCCGAGGCATCGCAGCCGGCCGAAATGATCTCGCCGTCGCGCACAATGCCGCCCACTGTGACCACCGTCGAGCCGTACGACGGTGGCGTGATGAACTGCATCAGCACGGCCGAGTGTTCTGGACCCTGGAAGTTGACAAAGTTCCAGCGGGCCGCCAGGTGGTGCGGCTTCATGCCCTGCAGGGCGTGGATGAAGAGGGCACGGCCGCCGGCAAAGTCAATGGGGCCGTCGTCCTGGGTCGTGATGGTGCCAGAAGCCACACAGCGCGGCCAGAAGACGTGGCGCATCGAGCCCCAGGGGTTTTCGAGATCGGTGCCGAACAGGGTGCGGCCGTCTGTGCCAGCCTGGAAGCCCGGAGCGGTGCGGGTAATAGTGAGGTTGACGATGGCGCGGTCGTCGTTGAGCGACTTGACCGTGTATGAGAGGCCGTCCTCCGACAGCTCGACGGCACAGTCCTGGGCGAAGAACGAGTTCATATCCTCGCTGAACTCGTGCTGCTTAAGCGGCGTCGAGCTCCAGAGAGTCGGCTTGTCGGACCCGGAGACGTCGAAGATCTTGGTGTTGAACTGGCACGTGGTGCTGATGCCGCTGTGTATCTGGTTAGCCAGCGAGCTGGAGGACAAGGCCAGGAAGCCACAAATGCGGAGAGAGCGACAATGCAGAAGGAAGTGCCAATACGTACGCCACGTTGCTGTAGATCACCTGCACAAACACCGTCGGGCCCTTCTCCGAGGTGATGTAGAACACCTGCGTCTCGACACAGGTCGTATCCATGGCCACCCACTTCAAATCCTCGCGCGTGACCTCCGAGTACGGCGTCTGCTTGGCTTCCTCGGCCACCGACTTGATAGCTGAGGGGCCGTAGATCGGCTCCTGCGTGCCGGCCACATTGGCGAGTCTGTTTTTCGGAAAGGGGGGGGGCTGTTAGCCGAGGATCTGGCAAGGAAGCTGAAAGCTCCAAAGTTCGGCGTCCAAGCTTGAAGCTCGACACGGCAAGCTCCCATACAAATGCCCCCATCTCCAAGCTCAAGGTAGAGCCGGAAACCCGGAGAGGAGACCGAGACTTACTGCTGCTTTGCCCAGTTGAACATGCTGGGCAACTTGTTGGGGGGTAGGGGAGAGGGGGAGAGAAGGGAGGAAAAAGGGATGGTGGAGGCGGGCCAAGAGTTGTATGAATGGAGAGTATGGGATAAAGTCACGAGATTCGTTGAGAGTCACGAGCTCGGCTGTAGAGATGGTGTGCACGGGGAAAGGAACAAGAAAAGAGGCACACACACAACCAGGGACACTGAAAGAGTATGTATGTAGAATGCGTGTATGTCAAAGAGGTGGAGGAACTCGAGCAGCAGACAGAAAGTAGACGAAGGAGAAATGAGGGCAAAAAACAATAGTGCTCTTCAGAGCTGGGTTTTGTTCACCGCCAAAAAGTGTTAGTGGCAAGGAGAGGGAGCGGAAGGAGAGACAAGGTTGCTGTGGTATTTTTTTGCCTGCCCATGTGAGAAAGGGAAAAAGGAGCGCCGGAACTGGGTTTGGTTTGGGACTTGGAGGGGCCAGAAAATAAGGGAACAAGAGTCAGCGGGACGTGACGCTTTGGTGGGCTTTTTTAGCGGGGAAGAGCGCAAGATCGCAGAGCGGATCACAATGTTCTGCTGCTCTCTTGCACGTCGCTATCTTGTACCTCTTACGCTTATACATGGTCTGCAACTTACTTGCCTCTAGAGTACGGAGTACATTACGGCGTGCACACTAATACCTAATTTGCGGCGCATCTTGTTCAGCGCTACGTGCCGTCCGGCGCTCCTATTGGCTGATCCGCTAGGCGTCTTACTATTTGCACTCATACAGCGCCACCCTGTTGCCTTAACAGCCATTCTATGGAGGCGGCCAGAATCGGCCACACGGCCGCTTGCAGCTGCGCGCGTCGCTGTCAAGAGGCGGTCGTGCCACGGCGGCTTCTTTTCGCACAGCAAGCACTCATACAAACCGTTGCACGTATGGCGTTTTTCTTGCCCAGGGGGACGTTGTTGCCGTTGGCCAATATCACGTGATGGACAATTGGTCGGATGTGGCTAATGCTCATGTGTGGCTTGCCGTTTTTTTTCTCGCCATGTTAGCGCTAAAGCGCCGATAGCTTCACCAGAAAGAACATCCAACAGAGCTGGCCGAGTCTGTACCTCTCTCCCACACACGACTCGAACTACCGATTGGCCGATTGGGCACCTGAGTAGCCGCTCAACACTCACACGGCTCTCTCTTTAGCGACTCGTGCGCCTCTTTGTTCCCTTTCTCAGCTCCTTTTCGCGCCCATGTCGAAGGCTGCGAAAGGCGGCCTGGACCAGGTCGTCAAGCTCATTATCGGAGCTGGACAGGCCACACCAGGCCCGCCGGTCGGTCCAGCCCTTGGTAGCAAAGGTGTCAAGTCGATGGACTTTTGCAAGGTGCGTCAGCAGGGAAGATGGCGAGCCATAAAACCGGCCAACAGGACCTGAGTGGCTAACAGCCGGTGATAGGAATTCAATGCTCGCACAGCCCCGATGATCACCGGCACGCCACTACCGGTGCGCGTGATGGTGCGGCCCGACAGGACATTCCACTTTGACGTGCGTACACCGCATACATCCTGGATGCTGCTCAACGCGGCCGAGGTGCCGGTCGGCGAGAAAGGCAAGCGGCGCGGCGCAAACAAACCCGGCCAGGAGACGGTCGGCACAGTCAGCTTAAAGCACATTTACGAGATCGCGAAGATCAAGCAGAGTGAGCCGCGGCTATCGGGGCAGTCTCTAGAGAGTCTGTGCCGCACCGTCATCTTCCAGGCCAAGTCGATGGGCATCGCCGTCGTGGCATGATGTACGCACAACTTCGAATGGGACCTGCCACGGAAATATCCCCGTGCCGCTCCAACTCGCAGCGAAAATACCGCGTCAGGATGCAGTGCTACGTTCTGCTTGAAGAGGGGCTCGTCAACCTGGGATGAAGCTGCCTCTATATATGGTGCTGGCATAGTCTCGCACTGCGTCTTGCCAGCCCGTCCCCTACCGTTCTTGTATGCATGTGCGCTTTCGCATAACCCGTGTTACGCGGGCTGTAAGATACACGAGAAAAGGTTGAAGATCTCCCATGTATGTCTTCCAATAGATTAAAAAATGTTCAAGTCAAAGTGTTGGTTTGTGAGATAGGCATACTTTGCTATATGTTGCTGAAAGGCTCGAAAACTCGCCAGAAACCGCCTCAAACAAAATTCAAAGACGGCAATAACAACAAGGAAACCGAAGGTCGAAGCTGGACACTATAACAGGCAGTTGCTACCGCGCATATCTGTTGGCGTTTCAGTAGTGGTATCCCTTGTACTTCGGTCGCTCGTCTGGCATTGGTCCTTCCCTCTCCATTCAATATAGCAATTGCATTACAAACAGGCATTGTTGTTGTCAAGCTCCTTGCTACTCTACAATAGCAATACCCCAGTCGCATCAAATATGAGAAGAAGAATGACACTGGCATTTTTACGGCCCTGAAGCACCGTCGATGTTTGCCTCTTCTGTCGTCGGGGAAGCCTCACGGCCTCGGCCGCATCCAGAATTTGCGGGCAACAAAACAACGGCATCGTCGATATTCGTGTCGCAACAAGAGATCGATCAAACATTATGCAGCTCTTCCCAATTCTGGTCTGAAGAAGCACAATGCCGGGACATGCAGCGGTGGCAGCTCCTACAGACATTACAAACTGGGCATCCGAAAGAAGGCTCTGGCATACCCTCCATCTCAAGGGCCTCACCTGGTGCCAACAAATCCAGGCTCTCATCCACGGATGTCCGTCAAGATTTGGACGGAATCAATGAGTTCGCTTCGCCAGCTGCAACAGCAACCAAAGGGGGCTTCCGACCAACAAGGCCAAGCGATTCTTTCTACGGTTCAGCGAAATCAGAGTGGCTAGCCGGGTCCTGCTCTAGCGAGGAAGAGCCGAAGACAGGCGTTGGGAAGAACACGGAGACTTGGACGGAAAGCAGACTACATCAAGCTAGAAGCACTGCTGAACAGGTCGTTCGGTCACCAAGACATGCCCGCCGAACATCTTCGTCATATCCCAACGAAGGTATACGTTCGCGTGACTCGTCGTCCTCTGCCGTACCGACCTTCAGCCGACGTTTTATTTCAGGCACGTCCCTATCCGTGGCCTATTCTTCCGACGGGCAGTCTGCTAGTGGGTGTTTTCCCGACACCGACGACAGGGGACCCGAGAAGAAGAATAAGGAGAGGCTGAAGAAGTTGGAGCAGCAGTCCGACTTTCGACCTCAGTCGGCCCAGAGTTTCAGGCGGTTCTTCTTCCCATCCAGCCGGCGCTGCCCACAATGGGAGAATGTTCCCCGTGACGGTACTAGCCTGGGCACCTCCGTTTTGAAAAAGCCCGCCAGCGCTTCAGCCATTGAACTGCGAGAGACAGGCCTTCTTGCAGCTTCGCACGAGACATTTTATACGGGCGAGTTTGACAACTTGGAGGAGGCTGCCAGCGGCTCTACCTTGAGCTTGGCACATGATGCGAGAAGGCCAACGCGAACTGATTCAGAACCGGGCCTGCGTCGGAATGTCGATTGGCCGTCAGCCTTCAGCGTGATATCATCGATGGCTGATTTTACGCCTCTGGAGCGGTATCCGGGGTCGCGATGGCCATTTTTTCACGACGAGCCAAAGTGTAAGCCAGAGTCGAAGTCTAAGTTCAAGGGCCGAGTGAGGAACGTTGAGGAGATGTGGAAGAGTCACCGATTGCGCGAGTGGTGCTCCAGGACAACCAATGCCTGGCGAAGAGGCAGCGAATCAGTGATAAGGCCCTCGACGGCTCAGCACGGGGTACCATACGGAGGTGGAGATGGCACGCAAGACCACCGGAACCGTGAGAAGTCAAGCATCATGGCACGACAAGGCCGGCGGGCTAGAATAGAAGCTTACCAGACAGGCAGGGCCCGAGGGCGGCGAGGAGAGCGGTTTCGAGAAAGGGTGGGGTACCTCGGAAGCCGGTTGGCAGACAGCGAGTTTGTTGAGCGCATCGGCATCTGGAGGCGGTCGGCGGGTGAGAAAGTGAGGACTGGGCGGAGAGACCTCCGAACTCGCTGGCATTCGAGCAAGGTGTGAGTGTGAATGGCACGAGGAGGGGCAGTGCGATAGGGCAGCCAAGCCGGGAAAGGAAAAGGAGCCTGAGGTTTCAAAGGACATCAAAATCAAAACTTGCTATTTGTGTATCCCAGCATTCGCCGCGCATAACCCAAACCGATAGAGATAGGCCTGACTGTGCAATATCAACCAATGCTTAGGCCCAACCTTGCCGTACGCCTCCTGGAAGCAAATTCCAGACAAACCGAGACAACAGGCGTGCTCCCTGAAATACAAGGCTAGACAAAAAAGGGTGGCAAAGCCAGTTCCCTATAGCAAAAACAGCAACCCGGCTATACATTATACAGGAAGACAGGACGGCTCTGTCATAGCAGATACCGAAACGATTCCTGGCGAGCAGCAGCCGGCCGTTTTCGTACGGAGCCAGCAGCTGACCTAGACACCAGCCTGTCGGCCTCGCCACTGCCTCTTGCCTCCTCGCCGCCGCCATCAGCGCCATCATCTCCATCATCTCCATCATCGTCGTTGTAGTTGTCGTCAAAGTCCATGTTCACGCTGTGGTCACGGCACCTCTGGGCCGCCGCAGCGTCGAGAGCCCGGTTGCGGCGCCCCAGAACAACACGCAAGACAGCCGCCAGCACGGCCACCGCCAGCATAGCAGCCGTCATTGTGCGCATGCCGCGCAGAAACAGCGGCGCGTCGGCGTCGGGGTACAGGCGGGTGCCGACGAGCGGACCACACTGGCCAATGACCTGGAACAGGGCAAAAGCAGCACCCTGGCGGCCGGCTCCGGGTTGATTGTTGAGATTCCAGGTAATCAGCAGCACGACGACGTTGAAAAAGCCAACGGTGGCCGGGAAGACGGCCAGGTAGCGCCAAAGCTCGCCGGCACCGACGGAGAGCACAGCATAGCCGGCGGCCGAGGCCAGGGCGTGGGCGATGAGCAGCAGGCCGCGGGCCCGTATGCGATCGGAGACGTGGGCAGTGGCGAGAACGAGGACAAAGGCAACGAGATAAGGCGGCGCCGACAGAGCCTGAGCAGCGACAGCATCGTGGCCCATGGCCGCTAGAATGGTGGGCAGAAAGACGGGCATGGAGCTGTAGGCCATGTTGGCGAGGAAGAACATGGCGGCCGACAGCCAGGCAACGGGGTCGGCGAGGGCAGAGAAGGGGGAGGCCGACGACGACGGCAGCGAAGAAGACGGCGATGCCAGCCGTTTTCGGGCCACGTGCTTTTCCCGCGCCGTCAGATACCGTGCCTTGTGCGGCGCATCGGGCAGCACGTGCCATGCAGCGACGGCCGCCACGACCGACGGGAAGCCCTCGACCAGGAACAGCAGGCGCCACGGCGCAATGAGCGCGCCGTGTGCGCCGTTTTGGCTGCTCCCCCCCCCCCCAGGGCCAGAATCGCCCACGCCAGCGACGCGGCAAAGCTCGTGGCCAGCGGCGCGGCTGCGATGAAGATGCCCGTGCGCAGGGCCAGCTCGTCGCGGCGGAAGAAGCGTGCCAGGTACAGCGGGATGCCGGCAAACCCAGCTTCGCCGATGCCGAGCAGCGCGCGCAGAGCCACGAGCCATGGATACGACGGAGCGAGCGCCTGCAGCGCAGCGGCAGTGCCCCAGCCGGCAACGAGGGCGGCGATGTAGACATGGGCGGGCAGCACCCGCCAGAGGAGGGCCATCCACTCAAAGGCGATGTAGGTGGCGTAGAAGGCCGACAGCGCCCACTCGTACCAGTCGGCGCGGGGCGGCGATGTCTGGAGATCGGCGTCCATGCCGGCGACGCGGGCATTTCCGATATCTGGGTGCGTGAGTGTGTGTGGGTGTGAGAGGATAGAAAGGGGGTAGAAATGGGTGTAGAGGTAGAGGGGGTGAGGAAGTCATGATAGGGGACGATGGGGGGCGATCAAGCCTCGCTCAACTCACTGGATCGGTCGACAAAACTCAGCATGTACAGCATGGCCACAAACAACACCAGCCGCCGGTCGAACTTGCGCACAATGGCCTGCTCCTCGGCCGCCGTATACGACGGAGAGCCTGCCGACGCCACGGTCGAGGAAGCCGACCACGAGACCGACAGGGCGGACGACGCCGACGACACCGACGCCGACGACACCGACCGCCGCCGGTCCAAGTGCTGCAGCTCGATGCCGCTGCCGTCGTCTAAGCGGCCATCGCCGTCCTTCGCGTCATTTGCGTCCTTTTCATTCGTCTCGCTGTCGCTGCGGCGGCGGCTCTCTGCGTTGTCCGGGCCCGATTCACGCGGCAACGGCGTTGTCGGTGCCGAAACGGCCATATCCTCCGTCCCGCTGCCGGTGTTCACGGCCATGGTCCGTCAGCTGGACGGCAGTGCTGTCGCTGCGAATATCGAATAGACTCTCCGTACACGGTGCGTGCGACAATGTGCAGAGAGCCGCGGGACGGTGCAATGAAAGGGGGGCGTGTCATAGTACGGAGTATGCGAGAGACAGCGTGGAGATAGATGAGGGAAAGCCCAGCAGGGAAATGAGGAGAAGCGCGGCAGGGGTGAGGAAGGTACGTATCTGACCACCGGTATACGAGTCGTGCCGTCCTCGACACGTATCGACTCCCCTTGCGGCTTTAATTACTCGGCCAATGCGCCGACGCAGGCTCTCTCCTTACAGTACAAAAACAGGGAAACAGCCACGGGAGGGGTCGGCCTAAGCACATGTACGAGTATGTACTCCGTCCTCTGTCTTTCTTCTGTACTCCGTACGATTACTCCTAGTTGATGCAACCACCCCAATTCGACCTGCATGCGACGACGAATCAGACGCGTACTTTGCGCAACAATGCACGTGTCTCACCATTCCTGACTGGTTTGTCTCGCCGCTCCTTGTGCCTACATACGGAGTACAATACTCCGCCATTAGCTTCTTTGCGTGCATACGAGTAAGCGGCCATCCGTCTTCACCACGAAGCACGGCGCGGCGAATCGTCTCCGTCAGCTCAATGGCAAAGGCAAATATGCATAGACAGAAAATAATGGTTAACGGCTGGGGCTGGCTGTGACGACCAGCACCGCTATCTTGACATGGCTCGGGAATGCTATAGATACAAGTTGGCGTGCATGCCGGGGCAAGACACAACCTTGTCCAACCCCCCGTCCCAACTCCTGACGCTGCACACTCCTCTTTCCCTTCATTTTTCTATCACCACACTATGCTTCTTCGCTTCGCCTCCCCCTCCCCCCCCGGTCTGTTGTGCTCCCGGTTCCCACCTGGGTCGCCTTCTCTGGTGGCTGTTACACCATCCTCGCGGTTTGGTGCATGCAGGTGCGTTGCTCGCCGACCACAAAAGCTCCCACAAGGAACAGAGAACACAACATGATTATTATGTCTTTTGGCGAGAACACTCCAAAAAAGACTCCCTCTGTTTGTCCTCCATACCCGAGACGGAACGACTGTAGCCGAGTCAGACCGTGAGGCCCCGATCCTTATCCGAGATACAGACAAGGCCACAACGTATGCGTCTGTGAGTGCCTAGGAACAACAAAGTAAAAGAAATCTATAATACCAAAAAAAGACGGAGACGGGTCCAAGGGGCATGTGCCACAGTAGCCCACTCCGTCGTATCAAGAAGGTTAAATAACATGACAAGAAAAAAAGGTAGACAAGGAAAATAGATGGCTAGGCGAGCCGCTTTATACAATTGAGCTGGCGCCTGTGTATATCGTTCATAAAAATGCTTTTTTCTAGCCGGGCTACAATGCCCAGGCAGAAATGCAATCAAAAAGAAAAAGAAAAAAAAGAGGTTCAGATAAGAAAAATGGCAGCCGGCCAAAACGTAGACCTCCCGGAAGGGTATCGAAGCGTGTAAAAGAAACTTTTTTGTGGCTCGTGGTCTGGATAGAGGAGAGTGCAGTGACGGCGGGGGGGAGTAGATCGCCACTAGACAGCAAAAAAGAGCGGAGGAACCACAAGTCACCCGTCCGTCAGCCACCTCAGTTCCAGCCCAGCGAGTTTTCAGCAGCAACGGGCGCCGAGATGTAGGCTGTGCGGGCCGAGTTGTTGTTGCTGCGTCCGCTGCCGTGGCTGTCGCGGCCACCTGCTGCCACGCCGCCATATGTGGACGTGAAGTCGCGGCTCAACAGCGCACCGCCCATGAGAGCCGGGCTGCCCGTCTGGCGCATCTCTGAGGGGCTGGCAACAGAGCTGCTGCGCTGGTGCAGCGACTGCTTCTTGCGCTTGTACCGGCGGGCAATGATGAACATGGCCGTGCCGTAGGCAGCCGAGATAAACACAGCGCCGACAGCAATGCCGGCCGTGGTGCCGCGCTGCGACGGCGACTGGTCCGAGCCGTTGTCGTTGTTGAACACGTCATTGGGGCCTGACGTCGACGTGGAGCCCGAGCTGCCGGCACTGCCAGTCGGGGTGCCGTCCAGCGTGGAGCCCAGGAGAATGTCGATAGCCGGGTTGATCTCCTGCGACATGTTGTAGGACAGCGGGTTCGGGTTTTGCCAGAGAGCAGCCGTCGGGATGTGCATGTCCATGCGCAGCTGGTCGACCAGCGTCGTGGGGTACGTGCAGATCGCCAACATGGTCACGTAGCCGAGCTGCTCCGTAGTGTCATACGGCACCAGGCGCTGCACCACCGTCTTGCTCTGGTCGAAGCCGCCCTGGTAGGACAGCAGCTCCGGAAGGATCTTGAGCACCTGGGCGGCCGCCTTGGGGGTCACAGCCACGAACGCGTAGTTCAGGCCGTATGCAAAAGCGATCTGGATGAGCGTGGTGTCCTCGGGAACAGAGCCGCTGGTGTCGGGCGTGATCGCCTTGGGCAGACCCGTCGGGAGGCCAGTCGAAGTCGTAGGGGCCAGGCCGGTGGGGTTGATGGACGTCGGCGTCGGCTGCACAATGATGGTCGTCGGGAGCCAGGACTGCACGTTGGTCGTTGGGGCCGAGCTGCTGGTAGCACTGGTCGGCGCAACAGTCGATGCGGATCCGCTGCCGGAAGCAGTGGTGACAGGGATAACGGCCGGCTCAGTCGTGTTGGTGCTGGTCGTCGAGTTGGCAGACGTGGTGGGAAGAACAGCCACAGTCGTGGGCACCGAGGAGGCAACAGGGGCCGAGGTCGGCGGGACAGACTCGGTGATGTTCGTGGTTCCAGACACAGCAGGCAGAGACGACGCAGGAGCAGACGTCGGCGGCGGGACGCTCGTGGTGATGTTGGTCGTCGGCGGCGGCACAACGGTGGAAGCAGACGAAACCGGGGGGGGTACAGACGTGGCAACAGACGCAGTACCGGTGGCAGAGCTCACAGGGGCGCTGGTAATGCCCGTGGTCACGCCCGAAGACACACCCGTCGGCACACCCGTAGAGACAATCGTCGTCGCCTCAGTCACGGTGCCCGAGGTGATATTGACAGTCGCCGAGCCGGAAACCGGGAGCAGCGAAGGCAGAGTCGTCGGGATCGTGAGCGTCAGATGTGTCGCCGAAGAGACAGCGGCCGAAGACTCCGTCGAGCCAGTAGTGGCGGTCGTCGCGGCGGTCGTCGCGGCAGTCGACTCCGGTGCCGTTGAGCCCGAAGCTGTCTTCGTGGTACCAGCCGTGGTGGCCGTGGTGGCCGTGGTGCCCGTAGCCTTGGTCGTCGCCGTGGTGCTCGTCTTGCTCGTAGTGCTGGTCGTGGAGCTGGAAGAGCTGGGGGTCGCGGAGATGCCGAGCAGCGAGGTCAGCTCGGCCAGAGGGTCCAGGGGCGATGACGAGGCCGACGAGTCGGAGGTCGTGGCCTTGGTCGTGGTGGTCTTAGGCGTGGTGGTGTCGGTCGAGCTCTCGCTGGACGACGAGGAAGACCCCGAGGAGGACGCAGTGGAGCTCGAGGAAGACGACGACACAGTGCTGCTAGACGAAGTGGACGCCACATCGTCGCTCGAGGACGCGAAGATGGGAATGCGCGAACCAGGCACCGACAGCTTCGGCTGGCGCGTGGTCAGCGTCGAGGCGGTGGTGCTTCCCGACGAGAAGATGTCGGAGGTGGTCCGCCTCCGAGTCGTGCCGGGGATGCTAGAATCGCTGCTAGTTCCGCTGCTGGAGCTGCTGCGGCCGCTGAGGCTGCTCTCGCTGCTGGAGCTCTCCGTCGTAATGAGAAGCGGTGCCGGCGACTCCAGCACGGTGTTGGTGGGCGCCTTGGTGGGTGGTGGCGAGACGGTGTGGGGGCTGAACTGGGTGCTGGTCGCATTCACATACGACCGCCGCACCTGGCGCGGGAAATATATCCGTGGCCGGTCTGCCTCGACAGCGCTGACAACGGTCACGGCCGCTGCCAGAGCAGCGACCAGGAACGAGCCAGTATGCATGGTTGGCTGTGTTGGCTTGCTTTTCCTCCCTCAAAAGAAGCTTCTGTGTTATTTCTCGTAGGCGGTGTCGTCGAACTGTTGGAGAAGACGATACTAAGCAGGCGACATACGAGCGAATGGCAAAGGCGTGTGCTGTGTATTCTAATCCGAAGGACCAGTCGATCGGCGGGACGATAAAGAACGGGGCAAGAAGCAGAGAAAAGCAGAGATCTGCACCCAGCGCGTCAGCTACCAGCTCATCAAGAGGTATGAATAGGGTCGGGTACACCAGGTCGGGCTCCCTAGATGTTCATATCCATGGGCTGCCAAAGACACGGAAAAACACAGCAAGGAACAAGCAAAGGAGGCACTCACAATTGCCAGGGAATATGGACAAGCGAGTGAATTTGACAACAAGACGGATCTTTTGTCAACGAGCGTGATCTAGAATGGCCAAAAACGTCAGCAAACTGGTGGGCCCGTTCGTGTTCTGGGCGCATAACAGATCTCCCAGCGATCGGCTGAAAAGAGTAACTCGACAGCGAAAACAACGTCCCAAGGCCAGAATTCGGTCACAGGCAACGGCAACAGGGAACCACTGTTGTGGAAAGAGACGCCACCGGCCAGGAATAGCGGGTGATGGTAATCTAGTCCTTGCGCTGTTCTTCGGCCAGCCGTCTTTTTTTCTGTTCCCAGCTCTGCCTACATTCCTCACACGCCCCCTCTCTGCTCTCCCCATCTCCCCACTGCGATCATTGGCCATATTCATGCACGCACATCCCACCCGTCGCGCGCAATACCGAGGAGCGGAGTCGCATGAAGCAAGAGGCAAATATATTCAGCATCCCAAAGCAGGCTTATCACTCACATATAGTGGGACTTAGTCGAAGAATCAGAAGAGTCGAAGAGCAAAAGCGAAATTGGGAAAGACGCGATCGGCACGATTCTCGAATCAACGAAAAAGGTCTGGGTTTGGTGGGTGCAAATAAAGAGCGACACGACAAGCCAAAAAGAGCTGTCTAAAAAATCAAGTTGCAGAAACACGAAACGAGTATCCGGTGAGAATATCCAAAAGAGAGTGGTTTGGCACGAGTGTGTGTTTTGTGGTAAAGAGCGTATGGATTTGCTGGCTAAAATGCTTTTTTTTGGAGGTCGTTAAATGGGCTCGTTATTCCGGGTCCGCGTCAGCGACTGACAGACAGATTTGCTTGAAAGAAAGGCGGGCCTGTTGTGTTTTCGGCGGCAGACCTCCGGAGGTCGTAAATCCCAAGAAACTGGTGGAAAAGGAGAGGCGTGGGACGCAAGACGCGCGAGAAACGAGGAAGAGAGGAAAAGAGAGGGGGAAAGGGACACTGCTGGCTTCGAGTCGGTCGTAACGGTCGTTGGCAAGGGACGACGTCGTCGAAGAAGAGAGAATTGTCGATGTCGGGGTCGGTGATGGACGAAGGAGAGAGAGGGAACGGGAAAAGAGAGGAAGAGGAGCGGAAGCCAAAGAGCGAGAGAGAAAAGGGAAGGAGGCCCGGGAACTAAGGAATGGAGGCCCAGGTGCGCCAGAGGCAGGTACTCCGTAAGTGGCCACCACACACACAAACACACGTTGAGAGCGACCTGGGCGATGGAGCCGGGGAGATCCAGTCGCAGTAGCTTGGGAGGGGACCCTTTGGTCAGGGGAAAGAGTGACGGAAAGGGAATAGCACCAAGGGGTAATACAGAAAGAAAGAGGGCGGATGGCGAGGGTGACGGCGAATAGCGACGGGGGCTAGAGTGGGCAGGAGCCAGGGTCGTAGTGGACAAAGTCGTGTTGGCAAGGCGCACAGCGAGTACAACTACTCGTACCTGCCCTGTTCTGCCGCCCAAAGTACGGCTCAAGCCTGCGTTTTTGGCTGAGGGTAGTTACAGTGCAGCGTAGGACGCAGGAAGCAGGGAAATGAGCGCTGGGCCGTCGCTAATACGAAGACGCACACGGACTCGTATCCTTCAGCAGACTTCGAGTATCGTACACACGCAAACATACTACCACACACACCAATAACACACCGTGTTGGATGTCGCCGTTTCTGGTCATCTGCCTCTTCTTCTTTGTGTCGCTGTGCGTTGCGTGATCTGGACGCGTCTTTCTCCGCTCTCCCTTTTCTTTCTCTCTCGACGCCGTCCACACACACCAAGTGCATTCCTGAGCCCTTTTTTCCTTCCTTTCTTTACTTGTTGGCCGTTGTGGCTAGTCCCTCTCAACGGGAACCGCCTGTAGCGGAGTTTGATTAGCGTGTTCGGCGGCCTTGACACGCTAATGGCCTGCTGGCATTCCAGCACCAGAGCCAGGCACCGAGAGGCCGGGCACCGTGCCAGAATGTGCTGTTTCTCGCAAAATGCACAGTGGAGCGGACAGCGGACGCCGCTCTCCGTCCGCACCGTGCGTCACAGTGCCCCTTTGGCAGCAAACACGCTCGTAAACAGCGCAAAAGCCCGCGGTGCTCCGTGGTGGGCTGTGTAAAATTGTTTCTCACACCCAGGGGCACGCCAAGCTAGGAGTGGCGCACACGGCAGGCGTGGTCCGGCACCGAACAGAAGAAAAAGAAAGCAGTCAGCAGAGCCCAGCCAAATCCCACCCAAGGGAATCCCAGTCAAGTATCTTTCTGCAGCGCTGTCGGGGCAGATGAACATCGGTGGCTCCCTTTTTTTAGTGGGCACAGGTAGTGTACACTACGAGTACCTGTACCCGTACTCCTCAGCTAGCGGGGGAACCTGGGCTGTGCTGCACCAGTACACGCGTCTTTGCGCACAAAGTGGTGGCGGGCAGAAGTCGCTCAGCAGGATCACCAGGTACATATGTCCACTTATTTGCTGGCAAGTCCGTGGCCGAAGTACATAGGAGTACATGGTATGTACATAGGTGTACGTAACTACACTATATTATTTGGTAGTGTAGTGTACTCGTACACCAAGAGATAGGTGGGGCAGGAAACATTACAGGGGCTTCGTGCATCTTTCTGCCTGTGTTCCTCCCTTTCAGCCACTCACAGGGCCCGGCTCTGTTGGGTGTGGTGGGGCTTTCAGGCACGCTCCAGCGATCGGCGTGCTGTAATTGGCTCTGCGGAGCCTTCGTTGTTCTGTAGCGTACAACTACTCTAGTCGTGTTCTGTGCTGCGCAATCCACTTTGTCACGTACGAGCAGGTACGATATTGTGCTCATAGTGCGACTGCCTGGGCACACAGTACTACGAGCATCTCGGTCCCTGTAGATGTTTAGCGATGTTGCCCAATTTTTCCAGCGCCGGGATGGCCCCTTGCAGTAGCCTCCTAGAGGCAAGGGCGGTTTCACATCGTTAGCACTGTCCAGAGAGTCGTCATCACGTTCTACGACTACAGAGCGTGGCACATGCCCTTTGCGAGAGAGATGTGCAGACATCCGTCGGGTTCTGGCCAGAAACGAAGCGCCGTTGCGTCTTTTGCATCCAAGTGGTGTGTGTAAATAATGAGATAGCAGCGCTTGGGTCGCAATGGTGATGATCTGCCCCAGAAACGGCAACGGTTCGTGTTTTTTGCAGGCCACGCTTTCTGTATCTCGGAGTCCCGGGTGGATCTCGTATTGAATGAAGTCTTCGTATTTGCTGAGAAGAGCTCCGTGTCTGTTCTCGTATCCAAGGCTAGTAATAGCCGTACGAACTCCGTCCGAGCACTACGAAAACTTCGTTCAAGGACTCTGTAGGGGCTCTGAAAATAGAAGTGCCTTCATGCATCCTCTGCACTGATGCTGGGGCGCCGTCCCATCGCCAGCCAAAGTTTTGATGATCTTACAGACGCGACAATACGAGTTACCAGAGCCCACCAGGAAAGCGGATTATGTATCTTACATGCGCGTCCAAAGTGTTCGACATGCGCCGCGAAATTGCTGTGCCTGGCTGGATATCAGACTCATTTACCGCGGGCCAATCCGGTGCTGACAACAACAGCGTGCGATCCGTCCACCCGCATGCTTTGTTTGGGCATCTGGCACCTTTGTTTGTTTCTTCCCGACCCCGAATAGGATTGTCCATCATCAAACACCAAACAAGCCATGGATTCGGTAGCTATTCTCTGCTCGAGCAATTGAGTGGACAAACTCCTAAACATACGACGTACTACGGGCACTCGTTCATATACATACTCCGTATGTATGTCCATATGCACCAGAACTCTGCCCCTGTTAGCTTGGCTAGAAGGAATAGACTGGCGCTTGGCTTTAATTTCCTAGATGGTGCGCCGAATGGACCCGGCTAGCACTGACATCTGCAATATATTACTCGGGGGCCATGCGGTGATGAACGCCTTCATTTCCTTTGGCAAAGGCGCCTCGATGCGGCTCGATATGCATAACGCATACATAGTGGGCTATTCGTTTTGTGTCGTTGTCCCATTGTGCCATTGTGCCTTGTTTGTTGCCATACGCGCCGCTCTGAGAGATGAATAGTCACACTCATTTACGCATGCTACGAGTAGATACCAGCAATGATGGCGTGAAGGGCGCTGATCTTCCATCCCTAACAAATAGCCCGCAAGGTCGCTCTACCGGGATTGCTCTGATGCATGGCCGACAATTAACGGATGACGAGTACGGAGTAGAAGAATTGCAATCCAAACACCTACATAATAATACTACAGTATCCGTAGTGCACATACGGGTACATACTAAACGTTGTCAGTAGAAAGAGGCAGCACATCCCAGAGCGCGCAGGCGTCCTCTGCAACAGAAACCAATAAAAAAAGAGAAAAGCGGAAAAGAAAGGCCTCAGCATGAAACGGCCGACCAGTCCCGGGTCTATCCCCAAGGCATGCGATAAGGAGTTCATGCCCAGAATACGTACATGTTTCGCCAGCTTCCTAGCATCCTCCGGGAATGCGGGCAGATACGAAAGCGCACTGGAGCGCAAGGTGGAAAACTGCTCCATAGCGGGCATGCCAGCTGAGCTCCTCCAGACACTGCACGTGGTTTAGCCCGAGGACTGCATACGTCGTAGTTGTAACAGTGGTGCTGGTGCTGGTAATAGTGGCATGTAAAACTCCATAAACCAACTACATATGGGCCCCCAAACACAGCACAGCCTTCGAACTCCTGCAACGCATTGCAGACCACCCATTCGGTTTCCCGAGGCGGAAGGTGCCCAAGCATCGGCATGGAGGGTGGAAGGGGGGGAAAGGGGAGGAAACATGGCCAACAACCAACCAAATTGTGCGCAGAGCCACAGCTCCGGCTATCATTCTGTTTCGGCTTGCTCCGGGGCTGACTTGGCCATACGTTGGACTGTTATTGGCCGTATTCGGCTGCCTCGTTCATTTCTTCGTATGTAGAATCTCTCGAAGCCCGAATGTCCATTCCAACAATTGTAGGCAGATTATCTACGTACGGGTTTTTCCATTCTCTATCGTCGCCGTGTTGTTTTCCACCTCCCAGGACATCCCTAGCCGAGTTTCTCCTTCACCGGTGCTGGTAGCGGCCAACCTCCCTCCTTGCACCTGCTGGTCCAGTGACGCTGGGGTAAGAAAGAGGTACTTTTTTTCGAGGCGGCCGTCGGCCCCTTTTTGTCCCCCCTTCCTTCTAAACCTCCCTTTCTCTGCCTCCTTGCTATCCCGGTTTGTTGACCAAGACACGCATATAGATTATATATATGCAGTCATCTCGTCGTCGTATTCAGGAAGTACTATGCGTGTGTGTACGCGTGGATGTATTGCTTTGGCTCACGAGCGCCCCCCCGTTTGAACCCTTTTAGGGTCGGCTCTGATATCGCTATCTCAGCAGATGCATCCAGAATCATTAAATAGAGGTCACCTGACGCTGTATATTCGTAAAAGCTCTCTGCTACGTGTCTCTTGATCTCTTTTTCTCCTCTTGTCCCCACAAGCGTACGTCACAAAAGACACACATCTGCATTCCAGGCCCTTATAGTTCTGCCACTTATATTGTGCACCCCAAAACAACGACTGAGACAATGTATCCGGCCTCCCCTAAGACCTATTTTCTTCAGTTCTTCAAGGCTGGTCTTGGTGGGTTTTTGTCTCCATGTCCGCCGAGGTGCGGTCTTCCGGGCATTCCTTAGCCCCTAAGCCGTGAGCCGTTTGTTGTTCCCCGGGGCGTATCTTCGGCTCCCCGTTTGTAAAAACAGCATTCCCGTTAGCGGTTTGCGCTTCTTCCTTCCTAGCCAACCTAGGCCAGTGAAAAAGAAAGGAAGTAGCGAACATATCCCTCTTCTGCCAAGCCGATCAACTTGAAACGAGCCTTCCAGCATTCCTCTGGTACGCTTATTTACGGAGTCCTTCCATACGCCGGCAAATAAGACTTGGGGAAGGGAAAAGGACCAGCCACACAATATTTGCGCTGTGAGTGTAACTGGATAGTGCCCCTATGTATGGGCGGCAGGCTGTACGGGTCAACTGTTGCACTCATTTTTAACTATGCTAGAGCTACCACCAGAAGCCTATCAGAAGGGCAATGCCTTTGCCTATTCACCTATGCTGGATTTTGTGGATGAAGATATCAGCCTTTCTCTTCTCTTCCATCTTACATATGCGCGTCAGATGTGTCAAGTACGCTGCTGAGTAGCCTGCGGAAACTTGAGGGTCGGAAGAGAAACTGGTTGGAAGCATAGCCCAACCTCAATATCGTGCCGTGTGTCTCGGCACCTAAATGAAGATGGCGAACTTGACAGATAAGAAATAGGGTAGACTTCATTCTGCTGCTTATGCTGTCGGGGGGTAGCAATATACACTAGAAACACAATCGAGGCTCACATACTACATTTCGCTTTGTTCCATAATGTCGAAGAGGCCACCAGTATAAAATGTCTACACACCCACACATTAATACAAATTCCTAAATATTTGCATTCGACCATAAACATATTAGGTATAAAGGACATGATATACCATACCGCTAATCTCCCAACTGAAAGGTTCCCCCCTTTGATTCCCAGAGGATGTGCAACTATTGTATATCTTTCATGATGGGAAAATGTAAAATCGAAGACGATCATCAATGTGGAGGATTTTACTACGTTCTATCAAATACTGCCATCGTTACTTCGTTGCCTGCCGAGTACTCAATCGATTCCGGCGCTTTAGACTCACTGCCCCTAGTCTAGTTCTGTGCTCTTATACTGTTTGTCGCCGACGCAGAGAGATTATGGTGACATCGTCGACCGTGAAAAGTACCGGGTGGCGGACCTCTTCGACCTGTATCAGAATCAGCTTACGCTTAGGCGCGTTCGTGTGTTTTACACGTGGAGGGTACTTTCGTGAACATCTTTACCTTTGACGTAGGTGGTTGGCCCCTATTCAGACCCCTTTGGTATAGTATGTAAAATTAGAAACGGACATGGAAATGAGAGCGGTACAAGCGTCTTGAGCCGCGCCAAATTATCCCTTCTGCCGCCTTGTCTGTTTCGAGAGGTAGATATATGGACATATCCCCTCTTCTCATTGAGATAGGGTTTGCTGGATGGATCGTTATGGTTGGGGTTATCTGCTTACGTCGTCGGCGAGAACAGACGCACGACGTAAATTGCCATTGCAGGACACTCGCCCAATTATTTCAGATTTGGGTTTTAAGAGAGCCCCAAACGAGTAAAACAGTTGCTAAATCAAATGAAACAACCTAGGGGACGTGCCGGGGGCTCCAGGGAATCTGGATGGATCTGTGCTGAATGAATTCTTAGAATTTGTAGATGTGCATGGCTACGGTCATCTAGTTTCGTCGATAAATAAATCAATATCGATGGAGAAACCTCACTGTGTGGAAAACAACATTGCAGATTTAGGTCTCATGTTACTCTTCCTCCTGAGACCTAAACAATACAGGTTCTTGATGAGAACCAACGGTTTCGTCTGTAATGTCGGCTGGGATACTTCGAGCAAATTCTCCCCCCTCGCTCAGAGGCTAGATTATCCTCGGATACGGATCTTTCTGCACCTGTGAGGAGGTAGATTCTAAAGAGCCAGACAGCCAATAGTAGGGAATCTCGCTTAAACCTTCTCTTTTTTTGCTCATTATAGTCGGAACACAAGATCTTCCAAGGGCGCCTCGGCATACATGTAGGTAGAAGAGCTGTCATAAACATCCCACGGATCTCTGTTTTCTATGGGGTCTTGTGCCTATGATGGTATGCTCGTCCGAGGAGGTACCAGCATTTGTTGTATGAGATGTTCGGATTCGATATCGTTCTCGGTCACGCAGCGTAAAACACACCGCGGCAAAAAGAATCTTGTAGAACAAGACACAATGTTTCAACCATATTCACAACATCCGGAGCCGCCCTAGATCGTTTCCTTGCGCCGAGCAGTCCACACCCTGCAGTGCTTGGTTTTTGTTCACCTTTACGTTCGTCTCCCCGGCCGCTTCTCATCAATATGTGAACTCTTTCCCTCTGCTCACTGTCCTCGTGGTCTCTCATTATGCACATGGAACACTGCGGGTCGCACTTCTGACCCCTTGTTGTCGGTCATTCCGGGCCGAGAAGGAGCCTACTGCCCCCATCAAGTTACTTGCAGAGATGGCAAGTGCCGTTGAACGGAGGTGGAAGCGGTCAGTGGCTCACATGGCCGACTAGTAACGAGCTCTGTCTACGACTGCAGACTCGTACGTACATACGAGAGAGTCAATATTGTTTATCTGCACGATCGGAAAGGCACACGTTGTACGACTTGTTTATCGTTCTTGTGATCGTTCTTGTGTGGCGCGATCTCTGTGTTTCTGGTGAGCAAGAACAGGGCCAACGGCAGCACAAACTTGGGCAGAATGAAGGAAACGATGGAAATTGTGCGCACACACAAATCCAAGGAAGATGATTACTTATTGGCGGCTCTCTTGCATGGTGCAGCCAAGCCGAGCAGAGACATATTGGCATTCCTTCCACCCCATATGGCACCTGAAAAAAGGGCAATATCACACAGAATATTCTCTACAGGTGGGAGTCAACCTCGTCTCGCTAAGGAGCGGCTTCGGAATGATGTGGCGCCCATATCTCCCAAGAGAGAGCAGTGCGGAGCACTTACCGTCGCCGAAGCCACACATTATCTTGGGGGTCTTTTGCGCTGTTGCGCTGTCTCCTATCCCTTCCCTCCCACCCCCCCCTGCTATAGGCGCCTGCCCTCTTGGCGAGTGTCGTACGGCAGGTCGGGTGGACAGATGGAGGGAGGGGGCCTTGCACGTAAAGGTACGGGAAGGATTTCGGCCGGAAGTATAAATGCAGCTCCGGCAGCGGAAAGAAAGTAAAAGAAAGAAAAAGAAGCGAAACTCCCAACAGAAAAAAAAAGAGGAGCAGGAGATGTCCGAGTGCTCGAACGGAGTACATGAAGCTGCAGAGATCGCACGCAACCGCTGAGCGAGCCGGAAAAAGCAGGGCAGAAGCAGGGCACCGGTGGCCAGCGTGTTCCACAGAAAGAAAAGCCACGACGCCTATGCTGCAGACATGGCCACGTTCTATTTGCCAGCCTGTCTCGCTACAACGTCACAGCCGGCGAGCGCTTACCGATGTCCACTCACGTTGCATTAGGGATCTTTCTCTGGTGCATTTGCGTCTCTGGATCACGAGGATCTGCCGGGGTATGGGGGGGAAAAGGACAAAGATACAGTCTAAGATAACAGGCAACGCAAGAGTAGGAAGTGAAAAGGAAGGAGAGAAAGCAAGCAGGTACACGTAGCCACGGAGAAGAGGAAACGGGATAGGGAGGAAGAGGAAAAAAGGAAATGGGCGTGTATGTGTGGATTCAAGCTGAAGTCTGCCCAAAGACTAGAGAAGCCGACCGCCCATGGACCATGGCTTGCTCACCATAGGAGTGGTTCTCTGGTGCCACGTTGAGAGACACCATCTCAAGAGGGGGGGAGGGAGGGGGGGAGGCCGGAAAGAAGAGTGTAGGGCGGCCCAAAAAAAGATGGGAGCTGCATGACGCGGACCGAATACGTGAGCACAGAAACATCCATGGAGGGACCGTATTGTATCGTCCAACACTCTGGACAGGAGAAGTGCCCAAGGAAAAGAAAACTTCAACCCACGGGCAGCGTGCCCAAGCCCGACGACACCACGGCCACCCCTCTGAGGTTGTGGGTTCAGGGGGCTCGGTGTTGGGGGGTTGGCCGTGGTCGATTCGGGCATTCCGACGCGAGACGTGCAGAGCCAGCAAAGGTATTGATCTAGGACTGAATGGGCTGGCCACCAGGCAGTCCTTTCGCGGCCGCAGTGATTTTTTGCTTTTGTCCGATCAGTCCGGGGTCTGTGGTCGTGCTGAATGACGTTTGCGGTTTTGTTTGACTGAGTGACTTGTAGTTTTCTGATTCTTTGGCATTTCTGATTTCTGATTTCCGCATTGCAGTATGTCTGCCATTTCTGGTTCTTGCAGCCGTGTGCTGCTGGATTGTTTTCCCAGTCCCCCTCTTCCTCTTCCTCCTCCTTCACAATAGGCTCGCAGCTTGATATTCCACTCCGGTGGACAAGCTGGCCCGAGCCAAGCGCCGGTGATTCATGCGCGCTTTTGGTTGCGTTACGAGGGCGTCGTCGGTGTTGGCTAGTATCATCACGGGGCGCTGCTGCGGCCTCCAGGTCTACCAGATGCCGTTGAGGCCGAGAGCTCTCCGCTTCGGGCGTTCTGTTCCTTACTGTTCCTGTCTAGCCGGGGCGCACATTTTTTATTGCGTCTGAGCGATGAGCTGCAGCTTGCGGCGGCACTCCCCTTCCCTCCCATCCCCCAATTTTGTGGGCCATCCGTAAAGATGATGTCCTCTAGTTCTCGTCGCTCGCTCTCTCACTCTCCAGGACTTTCCTGTTGGGTCCTCTTGGGTGCTCCTCGGTGCTCCTGGCGTGGGACTTGTGCTGGGGCTGGCAAAGCTGGGAGGGTCGTTGCAGTAGCCGCAGGACTACGCAGCAACGATACGGCCGAGGGAGGCATAGACTGGTGTCGCTCGAACCGAATTTTGTCACGCATTGCAGATTCCGCTTGCCTGCTTTTGCAACCTGCAGCCTTTTGGCGTGGGCGCGGTTTTCTGGCGCTATTGGGGAGGGGGATCGGCACCGTAGTATGGTCTGTACTCCGTATTCGAGTTTGTACGTACATGTACTCGTATGTATATATGTATGTATACAAGTTACATGCGCATGAACCATGGAGTAATGGGGTCATCGACTCGCTCAAGTACATACTCGAGGACGTCGGGCTCGTTAGTCGCCAATTTGAGCCAAACGAGGGGGCAAGACAGGTCCCGTTTCCGGAGAGACGGACGCAATCGGTGGGTCAGACACACGCCTCTGCGCTGGCTGGTCCCTCGTTTTTTTTGTCTTTCGTCCCGCGTGGCTGGGGTTGAGCAGGAGAGGAGAAAGAGGGCCACCGCTCTTTTGGCTCGCTGGCCCAAAGTGCTTTTTCGGCGACCGACGTCATCCGTGCCAGGCTGGCGGAAATTCTGACATGACAGGTCCACTAGCGGTCAGCAGCGGTACAGGTAGCGGCATCAGTAGCAGCTCTGGCTGAGAATATTGCTTGGTTGTGGTGGATGTGATAAAGGAGTGTATAAGTGGTTTTTTATCAGTGTCCTTTTTTTGGGTACAGTTTTTCGACGTCTTTCAGCGACTGTGCCTGCGGCGCGCTCTCCACTTCGCTCTCTCCGTATGCTCTTCATGCACGATGCAGCTGCCAGATTGCGAAAATCAGAAAAAGGGCCCAATAGGGTGGAGGGAATCGGCGCTGAGGAAGTTGAAAGCAATGCCGGGGCTGCAAGCAGCAAAGCGGTAACTATAATGGAGTATGGATTATGAATTATGGCCATGGAACAATACGACTATATACAGCCATACGAACAAGTAAGCAAATAAGAGGCAGACAATTAGGAAGGAGCAACAAGCCTCATGTGCACTCGTGCAGGCAGGAGCAGCCGAACAGCGAGCAGCTGCGCAAGACCAGTTTTGGATCACGAACCTCATACACCTAGTCACCCATCCACCTATTCACTACATCCACGCGCTACGCACACTAACTTCACTCACCACAACACCCGTGGCAGCAAATCGACTACACACAGCAGGACCCGGGCAAGCAGGTCTCGTTCTTTCGTGCGCCGCTCTCCTTGGCTCGCCATTCATGGCTTTCTTTTCTCTCAGCAATGACTGTCTGATTTTGGGGTTGGCTCTCTGGTTGGGTCGCTGTCTCTCGGTCAATACTGACCCCTGCTCGTTTTGGTCTTGATTCCGCAGCCACCCGCAGCCCGATGGACTTAAGAGCGGTTTAGAAAGGCCCGCGTTCCGCACTTAGCTTGGGGGCTCTGCCAGCCGGGACAAGCATCAGTCCGAACGACGGCGCAAAAACGTAGAGGCGAGAAAGAAGGCCGGAATCAAGACAGCAAGCAGACCAATAGTCAATATACGAGAGCAAGACACTGAAAAAAAAGAGCATGGCGACCGCCAAGAGCAGCCAGCCACAGCCAGCCATGGGCTCCGACATGCTGGATGGCTGAATTATGGGCTGCCACATTCTGGCAGACGAGGACAACCAAACTTACGAGCAGGTGGGCCGGTCTATGTATGTGCAACCAGTCGGGCGCCGATACAGGGGATGGCTTGGGAGCCACAGCAGCAGCGCCTATCTTGCGGTGGGATAGAGGGTGGGAGGAGGGGGAGCAGGAAGGAAGGCAATCGTGGGAGAGATGGGGGGACATTGAATCGATCCCCCGCGGGTCTGACGGCGCACCAGATCTGCGTCTGTGGTGACTCTAGAGTTATGTAGTATGCGGTGCTTGTCCGACAATGGCGTGTGTAGCCGAAGCTGGGAGCGGAACTGGAATTTAGGAGAAGAGGAGAAGTGAGGAGAAGCGAGACGACACAAAAGAGAAACGAGAACGAAAAAGATAAGACGGGAGCGAAGACAACAGAGAAGGCGAGAGGACGAGAAGGAGGATATGAGAGAACCGAGCAGAGGCGGAATCAAAAGACACTCCACGACGACGGAGATGGTCGCCAAGTGTGACCCCCAAGACCAAGAGATTCGCTCACCGCAACATCCAGCCGGCAAAATCACCGGCAGCGACGGCAACAGCTGCGAATACAGCGACGACGAGCGCCGTTCGCTCGGTTTGCGCTGCCCGTAACTCGTCAAACAGCACATCACGTTTTGCTCAGCCGTGTGCTGCCCCACCTGCCTATCCCCCCCACCATCGCATCATTCCTCCACCGCACACAGTAGGGGCGAGCCAGGGTCATCCTCAACTGGAAGCGGCGTTCGTTGCTCCTCCTTGGATGCGCATAGCTTACAGCACAGTAGCGCATATCCACGTACACTCGACTACAGTAGTTAGTGCCCAGCTGCTTGTCTTGGGACCGCCAACTGCTTAGTGCCGAAAGTTGTATCGGAACGCGTCCTCTGAACGATACAGCGAATGTATACAGTAAGCCATAGGCAAACATATGCATACGCTCGTATCGTACTTGCTGTACGCACGAAACTGAAGCATGCCCGATGCACACGGAACAAAGCCATCCTGGCCCGGCTCATGGGACGTATATTTGTATTTCATGTACGCGGATGTACGACAAGTCGCATCTTACATTCACGGACGTACATGCGTGGAGATGAGATACGTACATAGTACATGCGACTACGACGGCTCCGTCGACATCCACGGACGTATTCGATGTATGGACATGTACTGCCGTTGCTGGCGGTATCGCGGTACATCAAGAAGCGCCAGCGTTTGGCGTGGCTCTAGCTGCTTGCCCACTTTCTGGTACCGTTACTTGCCGCTACATTGCGTGCCCAAATGGTTATTACGGAGTAAGAGCCTGCTGCACATACGAACATACACGCGAATACGTCGACGCCGCCTGTCCATGGCTCTTGCCTCCGGTACCCTGGCCGCTCCATATATCCTTATACATGCCTTTGGCCCCGCCAACATGGCCAAATGATTTGACATACTTGCCGTGTAGGCCAATCTTCCCCCCGTGCCTTCAAGTTCTGCGTTGCTCTGCCCTTTGTTTCGTAGCCTATTATGACCCACACCTTGGGGGACCCACAGCTTCCTTCCTCAGCACCCCAACCCGCCCAGTTCCAGTCCCAGTTCCAGTTCCTCCATGCAAGTACGGAGTAGTGGTAGTACAGATGTACACTACATGGTCGTAAAAAAAAAACCTTCGATCCACGTCTAGCTTCTCTCTCATCGTTACGGAGTACTAGTACTACATACGACTACCACCACCACCACCACCACCACCGCTACTACGAATACTACTCATTGCTCGCCGTCGCCTCCGCTGCCATCTTGCTCCCCACCCCGCCCCTCCCTCCGCCCTCGGTTACGTACTGGCACCTCCCTGTAGTTGTAGCTACTTGTCGTTGTTGTAGTCGCAAGTATCTTTGTACCTTGTCTCTTTCTCACACCTCCGCTGCCACGTAAATAAATACTGCAAGCTGCCCCCTCCCCCCCTCTGCTTAGTTGTATATCTCTGCCTCTTCTTTCTCCTTTCTTCTCACAAGAATCTCTCTACCCAATCTAGTTGTCTACACTATCCCGACCACCTTTTCAATTTGTAAGTGGCCTCTCTTCACTTCTCCGTCCGCCTACACCTATCCCTTCTCTCTCTCCCATACCTCCCGCATCGCAACACAGCTAGCTAAGCTCCCTCGCCGTGGATGCCCTGGAAGCTCTTGCCCCTCGTCCCCACCACCGAACGGGCTTCTAACGCTGCTGGCAGACCTCTCCTATCCAAACTACACAAGCTCCTAGCTACCAATATCAAAATGGGTGTTACCAAGATTACCACGCAGGAGGGCACCGGTGCTCAGCCGGTCAAGGGCAACAAGGTGACCATTGAGTACACCGGCTACCTGAAGGACACCGCGCAGCCCGACAGCAAGGGCAAGAAGTGCGTCGCTTTGCTCCATCTTGGCTTCCGCAAGCAGAGCTGCGAGCTCCGGTGCTATGAAGCTGTGGAGTGATCTGGCTTGCTAATCTCGATGCTTGGAACAGGTTCGACAGCTCCGTCGGCCGCGGCGACTTTGTCACCCACATTGGCGTGGGCCAGGTCATCAAGGGTGAGTGACAATGGCTGCCTGCTCCTTATGACGGGCCTGCTAGCTCTGTACCGTGGAGGATAGATGACTGACGACGATGGCAACCAACAGGCTGGGACGAGGGCGTCGTCCAGATGAAGGTGGGCGAGAAGGCCACTCTCGACATCACCAGGTAAGACTCAAGCTTGACCGTTCTTCTATTTGTCTACGTGGAGCCACCCTACTAACGCCTGCCTTGCAGCGACTACGGCTATGGTGCACGGTAAGAAACGCCAAATACAAATACCTAGGGTCCTTTGATGGCGCCTTTGGTAGTTGGCATAGCTGGCCAGGACGGTTGAGACGCTAACGAAACTTTGTTGCTAGGGGATTCACCGGCCACATTCCGCCCAACGCTGATCTCATCTTGTACGTGCACTATTCCGTGAAACTTTTGTGACAGCCCCTGTCCCCTTTTCCACCTTGCATTCACGGAGTACTAACCCCCTCTCCTGCAGCGACGTCTACCTGAAGAAGGTGGAATAGATCGACACTCTAAGAACGATTGCGTGCCAAAAGACTCCGGAACTGAAGGAAGGGCCGGGACGCAAGGGCGGAGGTGTAGGAATACCAACATATAATACATTGACAATACAAAACCGAATCTTGAGAAAAAACAACAAACAAGAAGCTGGGTGTGTATGTACGAAGAGCGGCAGGGGCTGGGACTACCAAACCAGTCTGAGGCATGCTTACACTGGCAGACTTTCCAACAATGGTGTGTGCTCCGTAGGTATACGACTACGACTTAGTACAAGTAGTGTACTCTAAGGTTCACAACTTCACAGATGAACGAGAACACTCTCTCCAGCGCGGAAACAGCGCGGCGGCCGGTTTGGCGCCCACCGAGCCCCTTTGCTCACCCTCCTACCGTTAACTGAGCACTCGCT
Source organism: Graphilbum fragrans (assembly GCA_001513895.1). Classification (NCBI taxonomy): domain Eukaryota; kingdom Fungi; phylum Ascomycota; class Sordariomycetes; order Ophiostomatales; family Ophiostomataceae; genus Graphilbum; species Graphilbum fragrans. The sequence goes on from LLKO01000014.1 coordinate 256,182, forward strand.
CGGGCGAGTAGGTAACCACAGCGGACTATCTTGCCTTTTTCAGAGCCTGCCTTGTGTGATGTCTCTAGATTCCTGTTTCCAGCTCCTAGGAGACGTTGTAAGCAAAGTGGATCTCTAGCGGCTACAGCGCTCCGACCACCGTTTCCTCTCTTTATTCCTCCATTCAGCCTTCAGTGGCTGGCAACTTGCGGCTGTTTCTCTCCGAAACGAACGACTACCTGTACTCAAAATCGTCGTTGTCTCGTCTCTTTTGAATCCGCACAGGCACATGAAAAGCACGCTCGAACCCTTTCTTTTTGTGTTTTAGGGCGGGGGGTGTTTAGAGCTGCAGTTGCCAGCACGGTCCGGTGCTCGCCTAGCAGCTCACTCCTTGCATATGTCTATGTACCTAACTAGTTGTACTCCGTGCTCCTTGCCACGGGCCCCAAAAAGGAACAGAAAAAAGCGATACACATAAAACAGACTCGTGCTCTGTCACATTTTTGCTGACCGGTGCCCTTATCCCACTTGGTGCTAGCCTACGACTACTGGAAACAGCCCAAGAAGAGCCCGGGTGGAGGGGAGAGCGGGGGGGGAGGCTTTATCAAAGTGTCTTTCGGATGTGTGCGTGCTCCGTAGGAAGAAGGGAGGAAGAGGAGGAGAAACACAGCAGGGGGAAGCCAACGGAGCAAGAAGCAGGGGTAGGAGACGGGTTGTGTTGCTGATAGCTTACGGGAGGGGAGGTAGCGGGAAACGAGAACACATAAACGAGAACGACAACGAAAGCTTTTGGTGGCTGGGCTAACGCCCAAAATGGCATCAAACGGCATAGCTACTGTTTCCGCACAAACGCCACCAAAGCCCAATGCGGACTGATGAGACGGGCACTGGGTCAGGGCCTCGGCACATGTGTGTTTCTGCGTCTCCATTCGCCCCCTTTTTTACTTCGCTTCCTTCCAATGTGACGAGGCTGCTGTGTGCTTGGCGATGGGATGCTCTAGACACGCTGGATGTGCTGGTTGTGGCAAAAACCGCAGCGAGGTTCATGCCCAAACTAACCAACTTTCGCTGGCCCTTAGCGGAGTCCTCCATACATTTGATGACTAACCAGTCCCAAGGCAATATGGCAAACAAAAACACCACTGCTTTTGTCGGAATTGTTGACAAATGCAATGCGTTCTTGTCTTCTTCTTGCACGAGCAGGAGTGCCATATGGCATCATGCCATAAATTTGCTTGGACGCTCCTGGGTAATCCGGATGCTGGCCTGAGCGAGAAAGTGAGAAAGTGAGCGTGCTTAGAGCAGCAAATGGCCCCTTTTCTTGCTGAGAAATACTACTACTAGTTACTGACCAGCCGTCATCGACACAAGGCTGCAGAGCACAGGGCTCCTGTCCCAGAATACCGAGCAAGCCGCCCGTTCTCGCATGCTTCTGTTCCATGCTTCCATGCCGTTCTGTTCCTCACTCGAAGACGTATTCGATTCGCTTTCTCTCTCTTCTGGGACGGCTTTACCGTGGTTTCCACGGGTTCAGCCGGATGGGCCATGCCTTGAAGAACATCCCTGCACCTCGCCGGAGGCCCATGGCTTACTTGTCTTTCCCCCCTGTGGGCTCTCGTTATGGGCAAAGCCGCCCAGCCGCAATTGCCTACGGCAACTTGACAGGCTCTCTGCAGTCGCCCGTACGAGCGATCCGTTAATTTCGAAACTCTCGTTCGCATTTGCAACGCACCCGTAGTCCAGAAAGCGCGGCCTTGTAGCTAAGAGGGTGCCGGATTGCGGTCTGCCGCTGCGATTGATTGCCTGAATTGGCCGACGTGTTCCTACTCGTGGCACAACCGGGATTCAGCATTGTGGCCGGTAAACGCTGACGCAGCAGTCTACGTAGCGAGGAACCCTCTCGAAACTAGCGAAAGCGCACGGCGGCTGGAAAATGGAGCTCTCGTGTTTTTGGTAAGCTGCTGCTGCTTTGAAAGGCTGACATCACTCAGAGCATTGCTATTTCTTAGCGAGTACTCCGTACATAGGCCAGCTTTGTATGTAGCTACACAGTAATGCAAAGTAGGTGCATAAAACGCACTGTACGAGTAAGATACAAACAGGCGGGTTTGCACCTTTGTGGGGCCGTCTAAGAACGTAGGTGTACATACAGAGTACCTTGTGCACTGCGTACCTATGTACAACTGCAACTTGTAGGCAACAAGGTGCACTGCTAGGCAAGAGCGACCGATGAGGGGTAGCGGAGTGGAGGCCTAGCACTGCGCCTAACACTCCAAGTGCTGCCTCTGTGGCCATAATCTGCCCAGCATAACAACACCTGCGCACCTGCCGTTCGTAAGTCGCAACTGCTGTGTTAGAAATCAAGACGTGTATGTTCCCAATCCACTACCGTCTGTCGTGTTCTCTTTTCGTCACCTCCTATCCATCGCGATACTTTGCCATTTTCTGATTCGCATCTGCGTCACTTTTGCTGTCTCTCTCTTCTCTCTGACCACTATCGACGATTACTGTCTTGGCCTTTGCACTGGGTGCTTGCTCATCCCACCAAACCCCGCTAAAACCTAACCCATCTTTCCCTCTTTTGTGCCTGTAGCTAAGCTCCTTCTTCCCGCCGTTTCGTGTCTCGTTTCCAACGCATCGCCGTATCTCGATTCTCCCTCTTTCCCAACCCTTTCGCACCTGTCGACTGCCGCCTCGCTCTTGACGCCTTTTTCCCCCCCTTTGCGCTCTTCCTCCGCAATCTGTCCTTCAAACTGGGGAAGCGTAAACTTTCGTCCGGCAGCTTGCCCGAGTCTGTTAAACGCAACATGGGGGTGAGTCCTACATTTTCTCGACCGCGTTTTGTGTTGATGGCCAGCCCATTCCATTCTGTTGCTGTTTCTGGGCCCTTTTGGCAGTGGCGTTTTAACCCTTGGCACCTGGACTCATCGCTATTCCGCGACCACGACCTCCGCCTTGTTATGTTGCGATCCTTTCGGAACGCTTGCTAATCCGTACTCTCTCACACTTTAGGACCAGAAGCTGCCCGAGGTGGATCTCGTCACCAGAATGCAGGTGGACGAGTCTACCAGCGGCGCTGCTGTCGAGATCGATGAGTCCCTCTACAGTCGGCAGCTCTATGTGCTGGGCCACGAGGCCATGAAGCGCATGGGCGCTTCCAACGTGCTTGTTGTCGGAGCCAAAGGCCTCGGTGTCGAAGTCGCCAAAAACGTTGCTCTTGCCGGTGTCAAGAGTTTGGCCATCTACGATCCCGCTCCGGTTGCCATCGCCGACCTTTCCTCCCAGTTCTTTCTGCGCGTCGAGGATGTTGGAAAGCCCCGCGACCAGGTCACTGTGCCCCGCGTCGCCGAGCTGAACGCTTATACTCCTGTTCACATCCACGAGACTTCAAGGTGAGAAGATTCCTTTCCGTCGTGTTGTTTACGCTCGTTTCGCTACGTTTGCTTCGTTTCTTTTTTTTGCTCTTCTTGGGTAGTGTGCTAACGCCCTGTGTCTGGTTGTAGCCTCACCGAAAACCTCTCTCAGTTCGATAAGTTCCAAGTCGTCGTCCTGACTAGCACTCCCCTTGCCGACCAAATCACTATTGGCGAGTACTGCCACGAGAAGGGCATCTATGTGATCGTCGCAGACACCTTCGGCCTCTTCGGCTCTCTCTTCTGTGACTTCGGCTCCAAGTTCACTGTCACTGACGCCACCGGCGAGAATCCCACCAACGGCATCATTGCCGACATCGACGAGGACGGCGTGGTGTCTGCTCTGGACGAAACCCGGCACGGCCTAGAAGACGGCGACTATGTCACATTCTCCGAGGTTGAGGGCATGGATGCCCTGAACGGCAGCCAGCCGAGAAAGGTCACCGTTAAGGGTCCCTATACCTTCTCTATTGGCGACGTCACCGGCCTTGGCCACTACATTAAGGGTGGTCTTTTCCAGCAGGTCAAGATGCCCAAGTTCATTGACTTCAAGAGCATTGCCGCATCTCTCAAGGAGCCCGAGTTCGTCGTGTCCGATTTCGCCAAGTTTGACCGCCCCCAACAGCTACACATCGGTTTCCAGGCTCTCCATGCTTTCGTACAGACCCATCAGCGCCCGCCGAAGCCCATGAACGCCGAGGATGCCACCGTCGTGGTGAACTCTGCGCGGAAGTTTGCCGAGCAGGAGGGTATCGAGGTGGAGATCGACGAGAAGCTGTTGACCGAGCTCAGCTACCAAGCAACTGGTGACCTCAATCCGATGGCGGCCTTCTTCGGTGGTATCACCGCCCAGGAGGTGCTCAAAGCGGTGTCGGGGAAGTTCAATCCAGTTGTCCAGTGGCTGTACTTTGACTCCCTCGAATCTCTGCCGAGTAAGTTCGAGCGTTCCGAGGAGCTGTGTAAGCCGATCGGCTCGCGCTACGATGGCCAGACGGCTGTCTTTGGCCGCCAATACCAGGAGCATCTGTCGAATATCAAGCAGTTCCTAGTTGGTGCTGGTGCTATTGGTTGCGAAATGCTCAAGAATTGGGCAATGATTGGCCTTGCCACAGGACCCAAGGGCAAGATTATTGTCACGGACATGGACTCGATCGAAAAGAGCAACCTGAACCGCCAGTTTTTGTTCCGACCGAAGGACGTGGGCAGCATGAAGAGCGATGCAGCGGCCAAGGCCGTGCAGCTGATGAATCCTGAACTGGCTGGCCATATCGAATGCCTCCGGGAACGGGTGAGCCCCGACACCGAGAACATTTTCAATGAGAAGTTCTGGGAGGAGCTGGACGGCGTGACAAATGCGCTGGACAACGTCGAGGCCCGCACCTATGTGGATCGCCGCTGTGTCTTCTTCCAGAAGCCGCTGTTGGAGAGCGGCACGCTGGGCACCAAGGGAAATACGCAGGTGGTTCTGCCCAAGGTGACCGAGTCGTACTCGTCGTCGCGAGACCCTCCTGAGAAGTCCTTTCCTATGTGCACGCTGAAGAGCTTCCCGAACCGCATCGAGCACACGATCGCCTGGGCTCGCGAGCTGTTTGATACCAACTTCGTCAAGCCGGCCGAGACGGTGAACCTGTACCTGTCGCAGCCCAACTACATCGAGGCGACCCTGAAGCAGTCTGGCAATGAGATCCCGACGCTGCAGATGCTGCGCGATTACCTTAAGACGGAACGCGCACTAACATTCGAGGACTGTGTGAGCTGGGCCCGGATGCTCTTCGAGAAACAGTACTACAATGCCATTGAGCAGCTGCTGTACAACTTCCCGAAGGACTCAACCTCGTCAACAGGCACGCCGTTCTGGTCGGGTCCAAAGCGGGCGCCAGATGCGATCAAGTTCGATGCCACCAACCCAACGCATTTCCTGTTCCTGGTAGCCGCGACGAATCTGCACGCATTCAACTATAATATCAATGTGCAAGACAAGGGCAAGGCCGACTACCTGTCTGCCCTCGAGAACACCATTGTGCCGGATTTCTCACCTGACCCGGCTGTGAAGATCCAAGCTGATGACAAGGACCCGGTAAGACAGACATATATGACAGGAGAGAAAAGAGGATGGGTCATTTCAATCGGGACTCATTACTAACTGACGGCGGCATAGGATCCGAATGCAGGCAGCGGCAACTTTGACGACGAGGGCGAACTGCAGCATCTAGTCAAGTCGATCCCGGCCCCTAGCTCGCTGGCTGGGTTCAAGCTTACGCCGGTGGAGTTTGAAAAGGATGACGACACCAACTTCCACATTGACTTTATCACGGCGGCTAGCAACCTGAGAGCCGAGAACTACAAGATCGAGCCAACCGACCGGCACAAGACCAAGTTCATCGCGGGCAAGATCATCCCGGCCATTGCGACGACTACGGCGCTGGTGACCGGCCTTGTGGTGCTGGAGCTGTACAAGGTGCTAGACGGCAAGACGGACATTGAGCAGTACAAGAACGGGTTTATCAACCTGGCGCTGCCGTTCTTCGGGTTCAGCGAGCCGATTGCCAGCTCCAAGGTGGAGTACACGGGCCCCAATGGCAAGGTGTCGTTCGACTCGGTGTGGGATCGGTTTGAGCTGGACGACATTACGCTGCAGGGCCTGCTGGACAACTTCAAAGAGCGGGGCTTGACGATCACGATGTTGAGCTCAGATGTCAACCTGCTGTATGCGTCGTTCTTCCCGTCCGCAAAACTCAAGGAGCGATACGGAATGAAGCTTAGCAAACTGTTGGAGTTCATCTCCAAGAAGCCCATCCCGGAGCACCAGAAGGATGTCATCTTTGACGTGGTGGTTGAGGATGTCGACGAGGAAGACGTGGAGGTGCCGTACCTCAAGATCCGGGTCAGGTAAATTCGGCCGGCCACGACAAGCTAAGAAAAAACACAAATCAAGAGAAATAGATACGATTTAGCTGCCACCGGAGAGCACGTAAATGACATAAACCACGGATAGACGTAGTTCAATGTCTCTACTTCTTTCGTTTGTTTCTCCACTGTTCCTGCATCTTTGTGTTCGCTTGTTATTCGGGGGAACACAATCCACGGTAACACATGTGTATAGGTTGTGTGGTATTTTGTTGTCATCTGGATGCGGGCATTGTAGTTTAGACTAGAGACTGAAATCCCCTAGGGCTGTCGTCCAATAGATCCAAGAAGCTAGACCCTGAGTAACTGCCAGACACAGGCATTGGGTGATTCCCGCGAATGGACGAGTTGTGCCTTAGAGAGGCAGCGCTTGGCAATGGCTCGAGGCCTATATTGGATGTTGACTCTCGTCACATGGCTGACCAAGCAGCAAAACAGGTACTGCAAAAAGCGGCTGCCCGCAGCGGCTGTTGGTGGGGACGGATGTGTGCGGCGAAGGGTGTGGGTTGCTGACTGGAGTAGCGGGGTTGATTATGTGACAGTGGGCTGTAGCCACTGTCGGCTTTACGTCACGGTTTGTTAAGCCATGACAGCTGGAGTTCAGTACAGTATAGAGAGGATAGAGCAATTACGGAAGTAGACCACGACGGATGGATTTGTCAATGATCAGGTAACCTTGGCAGTCTTTTGGGGAGAGCCAGTACGCCGTCGTAGCAACTCACTATACGTATCCGTCATTAGTCTTCCGCAAAGAGCTATATAGCCAAGCACCTGCACATTTGCGATTCTTGTTTGTTGGTTAGTCGAAAAAACCGCCCTCTTTTACTCTGTTCGAATGCCCTCGTTTATCGCTACTGCGAGATTCCATTCGAGGACAACCGCTGCTTCTCTCCGCCACTGCGCCTCGACCTGCGCTGCTCTCGGGCCGTCTGCGACACGACACAACTGCTTCACTACCTCAACCCGCACCGTTTCTGCTGCCAGCTTTTCTCGGAGCAGCCGCCCGGCTCTGTCCATCTCCACGCCGCATTTTCCTCCTTCTTCTGCTAGCATGGTGAGTTAGGGCTTTCTATCAGGCCTTGTGCTTCTCCTTTGCCGGATCTCATAGGCCTCCTCGCCTTTCTACCGAATGGCTAGCTGCTGACACTTCCCACAGGCTACCACCGGCTTCAAGATCACCGACTGGGTCAATCCCAAGGACAAGTCAGGCGAGTTCAAGCGCCAGGTCAGCTCGTTCCGCAGCTGGATTGGCCAGGCATCTGAGGACGGCGGGGCTGTCCAGTTTCCGGCCGAGAAGGGCCGCTACCACCTCTACGTCAGCTATGCGTGTCCGTGGGTGCGTTTTCGTGTTTCTCATCCCAATGTCTCCATTTCCGTGTGAGGGTTCCCCGTATTCACAACTGCAGGCTACTCGGGCGTTGATTGCACGCAAGGTCAAGGGCCTCGAGGACATTGTCTCGTTCTCAGTCGTCCACTGGCACCTCGCCGACGGGGGTGAGTTTGCTCTCGGTTCTTTTGCTGCTCTGTTTGACTCTGCCCCATACTAACAGCACTAGGCTGGCGGTTTGTCACTGCAGACGAAAAGGACGTCCCCGGCGACGGCGTAGTCCCCGATCCGGTGGCCGGCCACGAGGGCTTCACGCACCTGCGCCAGGTCTACCTGGAGGCGGCCTCAGAATACTCGGGCCGCGTGACGGTCCCGGTGCTCTTTGACAAGAAGCTCAAGACGATTGTCAGCAACGAGAGCAGCGAGATCCTGCGCATGTTTGGCAGCGCCTTTGATGAGCTGCTCGACGACAAGCACCGCGCCGTCGACCTGTACCCCGAAGCGCTACGGGCCGAGATTGAAGAGGCCCATGTCTGGCAGTACGACCAGATCAACAACGGCGTGTACAAGAGCGGCTTTGCCACGACCCAGGAGGCCTACGAGCGCAACGTCGTGGCGCTGTTTGAGGCGCTGGACCGTGCCGAGGCGCATCTGGCCAAGACGGCAGCCGAGGGGCCGTACTGGCTCGGCAAGACGCTCACCGAGGTGGACATTCGTCTGTACGTTTTGTGTTTTTTCTCTTCTTCTTTGCTTTCGTCTTCCTAGATTCTTGTCGGTTGTTATCTTGGTTCATGGCATTCCCGGCTAACATATTTTGCAGGTTTGTCACCATCATCCGTTTTGATGTAAGTCTCCTTGTATTTCCTCGCGTCTGCCCCCCCCCCCCCAACTAACACCCTTTTCAGCCCGTCTACGTCCAGCACTTCAAGTGCAACCTCGCCGACATTCGTTCTGGCTACCCTTATTTGCACAAGTGGATGCGCAATCTTTACTGGAACGAGCCCGCCTTTAGCGAGTCCACCGACTTCCTTCACATCAAGTACCACTACACCAAGAGCCACACCCAGATTAACCCCTTTAGCATCACGCCGCTTGGACCCAAGCCCGATATTTTGCCGCTGGACGACGAGGTTGCCGCCGTCAAGGCCGGCACCAAGGCCTAAGCTATTGTGTGACGGCGCGGAGCGTGCATGACCTCCAGATACGCAGCCTAACTGCGCTGCAATGTGGATAGCTCGAAGAACAAGTTCAAGAATGTATAGCTTGTGCGGAGTAGTTTCAGTACCAAACGAAAAGCTTTGTTATGTGTGTACTATATCTGAATATACGCATCCGAAATCCTTTTTCCTTCCATTCCATTTGGCTCAAGTGTAGAAAAGCAAGTGAAACGAGAAAGCACGCACAAAAAACAAGAGCTCTGAACATATATCAACAAAAACATAAAATAGAGATGGATCCTTCTTCCCGATACCCCCAGATATGCAATGTAAACCACAAAGAACCAAGGAAATTATTAGATGATACGGTAGAGGATATGTAGATGACCAGAAATAAGAGGACGAAATTGGTTGCGGCCGGAAAGGAGGGCGTACGCAGAAGCGAAAATAATCAAAAAAGAGAGGGCGTTGTCATTATAGTTGGCCAGAGAGAAGTGCCTCCGTTGCTGAAGAAAATGAGTTAGTAAAATGCGGCACCAACAGGAAGATTCAAAAAGGCTACACATACCGCTGTTGATGTAAGCACGACGCGAGTCGAGAGGCACGCCGAAGCGCCGCTCCAGCTCCTGCTTGATGCCCTTCTTGGTGACCGTCATGAGATCGGCCGTCCGCAAGATCTCCCGGATCTCCGCCAGCAGCGCGTCATCGCTAGGCATCCCCGCTAGATTAGACATCTCCATTTCGGATCCCTGCAAGAACTGGCTGCCGCCAAACTGGCTCATGCGGTTACCGGGCTTCTCGCTCATCGCGAAGCTCATCCGGCTCGCTCCAGCGTTGGCGTTGCCCATAACAGGCGCCAGTCTGTCGTAGTTGTGGAAGCCGGTGATCGAGTCAGGGCGAGAAGGTGGGAAGCCGTACTCGGACACGCCCGCATTGTGGCTGTGGTCGCTGACGCCCTGCTTTGTGGCGTACGAGTAGCCGGAAATCTCAGACTGCGTGTCGTCCCGAGCAGCCTGCGCATCCCACAGCTCGGCCTGGTACTCTTCCCACTTCTTGCGCGGAATCGAGCTAGGATCAAACTTGCCCTCGTCCGAGATAACCACCTTTTTGCCCTTCTCTCCTGCCACCACACGCGTGTTGCCCCAGTTGAAGTCGTCCATGTGCCAGAAGGCATACAGCGGCAGACCGAAGCTGAACACGGGTATCGCCAGAACATACATGATCATCCAGCCGATCATCTCCCACTTGCGGCGCAGAATGAAGATGGCGGCCTGCAGACCGTAGATCACGCCAAGCAGCACAAACGCGGTGATGGGTACCACGGTGCCCTCCGTTACCACACGCACAATCAGGTACACAATATATGCCATGGTGACAGGCTGGATGACCGTCGACAGCAGGTCAATAAAGACAATGAAGCGCATCGAGAAACAGCAAAAACCGCAGAGCTGCGCCAGAGGCATCAGCTCGATTAGATTGTGCACGGTCGAGTTGATCCAGCGACGACGCTGCGACAGGAACACCTTCCATGAATCGGGGGCAATGGTCCAGGCGTGGGCGCGGAAAATGTACTTGGTCTTGTACTTGTTGTGGTACTTGAGCAGCAACGTGGTCAGGTAGCGATCCTCGCCCAAATGCAGCAGGTTCTTCATGTGCAGCGTGTCCACGCGGATTGCCGCGTAGTTGTCGACCACCTCGCGAGACACAAACAGCGGCTTGCCCGTCTCCGCCGCGCGGATCCGGTACATGGAGAAACAACCAGGCAAGCAGGTGACCGAGCCGAAGAGCGACTCGAACGCCTTGGACAGATTGTGCGAGATGTAGTATTCGTACACCTGGATCATGGTGATAAACGACGACTTTGCATTGGTCAGGGCCGTCTCACCGCACACGGCAATGAGACGAGTATCGTCTAGGAAGGCAGACACCATGCGCGTTGCCGAGTCAGGAGCCACAACGGTATCGGCGTCGATCTGTAGCAGATATTCGTAAAAGGTCGGGTTAATGCCGATGATGTTGCGAATCTGGTGGTATATTTCCAGCTCCAGCGGGCTCATCGCCAGGTTGTAGTGAACGCGGTTCAGGAAGCGCATCAAGATCATTTGCGAGTCTCGCTTGCCACGGTTGCCCGGGCGAGACACCTCTGACGGCTTGCCGATCTTGACAATGACGATGAAGGGCACAATATGGCCCTGCACCTCGTGGAGACCAGAGTACACCTTGCCCATGTTGTGCTGCTTCATGCCTTCGCCGAGAGACTCGAAGCTCAGCGGCTCGGGATCAACCGTCTCCGGAACCCCCAGAATATCGAGCACGATCCGCGGCGTCGGACGGTCGTTGCCCTGGCCAATAATCATGCCGTCGCAGATAATGACCAACAGCTTGCGCTTGTCGTCGTAACGCATACGCGCCACGGAATCAATGGCACGCCGCAGCGACTCCTCGTCTTCGGTGTAGGCGGGGATCTGGCACATGACGAACTTGTCGAGGTTTTCGGGCATGTTCTTGGTACCGAATTGCAGGGCAGCCAGGAACTTGAAGCCGATCACGGCACAGAGAAGAATCGACACAGCAAGCACAAAGTAATTGGCAAACTGACAGCGCACAGAGTTTCGCGTATCGACATCGCCGACGTAGAACAGATTGTCCAAGCACAGAAGCATGGCCGACTTCTGGTCAGCCGTGAGATCGAGCGCGTTCCAGTACTTGGTCACGTCTCCGCCTGCCTTTTGCTGGAACAGCTCGACGACCTGGCCATTCATAAAGTTGACATCGTCTGCCGTTCCGGTGAGCTTTTGGCCAGGCTTGGCCACCAGCTGGCGGCCGCCGACGATGTAGTTGGTCATGTCGTAGATCCGGTTGTTTAGAATGGCAATCGAGTTTTGACTGTCGGCCAACTTGTTGACATACTTGGCCGTGTAGCCAATGTTACCCTTCTTGTAGTTGGAACGCAGCATGATCATCTGCTCAGAGAACCAGTCGTCACGGGTGTCGTTGGTGAAGTAGCGGAAGTCATGGTATTTGGAGTTCTGGTCCTGGCTACTGATGACAGTGGCAGAGCCGGTCGTGTTGACCAGCTTAAAGTCTAGAGTCACCTCAGGGTTGATGCCGTTGCCGCTAGCGCCCTGGCAAAGAGCCGATACCTGGACGGGGAAGAGAGCGGTGATGTCCTCGCCCGCATACTGGGTGAGGAGCTTGCTGGACAGGTAGCTGGGGTAGTGGTGAGGCGTAAATGCACCAATGTCAAAGACCTGGCCCCGAATAGCGGCGTACGAAGACTTGCCGCTTTTGCCGTTGAATGACGACAGCTCGGCCGCGCTGTAGACGTATTGGTGCGGGCAAATCAGCATCGGGAAAGCCACAAGAAAGAAGGCAGCCACGAGACAGCTGAACCAGATTATCATGTTGATGGCGAGCTTCTCACGCCAGGCCATGCGCACGTCCTTTCGCGGCATGCGGCCAATGAAGCGGATGAGGAAGTCAGGCACGAGGAAAGTCAGCATGTAGACAATAAAGACCCAGCGCTTGCGAGTCGACGAGTCCTTGAACTCCTCGACTTCGACCATGGTCTTTTCGTTGCCCCGCTCGGCCATCTGCTCACGCGTGTCCAGGTTCTTGAACATGTCGCCGCCACCAAAAGCAGACACGCCGGCCTCAGATCGGGCGTCCACATCGTTGCTGCCAAAGTAGCCAGCAGCACGGGCCTTTTCGCCGGCCCCAGTCGCCGACGGCGTGTTGGAAGCAGACACTAGGCGTTCCTTGGACACAAACGGATCATAGGGCGACATGCCGTCGCCTGCATCCGACGCAGGGCCGTACGCCGCGGAGTGAGAGCCATAATCGCCGAGACGGGCCAGGTCGATCCAGCAGCGTTCACTGAGAAAGACACCCGTGGCGCCAATCTGGACCTCATTACTTGGCCAGCGCTTCTCCTCCACAATGGCCTCGACCTTCTCGCGCTCGCTGCCAACTAGCAGTGTCTCGGTGTCGGTGAGACCAAGGAACTCGCCAAAGGGGAAGAACAAGCTGAAATCAGCGGACCGCAGACGCTGGCTGATCTCGGCAATGCCAAAAGTCTGGACCTGCGTCCGCACGCACTTGCTGTCAAACTGGTTGGCAATGCGGCGGTCGTTGGGCTTCAGACAGAAGACAAAGTAGGTGTTGGTGTTCGGCGCCGAAATGGACTTGGTCACATCGTCCAGTGCAGCCATAAACTGCCCCGATGCACCCTGTTCGGAGTCAGAGCGGCCACCAACACGCCGTGCTTCTCCCAAGGCACCAGCAGCGCCAGATTCGCCATTGCCATCGTCTGGCGAGTTGTCCCGTTGGGCGGTGGACTCCGGACGGCGGCGACCAGGGCCACGGTAGCCGTTCTTGCGAGACATGACACTCGGCGCACGCATTGGCTTCGAGCTGACAGATGCCTGCATGACGGTGGAGCGTTCCTGGGGATGGACGACCGTCTTCAAAGCCTCTTGGCCGAACAGACGAGCCACAAACTCGCTTTTGGTAGAGTTGACTAGGTTCAGCAGATCACCAGAGATGACCTCGCCGTTCTCCTCCACCAGGTTTCTGACCGGGTACTCGACCTCACCAGCAAAGTGCTTGATGGTGAAGCTAGCAGCCGTGTTTTCGGACAAGAAGTTGCTGCCCGGCAGCTTGGCCGTAGATGAGCTCACGGCAATGGCTGGGTTCTTGCCTTCGAAGCGCTTGCGCAGACTCTCCAACAGCTGCAGGTCGGTGCGGTGGCGACGGGTCTGGTCGTCGAGAATGCTCAGCAGACCGTTACCCGACTTGAGCAGGCCCTTGACGGCGTCTGAGTTGTCAAAGTAGCTAGTGGCAGCTACGCTGACCTCCTCGCTCTCGAGCATGTCGGCCTTACGGTCGAAGAAGTTCTGCAGCGTCAGGTTGTACAGAGACTCGGTCGCTGCGTTGTTCAGCAGCTGGTCCAAAGCAGAGCCGGTGGACGACTGCTGGGCAAAGCCCGGGAAGTCGACGATGGACACCGTGTTGACAATGGACTCTTCTGGGGCGCAGATCTTCTGGTTCACTTTCTCAATCACATAGGCCACCAACAGCGCGTAGAGGGTGCGAGCCAGCTCGTCGGCATTGCTGCGAGCACCGTCAGGATCTAGCATGACCGTCACACGCTCCTTGTGGATCATCTTGGTCTTGTAGCCCAGCGTGGTTTGCAGGTCCTGGGCACTGACGCCGAGGAAGGCGGCAATGATGGCCAGCGTGTCCTTGTTCTTGACGCTGATGATGGTCTGGCCGCCCTCGTGCGAGAAGCCGCCGCTGTCGTCAGCCGTTGCCGTCGTGCTGGACGTGCTCTCAAACTCGAGCTGGCCAATGTGGAGGATGCTGGCGAGGATCTGGCAGATTTCGGCGATTTCGCTGCGGGGGAACTCCAACTTGCGCAGAGCCGTCTTGAATAACTGGAAGCCCTCTGCGTCATTGATGCCGACCTTGAGTTGCGTCGGATGGCCCAGATACTTCCAGCGACGGTGGCCAGCAGCATGAGGCTCGTCCAGGCCCAGATGGGTCTTCTCGGCGCCGCTGGTGCCAGCCAGGAGGTAGTAGAGGATGTGGAAGTTGCGTTCACCAGTTGGAACTTCGGCGATCCGGCTACGCTCCAGGCGGTGGTCGAGTAGCTTGGCTCCAATAAGCACGGGGTTCGTTGTGGCCGCGGTATCATACTGGAGCTCGTAGAACAGGCCAGCTTTGGAGGCGGTCGGGGTGGTCGCCGTCTTGGTGGTGGTTAGGGAATCGAAAATATAGGAAGCCAGTGAGACTTTCTGGGACAAAGGCGTCGTCGACTTGTTGAGCATGGCAGAGAGGAAATGCGAGCGAAGAGTAGTCTTGCCGGAGCCAGATTCACCACTGATGAAGTCAGCACATGCCCAGTAAAACCCAGATTCAAACAATCAAGTAAAATGTAGACGTACAGAAATAGAACGGCCTGGTTCTCAGAGCGGTGGCCGAGACGCAAAAAAGCCCGGTCAGCCATGTCTTCGGCGCCGGCAGCACCGCTCCCCTCCTTGCCGCCATCGATGCCTTTGGTCGAGGACGTGTAAGTGTTGAGAGAAATGAGGGCGTGAGAGGATAGCCGAGCCGTAGGAAGCGAGACATGGAAACGACTGGCGAGATGTGCTGTCAACTGTGTGTCGGATTGGAGATGGGCCGGCAGCGATGGCAGCGACGGTTGTGTGTGGGCGCCGCCGCCGGTTCCCATTGACGGGAGAGTGAGAGCCATGGCGGGCAGAACAAAACGAGAGGCGTTTGACGGCCAATGGCCGGAAAGAAGAGCGAGTGAGGAAGCGAGCGAGGAAAACGAATGTAGAGAGAAGTAGGTGGCGAGATGAGAAGACGAGAGAAACGAGGGACCGCAAGACGCGTCCCAGCTCGACGACAGGCAGCGAGCCCAAAGACAGATGGAGGCTGTAAGCAGCTCGACTCGTCTTCGTGGCGTGAAGTGAAGCCAAAAAGCGAAAGCCGGAGAGGGAAAAATAGCGAGTGTCGGGCTCACGAGAGACCAAAAGAAACCAAGCAAACAAGAAACCACAAAACGGTTCACAGCTCCCACAAGCGTGCAAGAGCGAGTGAGACTTGCACCTGCAATGTGGAAGCAGACGAAGACTAACAAGCCAGAAAGAGAAGAGGCGTCAGACACCACACGGTACCCAGAAACCCGACTACTACTCGTAGAAGCCAGAGCCTAGAAATCAGACAACAGAACAGACAGCAACAGACAGACAACGACAAACAGTCTCTTCTTTCTCTTGTTCCCTTGCTTCCCACTGATATTTTTGTTACGGGTCAAGCAGGGGTGTGTGGACAAGGGGTGGGGCTAGCGGCCGTGGTCGTGCCTTCCCTCCACCAGTAGTGCCCACAACGTGGTGGCCGAAATCGATACGATGGCGTCTGTGTTTGGGGCTTGGAGAACGGGGAAGGACCGTCTGGCCCCTATTCACTGCCGGCTTTCCGGTACCTGCGCAGTGCTGGTCAGGGCAAACCTGCTAGAGGACGCTAACAGTGCTATTTGGAGGCACTGTACAAGTAGATACGGGTACGAGCACTCCGTACGGGGCCTAAGAGAAGCACTGCGAACGCTGTAAGCACTACACTACGAGCACCACTACCATTTACAGGCACCACCAGCTGCAACATCGTACGTCGTACTCCGGATTTGCATAGAGCTAATCCAAGGACAAGCGATCGCGGGATCAGCTGGTGCGGTGAGATACGCGCTCAGTGGGAAAAAAAGACCGTAGCTAGATGGCAAAAAGATAACAAGCCGAAAGCCAAATTCGCAAAGCCAGATGCATGCCGACGCCTTGACGGAAAATGGACAAATCTCCCTATGCCACCACTGCAATGCCGACGCGATTCGGTTCGACGATGGGCGCTGTCTTTCTGTCAGCGGGCATTGCAGGCAAGCACGCTACGATTAAGTCAGTCACTGTTCCATATTGTCCAATAGCACTGAGCACAGCGTACATGCAATTGCCGTGGCATGCAAGCTATTTCAGCTGCGGCGCGAAGTGTCTGTTTAT
Organism: Graphilbum fragrans; assembly: GCA_001513895.1. Classification (NCBI taxonomy): domain Eukaryota; kingdom Fungi; phylum Ascomycota; class Sordariomycetes; order Ophiostomatales; family Ophiostomataceae; genus Graphilbum; species Graphilbum fragrans. The sequence continues at coordinate 272,518 of LLKO01000014.1, forward strand.
GCTTGCTTTTTTCACTTTTTCCCGGGAACTAAGTTCTGTCACTGGCTGTTTGGCTTCCCTGTTTTTTCCCCCTTTTCTTTACAGTGCTGTCTGTCCCGCGCAGTTTTTCCCTCCCTCTACCTGCCTCGGCGCGTCAAAACTATGTAGAGAAACAAAACAAGCTTACCCACGGCCCCTCAGCGCCATGACAAGTTGACAAAGCCTAAGCAGCAGCGGCTGAATTGTAGTGCAGGACGCTGCTGCCGGGCACTACTCGTATATTGCTAATACGAACCTGCGACTACTTAGCTGTTCCGTATATGCACAATTCTCCTGCCAACCAAGCCCAAAACACCACCTCGTATAGCACTTGGCCGGTGGAATGGCGTAGCAGAGCGCCCGGAGGTAAGAACAAGATACATAGATACATGTATACGACTACACCTACCCGTACTCCGTGCATACAGTATACATACACTACGTGTCCTCGTAGTGACGAGCACCGCGGCAACCGCATTTCGCCATTGGCTCTCGCGTTTGCATGCCAGCATTGCCACCGGAGAACCACTCTGGCCCTGTTCGGCTAGGGGGGAAAAGGGGGTGGAGCTCTTCCTTTTTTTCTGCTCTCCGTCCCTCTCAGCGGCTCTGTCACTCTGATCCTCCCTGCAGCAACCACCGAAGCTCGCAATCCCAGGCATGAATTAGTGCATGAGCATCCTTCAAGGACGGCTGTGGTCCTGCGTGCCCCTGGAGCTGGGATTGTTGACCATTGCCCGAGACCCCCTGAAGCTTGTGCTGCTTTGAGCGAATGCCCCTCCTAGCACACTCCGTCCATATTAGCATACCCCATAACAGCGCAGTTAGGGAGCAAATCATTAAAAAAGAAATAGCATTTTTCCCCTCTAGCTGTCTCGCCTCGCTCCATAGCGTGATCCCTTTTCTAAGAGTACGTACGAGTACGTACGACTATGCTCTTACATATGTGACCCGGTGTCTCGCCGTCGGACCATGGGGAAGACGTAAACTAAGCCCTCCCATCCATGAGGACGCCGACCAGTCCTGTACCCCGAGACATCCCCTAATGCATGCAACTCCCCGGTGGCTGGGATGACCCCAATTTTGGCAATCGATATTCTCGTTTGTAAGAGGAGGGGGATTCATTCTCCTCGACGCCTTACATACGCCCGACGTTGTGAAATCGCTTACTGTGTTAGCAGCTGAACTGGTGCTGAGCACATTCATGCACGAATACGCGAGACCAACGGGGGCAAATAGGGCAAAGAATACGAATAGGACTGCTGGGCGGTGGCCAAAGGTGCATGACCCTAGCTAAAAATAAAGCAGGACTAGCCCAAGCAGCCAGCAGCAACACGGGCAGAGCAATACGAGCGCACCATCACGGCGACTGTAACAACACGTATGATTCCCGGCGTGTTAGCGCTGTTTTGGGGCTGCATTACAGGTATAATGTGCAGGGAGTACGAGTAGTTGTACGGAGCAAGATACTCATTGTGGTCATAGAGTACTCCGTACTTGTCCCCCAAACCTCTCAGTTGTACATACTTGCCCTTGCGTCATCATGTTGCATGCACCGTGCAACGGCTTCTTGGTGGCTGTTCGGTAAAATGCTGGTTTTCCGCTACACGTTCATACGAGTAGACAAGACACATGCAGGGAGGTCAAGAAGACTCATACTTGTATGTATCGAAAGTACTTGATGTTGCCGTTGGCTCAGACAAGGTGGCTAACAGCACATAAACGCCTGCAACCACTCAACGCCAAATCAAACAGCTCCGTTGCACCGGAGTGGGGCGGCGACGGTCCAGAAGGCTCGTATTGGCCAAGCTGCCACCAGTGCCGGCCCTGTTCTAGCCAATGCCAGGTGCAGCTGAACCACCGACTGTAACAAATTCCCTGATCACCTGCAGGACACATGGAGCTCGTGCATACGAGGACTTCCATACGAGCATGTCTGTCCTCCGTGTTTGTACGCGCATATACCGTGCTTGGGCACCCACGGACTTCACCGGAGCCTGCGGCCATGTTCTGATTCTGTCAATTGGAAACAGGATTCTGCGTGGTAGATTGATTGGAAGGCACCACCTTGAAGCCGGAATCCATATTTACGACTATGACTACGTCTACATATGAACGACTACGATTAATAGTATCATACAAACTATGGAGTAGCTACATGCCATTTCAAACGCACATCGTGATCTGCTCAATTACGAATACGGACTCCCTACATACACTACGGCCGGACTCCCGTAATGTAAGTATGTACATACGCCCTCTATTGCCCGGAGTTCTCGTACTTTCTACAGTACATACGACGTATGTACTGGCTTCTTTTTTTTCTCACGCGGCGCTATGCTGCGGATCTCGCGCCCACCCTCGCAAACCCCGTGATGGAGCTGCTAGTCCACCCAGCAATAAAAAAAGGGGGGTCACTGCCCTAAAGTAAACATGCGTTAACGGAATGTAGCAGTAATGGGCTGGCCCGTGAATAAGAACAAGAATGGGCAGGTTTTTGGCCGGTTGGCTATGGCGTATTACAGCTACTCGAACTAGCTAGCGCAGGTGCCCGTTCTATTTACCTCAAGCCGTCATGAATTTGAAAAGAGACCCCTGGTCAACCACACCCCCCCCCTGGAAGCGGAGTGGTGGGCGCTATACTGCACTAGGATTAAGGCCATCTCGCATCGATGGGCACTAGCGCATTTTTGTTGTTTCTTTTCTTTTCTTTTTCTTGGCCCTGCATACCGTCACACTTTTATTTATTTACTTTTTGAGTGCCCGTAACTACGTGTCCATATGTATTCACATGTGCTACAATGAGCTTGTTCCCACTGTCGTGGCCTTGTTTCTCATTCATGCCTGGGCTCTCGCCCCTGCCCAGCTGCCTTCTCCGTATGTGCTCCTCGGGCAGAGCAGGCATCTTCTGATCACTCCTTCCCCTTCCTGTGCTGTCTGGCGTTCTGCTATATCTAGGCTGCCCCGGTAAATCGGGCCACGAGTCGCCCGCTCTTTCCTTCTTTTGCTTTTGCTCGTTGGTGCTTGCCTCCGTAGTACGTGAACGTTAAGCCATACGGCAAGAGCCGCCGTCTCTCCTGCCTTTACTCGTAGTGTACAGCCACCGCCCCAACGCTCGTAAACCGTCGGTGCCAGCCCCTGTAATCGTTGAGAAAGTCCCAGCTGCACGTCCAACTATGGAGCATGCTGAGTGGTTCAAATATAGTGTCCTGTTGGCAGGTAACTTACCACTAGCGCGTCGCGGGCCCTAACAGCGCCGTCCCAGCTGTAACTACAGGCTTGTTGTATCCGTGTACGACTCCGGGCTTCAGGCATTTGTCTGGCCGCCCGTTCCCCATAGTTTATGGTCTTGCCGTCTTCTACTTCACACTCTTCTTTTTTGGCTTCGTTTTTTGCGTCGTCTGCGTGTCAACCGTCGTCTCTCGCTGTGGCGGTTGTTCTCGTTCGGTCGTTCTTCCCTTGTTCTCTTTTTTTTGTTTCTTGGTTAATCTTTGCGTGAAGTCACTCGCTGGCTGCCCATTTACCTCTTTAATTCGACCTTTTCATTCTTCTATTCTGGTTTGTGCTTTTGGTGCCAATTTTGGACACTCGGGCGCCGAAATCAAACCATTCACGACGTCTCACTCTTCTCGACTTGCTCTTGTTCTTCTCTCTCGCTTAGCTCAGTTACTTGCTTCCTCTCGTTCGCCTGCCCGCAATTACTTTGAGCTTTGCCTTCTCTCTCAACGCGGAGAAAACAACTGCCACCAAACCGAATCACCTCCTCCCACACGCATATCTCGACACGGGCTGGACTCCCCGTGAGGCCAATACGGCATCACGCTGCCCGCCATGGCCAACAACCGTATGTCGATGTACTCGGTGGCCTCGGAGTCTCTGGGCCCTCGCGGTGCTGCCCAGCAGTCGTCCCAAGTGTCCACGACGACGCTTCTGAACGCTGTGCACAACATCTACCTCTCCTCCTCGCCTTATGCCCTCGATGCTGGCACCAGCCTTGTTGTCAACACCTGGCTCACCGCCACACAAACGGGCCATGATGGCAACACCGGTGGCACGGTCGACGCTGCGCTTGCTGCTCGGGCTTGGGAACATGCTCGGCGCCGTGCCGAGGACGGCTGCATTATTCTTGGCTCTTTGCACACGTCGACCCCTTCAGTGCTCAAGCCGTTCCTCGCCTCGCTACCCATGACCATCCCTACATCGCTTTACACGGCCCTCGAGGCGATCCAGCCCTTCCTCCTTTGCGTGACGCCGTACAACCCCTCGACTCCGCGGCAGACGGCTCTAGGTGTCACTTTGACCCTGAATCTGGCTGGCAACCTGACGGCTAGCTCTCTTGCTCTGTCCCAGGGCGGCATTGACACCATCAAGGGCTTGCTTGCCGTCTCGGCTGAGCCTGGGCACCGTGCCTTTGACGTGTTCTACTACCTGCTGACGGCTGCGTCGACGCCGGCAGAGCGGGAGTTCTTGGGCCTCAAGGCAGCTTCTACATACTCTCTTCTCGCCCGCTCAGGTACCTACGACCCGCCCTCGTACCTCCCAACGGCGGACGACGGTGCGGCCGCAGACGATTTCCGCAATGCCCTCAAGGAGATTGGCATCAAGGGTTCAGCCCACCGCAATTTTATTTCCATTCTGGCCGGCCTGCTCAAACTGGGCAATACGCTGGACTACGCGGTGGACGAGGACGTGCTGGACGATATCTGCGACGATGTGAGTGGTCTTTTGGGCGTGGAGCCGGAAGTGCTGGCGCGCGACTGCTCCACGGATGACCGCAGAACGTTCATTGGCGGCCTGTACGAGGCGCTGGTAGACTGGGTGATCCAAAAGGCCAACTCTGCCATTGCGGCGCAGATGGGCCGGATCCGTGATGGCGACGAGTCTCACGAGGGCAGCCGCGGCGACCGCACGCCGACCAGCAACGAGGACAACGGCGACACTGTCAGCATCACGGTCGTCGAAGTGCCGGATCCCGTGCTGGGCAAGGCGCTGTCGATGCGCGGTATCTTTGACGACTCGACGGGCATCAACGCCGAGATGAAGCAGGACGGCGTGGACGTGAATGGAGCCGGCAGCTCCGTGCTTCGTGAAATGCAAAACGCAGTGAGCGAGGTCGGGCCAGACCTGGGCATCATGACCGGCCCGGCTGGGCGCGAGCGGGCCCACGTGCTTGAAAAGCGCGAGGAGCTGCTGGAGAAGATCGCACTGGCGGCCGACTCCGACGGCTTCCTGAAGAATCTGCTTCTGCCGCACGACGGCGAGGGTGTCAACCTAGGCCGCACCGGGAGGCTGGACCTAGCCAATCTGCTCAACACCAGCCGGGTGTGGTACCACCTGTCGATCCACCCAACGGACGAGTCGCCGGCCAGTCTAGCAGCGCTTCCGTCAACCAATTCCGCGTGGTCGGCCGGCACGGTGTCTCGGCAGCTTCGGGCGTGGCGGCTGCCGGAATGGGCCAACCGGCGCAACAAGAACCTGGACTTCACGGCCGATTTTGACCACGACGAGTTTGTGCAGCGGTACGCGGCCCTGGGCTGCCGTGATGGGCGCGACGGCATCGAGAGCTGGATCCTAGAGCGCGGCTGGAGCAACGGCGAAGTGGTTGTGGGCACAGAGCGTGTTTGGATGCGTGAAAATGCCTGGTGGGAGGCCGAGAGCATGCTCGACATGAAGCCGATGGGCGATGGCGGCCTCGGAGGCGCCCCTTCGATGATCGGGGCGGGTATGGGCATGGGTATGGGCATGGGCATGGAATCGGGCTACTCGGCCAACGGCAGCGGCTTCTTCCCTGCGCCTCTTGGCGACGGCGGCTCCAACGGCAGCCACGACCAGCTCGTCTTCCACAACCGCAACGTGAGCCAGGGTACGCTGACTGTAGGTCCGTCTCCTTTGGGGGGGACTACCGGCATGGCCAGCATGGCGACTCTTGGTGGCGGCATGGGAACAAACGCCGCCCCATCTGTGATGGGCGGCACCATCAGCCCGGGAGCTGGAGGCGATGCTGGATTCGCCGGACGTGGCATGATCAAGGGCGACTACGGCTTAGGTACCAAGGGCGACGACATGCGTGGGCAGATGTACTACAACGAGGAGGGCGACTTCATCGGGATCGACCCGGAGCTGGCGAACGGCAAGGAAATCACGAGCCAGCCGATTACGACCAGCCGACGCATCTGGGTGGCCATTGTGTGGACGCTAACGTTTTGGATCCCATCGCCGCTGCTTCGGTACGTGGGCCGGATGAAGCGGCCGGATGTGCGCATGGCATGGCGCGAAAAGCTGGTGCTTTGCTTTTTCATCCTGCTGTTGAACGCCATCGTGGTGTTCTGGATCGTCGAGTTTGGGCGGCTGCTGTGTCCCAACCGTGACAAGGCGTGGTCGCAGAGCGAAGTCAGCACGCATCAGGGCGAGACGGACTTCTGGGTCAGCATCCATGGCAAAGTGTACGACATTTCCAAGTTCTGGCGCGTGTCGCACAGCGACATCACGGGCCAGCTGACCAACGCGGACACCATGCTGCCCATGGCTGGCCTGAACATGGACGCCTACTTCATGCCTCCGCTGGTCGAGTCGTGCAAAGGCTTGGTGACGGACGAGGCGCTTGCTCTGACGCCCAACAACACGGTGGAGTTCCCCAATGCGCTGCACACGTCGGGCTATCTGCAGCCGGTGACGACCAGCAAGCTGCACAACGCGTCGTGGTACCAGGACCGCTTCCTGCCCGCCATCGAAGAGTACTACCACGGCGACCTGGTGTGGAGCAAGAAGAAGGTGTCGTCGGAGGGCCTCAACGAGCAGCACGAGTGGTTTATCTACAATGGCGGCATCTACGACCTGACGGACTACTTCAACACGCTCACCCTGCAGAACAACCTGGCCTCGTACAACTTCCTCAACGAAGACTTGACCAACGCGGTCAAGATGGCGGCCGGCACCGATCTCACCGAGACGTGGACCAAGCTGCTGGAAAAGGCGCAGGGCAACGCCACAGAGTCGGCCAACATGCAGAACTCGATCAACTGCATCATGAACAACTTTTATGTCGGCATCCCGGACTTCCGCGACACGCCGCGCTGCCAGGTCAACGGCTACATCCTGTTGGCTTTCACCATCATCCTGTGCTCCGTCATCGTCATCAAGTTCTTGTCCGCGCTGCAATTTGGCTCCAAGCGCCGCCCCGCTCCCCAGGACAAGTTTGTCATCTGCCAGGTCCCGGCCTACACGGAGGGCGAAGACTCGCTACGGAAAGCGCTCGACTCGCTCACGGCGCTGCAGTACGACAATAAGCGCAAGCTCATCTGTGTTATCTGCGACGGTGTCATTGTCGGCGCCGGCAACGACCGGCCCACGCCGAAGATCGTCCTGGACATTCTCGGCGTCGATCCCAAGGTCGACCCGCCGGCTCTGCCCTTCAAGTCGGTCGGCACCGGCAGCGAGCAGCTCAACTACGGCAAGGTGTACTCGGGCTTGTACGAATACGAGGGCAACGTTGTGCCGTACGTGGTCATTGTCAAGATGGGCAAGGAATCTGAGCAGAAAAAGACGAAGCCCGGCAACCGCGGCAAGCGCGACTCGCAGATTCTGCTGATGAGCTTCCTCAACCGCGTGCATCACCGTGCGCCCATGAACCCCCTAGAGCTGGAAATCTTCCACCAGATCAACAACATCATTGGCGTCGACCCGGAGCTGTACGAGTACATGCTCATGGTGGACGCCGACACTTGTGTGCGCGAAGATTCGCTGAACCGGCTCGTGGCCGCCTGTGCCAACGACGCCAAGATTGCCGGCATTTGCGGCGAGACCAGTCTGCAGAACGAAGAACGGTCCTGGTGGACGATGATCCAGGTCTACGAGTACTTTATTTCGCACCACATGGCCAAGGCGTTTGAGTCGCTGTTTGGCAGCGTGACGTGTCTGCCCGGCTGGTGAGTTTTTCGAGAGCCTCTCTGTCTTTTCCGTTCATGTCGTCCATGTCTAACAGTCTAGTTTCACCATGTACCGTCTCCGCACGGCGGATCGCGGAAAGCCTTTGATTATCTCGGACTCGGTTATTCGCGAATACAGTGACTGCCACGTCGACACCCTGCACAAGAAGAACCTGCTGTCGCTCGGCGAGGACCGCTACCTCACGACGCTCATGACTAAGCACTTCCCCTACATGTCCTTCAAATTCCTGGCTGATGCCTACTGCCAAACAGCGGCTCCAGAGACCTGGAGCGTTTTGCTGTCGCAGCGCCGTCGCTGGATCAACTCCACCATCCACAATCTCGTCGAGCTGATGTTCCTCAAGGAGATGTGCGGTTTCTGTTTCTTCAGCATGCGCTTCATTGTGTTCATCGACCTGTTCGGCACCATCATTCTCCCAGCCACGTGCGGTTACCTTGCGTATCTCTTCTACTCCGTCGCCACGCACACCGGCCAGTTCCCGCTGTTCTCCATCATCATCCTGGCTGCCGTGTACGGGCTGCAGGCCATCATCTTCATTCTCAAGCGCCAGTGGCAGCACGTCGGCTGGATGATCATATACATCCTCGCCTTCCCCTTCTACTCGCTGATCCTGCCCATCTACTCGTTCTGGAACCAGGACAACTTCAGCTGGGGTAACACGCGCATCGTCATTGGCGAGTCCGGAAAGCGCCAGCTCATTGCCATCGACGACGAGGGCTTCGATCCCCGCTCGATCCCCCTGCGCCGCTGGGACGACTACGCTCTGGCCAACAACCTGCCGGGCCGCCGTGGCGGCCACGCCGAGAAGTCCATGGCCGATCTCAACGGCGCGTACGGTGCGTATGGCGAAGGCGGCTACGAGATGGACGACATGAAGTCCGTCTACTCGTCCGTGCGCCAGCCGTCGGTCCTTGCTGGCCTGGGAGCCCGCGGCAACTCGTTCATGCCGCCGCAGGGCAACGTATCGCCCGGCTTGTATGGCCGCACCTCGACGGTGCCCAACATGCCGTACTCGGAGCATCTTGGGCCGCAGATGGCCCAGAACCGCCAGTCCATGGTCAGCCTGGGTGGCGGCGGCATTCCGCGCATGTCAAGCCCATACCAGGAGGTTGCCGGTGGCGCCGGTTCGCGCATGAGCCACCTGCGGATGTCGAGCACGTCTCCGAACCTCGGCGGCGCCGGCAGCACAGCCAACCTGCGCGCGTCCACAAGCTTCGGCTATGCTGGTGGTGCGAGGACCCCTCTCGGAGCCGGCGATGCCGGACGCCAGTCTGTGCTGTCGTTTGATTTCCAGCGCGGCCACGGCGGTCCGGATGACGGCATGATTGTGGAGGCCATCCAGTCGGTGCTGGGCGAAGTCGACCTAGACACGGTCACCAAGAAGCAGGTGCGTGCTTTGGTCGAGCAGCGGCTGCAGACAGAACTGGTGGGCGAGCGGCGGACGTTTATGGATCGCCAGATCGACACCGAGCTTGCCAACATGTGAGCAGCGGTGAGGTGGTGAGCAGTTTGCGCAACGCGCGACTTCAGGGGAACAAAAAGCACACAATTTTCAGGGTAAATCGGCAAGCATTTGATGTCTTCAGTCGGTGGTTGCCATTTCACAGACACAGTCACAGGCACGGACGGATAATCTGGAAGGAGGTTCTAGCACATATGAAGCTACTATTTGGATTCTGCTGGGTGTGGCGTTTGCTGTTTATCTTTGTTTTGCTTTCTTACTGGTTGCATTTTTTGTCTGCCTGCCTGTACATGCACATCTCTTTACTTATTTCGACTTCCTATTTGTCTAGCTTCTCTCTCGTTGGCTATAATTTCCTATCATGATCTGGCCACGCGTCCTCCCCGTCACAGCCTAATATTATTACTTTACGAGTGTCTTCAAAGCTGTATAAGGCGTAATGTGTAACTGTGATGCATCGCTATGGTATATTCACCGGCCTATCTCTAATGTGGTGTATGGTGTCTCGTTACGACATGCAAAGCAAGAAGATTTGAGAGATCTGCTGGGTGTCTCTTAGCTGGCAACCGTAGCCGGGTGTTCGGGATCGCAGCCTAGCCCGATTAGCACTGTCCATTCGGTGCCTGTCCAGGGTGTGTTGGTCCCCATACGCACAGGAGTTCTCCCCTGTGTATATCGGTTGATGCCAGCTGCTATCACATTCCCCTCACGCACCTTCAAAGGTATAGTCGGCACGTGTCCAGAATTGCATCTTTTCGCGCCGGAACTCTTCAAAGTCCCACTCGCGCAGCTCCAGCTGGCTGGCGTCCTTGAACACGTAGACCTGGGCGCGGATGCGCTCTGCAGTGGTGGCCTTGCTGCCGGCCGCCGTCTCTACGTCCACATCCACTTCCACCTCGCGCCGCTCGTACTCGTCGCCCTCAAAGACGTCCAGGTGGTACATATTGGCGGCCGTCAGCCCCGCGACGACCATACCACGCACGGAGCCGGCATCGGCGGGCAGCGTGCCCGGCTCATCGGGCACAATGCCAGGGTAGTGGCCGTGTTGGACACGGTAGCGACGGAAGCCCGAGAGAACGGCCGGGCGGAAGATGTGCTCCTGGGTGATAGCCGAGGGTGGTTTGCTGGCGCGGTAGCAGACGGTGAAGAAGACCTCGGGGGCCATCTAGGAGGTGTCAGCGCGCCATACAGTCGCTAGAATACTCCTGTGTCAACGCTAGAACGTACCAGTGTGCCTATATAGATATAGAGAATATGCGGTTAGCAGGTGAGAGGCGGAAAGATAAGGGCTTGTCGTCACCATAGAAAAAGCCGTACGAGGCCGTGGTCGTGGATGGCGCTGCGACCGTGTCCTCGGCGGTTGTGGAGGCCATTGCAGGTAGCAGGAAGTGCGTCGGCGAGTGTGCTCTCTCGGGAAGTGTTGTTGAAGATGAGGTTTGGTTTAGTGTGTGGTGATAACCGTGCCAGCGGTAGTAATTGCCTAATTCGTCAGAGTGTCCTGCGGAGTACTGTCGGCCATTGATCGGCGTTTCCCTGTGGCAGCAAAGCGGCAAGACTCTTCTGTTGCGCTGGACATGAGTGCTTGACGCTATTCACGGATTGAAGTTGAGTACATAGACCTTGAAGGCTGTTATCAAATGTACAATGCTGTTATTGCTTTCCTCATTGAGAAAGAACAGAAGAAGAGTCTCCCTTCCTAACAATACGAGGGACTTTGCTCGCAATTTTGATTGCCAATGATGCATGCTTAATATGTCTAGCAGCTGTTACTTTGTACAAGATATGCAGTACGGAGTACGAATAATAATCGCAAAAAAAAAAAAAAAAGAGATGCCGGTCCAATCGGTGTTCTGTATTGATGTGCCAGTAGGGACATGATTGCTTTGTTGAGCGTCGGACAACCTGCGGGGTGAAGTGCAGGGAGAAAGAAAGCAGTCTAAATTCAGCCAACGCAAGCCGTTCTTATGGAACCTAATTTTTTTGGCCGGAGCCTCTCAGATACATCACCTTATGATAATGTTTTTCTGTTCAAATTCGCAGATTCCCCCTGCCCACGTCGATAGAAAGCGGCGCCGCATTTGACGGCTTGCCAGGTGAATTTCGATTCAAGAAAATAAGGGCTGAATAAGGCTGAAAAGGCCCAAAAGTCCTCCAAAAACACAGACCCATGACGCCGTCCGAAGACTTGGCCGACGAGATCGAGGCCATCAATTCCATCTACGGAGCCGGGACTCTTGTGTTGATAGATGGCGAATCTAGCACAGCAGACGCTCCTGATGGTCATGTCGCCGTCCTGGCGCTGCCACTGTCGGCCGAGGAGGCAGAGCTAGCCGCGGCAGCGACCGATGCGGACGAAGACGGCGGTGCTGCAGCTGCGGCTGCGATCAGCCTGCGTCTTCGTCTGCGCATCCTGTTTCCAGAAGCCTATCCGGCAGGCCCGGAGCGGCCGGCCGTGCTTGCTGTGCAGGCCGTGGGCGACGGAGGCGGAGCTCGATTACGGCGTCCGGGAGCCGCCGCTCACGAAATGGAGCGGTTCCGGGAAGCTGTGGCCACCGCCTTCCAACCAGGCCAGGTGTGTCTGTTTGACGCTGTCGAGGAGTACCTGCGAGGCGTTGCCACGGCCGCCGAAGTAGAAGCCGCCGCTGAGGCCGAAGCCGCCGAAGAAGCCGCCGCCGTGGCTGCCGCCACGGCGGCCGCCGAGGCAGAGGCGTTCGGCCTGGCCCGCGCACAGCAGCGGCGCGCGGCAGCAATGCTAGCAGACACGGAGCCGCCGTGGACGCTCTCTGATGCCATCGTCGAGCTCAAATCGACGTTTGTGGCCCGGTGTGCACCGGTGTCATCGCCGGCCCAGGCAGCCGCCTACGTGGAGCATCTCAAGGCGAGCGACCGGCGCGTGCGCATGGCGACGCACAATATGACGGCGTGGCGGATCCGGGCCGGGGCGGCCGGAGCATCCGGAGCCAATTCCGGAGCCAATTCCGGAGCCAATTCCGGAGCCAATGTGGTCTACCAGGACTGCGATGACGACGGCGAAACAGCTGCGGGCAGCCGGCTGCTGCACCTGATGCAGCTCATGGACCTCTGGAACGTCATGGTCGTGGTGACGCGGTGGTACGGCGGACACAAGCTGGGCCCGCGGCGGTTTGCCCTGATCAACCAGGCAGCGCGCGACGCTTTTGTCAAGGGCGGCTTCGTGGCCGAATCGGCCAAAAAGAAGGGCCACGGGCGGTGACGGCCCAGCCCAGCCCGGCAGGGCGAGGAAGGCACGCCAGCCTCGCCAGGAAGGAATGCCCGGTCACCAATATCATGTATCACGTGCAAAATAGATGGCGAGCGACGGCCATGTTTTGGATCGCAGCGTGGCCAGACAGGACCGGCCCCTTTCTCTTTTGGTGTATTGTGTGTTCCGTGCTCCGTGATCTGTGTCTTGTGTTTGTCTGTCTCTGTGTCGCCCCGAGTGCTGGCCCCCCTCTCACAGAATGCTGTCGATCTCGTTCATCGCGAAGATGAGTGGCTGGTCTGCATTGTTTTGGCTTCTTCCTCGCTCGTTTTTTGAGCCTATCATTTCTTGCCTTGCTCCCCTTCCATTACATCTGTTTGAATCACTCGGTACTGGGTCTGCCACGTCCATACTCCCTCACTCCCTTGGCCAATCACTAACTACGCTCAACCGCAACCCGCAGGCGACGGCGCACAAGATCGAAATTGGACTTGGGCACTGGTCCAGGATTAAGGACCGGAGTAGGGGTCACACTGCTATCGTATTATCTCATTTGCGGCCTGGCTCCGGTTTTGGGCCCAGATTAGCCGGCGGACACCACCCGTCCGATAATGCCAGCGGCCAGCCCGTCTCTTATCCTCTGTTATCATATGCCATCCTCTGAGTGTCCGGATCCCTATACCTTTTATCTCTGTTTATCATTCTACCAGGACGGCTTCTTGTAGATGCATATGGCTTGGCGACCAGTTAGCAGCGGAACAGAGAGCAGATGAGACCGCTTTATCAGCAAAGGACAAACTGTGATCCTTCCGGTGAGCGTGCATTTGCCAGAATATCGCCACATTTGCCAAGTCAGAAGATGTGTTTCGGGAACAAGGGAAGGCTAGAACATGGCCCGATGGGCAAGATTTGGTCCTACGGACGCCCAGCATTCTGGCCCAGATCTATCTCTCCCGTTTTCTTCTCGCTTTTTTTTGCATTCTGGGCAGCGGGGCAACTAAGAGGAGGCGTCCGCTCGCTGTCGCTCCAACGCTCTCGAGTCTTATGTTGTCTGCTATTGCCTGTACTTGAGCCATTATCAAAATTGATGCTAAGGCCCTGGCTACTATAACCATGATAATGCAAGCCCATGCCTTTATCGCCCGCTCCTTGTTCCTGTGTTCCACGGCCACTGCGTCTGCCTCGATTCGTCTCATTTCAGACACTCTCCGCTCTCCGCGCTCTCTTCTTTTCCCTCATTCTTGTCTGAGGACATGTATATGTGCCAATGAGCCCGTATAAGAGAATCCTTTCTTATGCTCTCTCTCTTATTTGATCGTTCCATTTACTCCCTCCCTTACTTTGTTCCAAGCTACCCCAGATTTTCAGATTTTCAGATTTTCAGATTTTCACTTTCTTCTTGGATCTTGCCATTGTTCACTGTCACGAGGCTATTTCCTGTGCACCCCAGCCACAAGGGCAGTTCAAATGAGGTTTCTGCTCTCATGACCTAGCACCTCATTTTCACCTGACTTTCTCTCCCATAAGTCACCATGGGCTCCATGTACTGGACCGACGAGGAGTCGCAGTATATCAAGGCCATCTTCACATGGCAAGACCGGCTAGCCGATGGACAGGCTGGAGGCAATCGAGTAAGAGCCAGAGCCGCTAGAACCTGTGTGGGCGAGTTCCGTGTGCTGCTCATCGGCGCCAAGGGTGTGGGCAAGACGGCGCTGCTGACAAGAGTGCGTATCTACGCTTTGTGAAAGCCGAGCTCGAGCTCCAATCTAACTGTCTTTTCTTGGGTAGTTATGTGATGATTCATTTCGCGGTGACGCCATGGCACCCGATCCCCGTTATGAACGCGGAGGTCGGCTCACGGTTCAAGTTGACGGGGCTTCGTATATCATGGACATTCTGGAAATGCCATCACAGCACCTCCAAGACATGGAAGCCACCGACCATCCACTGGCCAGGATGACCACGCAGGCTTCGGTCTCTGCGTCGGCCATGATGCTAGAACAGGCCCTTACCATTACTGAAGCAGCCGTCATCGTGTACGACGTGCGCGACCATGCGTCCTTTCAGCAGGCGCGCCATCTCTATGAAAAGCTGGCCCACGATATGGTGAAGGCGCCCCAGCAAAAGCAGCAGCAGCAGCTGCAGGCTCAGCAAAAACAGGCCATCCGGTCCAAGCAAAAGTCGCTCCGATTCAGGCACCAGCGCAGCTCCAAATCTGCTGTGCCTCCTCTAGCCACCAATACATCCACAGTCTCGCCGTCACCATCGCCGTCTCGCCGCCCCTTTGGTCTCCTGTTGGTGGGTAATAAGAGCGACGCCGACGACAGCGAGCGTACCGTGGCCTGGATAGACGGAAGCAAAGCCGCCGCCGCATTGACGCCAGCAATGGTATCAATATCCGCAGAGGCAAAAGCCATGACGACTACGACCACGTCTGCGGCCACGACCACAACCGCATCAACCGCATCAACCGCATCATCCGCACCAACGACTACCGCTGCCGCCGCTGCACCGCCCACCTACTTCCTCGAGGCCAGCGCCAAATCTGGCGACAACGTCTCCGACGTCTTTGTCCGCATCGGCCGCGAGATCCTGCGCCAGCGAAAACAGTTGCAGGACGAAGCAGCGGCGGCGGCAGCAGCCGATCTCGCGGCCAGCGATGCGTCCAAGGCTGTCTCTGCAGCTGCGGCTGGCCTGTTCCGCATGAAGAGCCATGCTTCGGTGGCCACCACCACGCGGCGCCGTCTCGGTGTCTTCCGCCTCTTTGGACGGCCGTTTGTGCGTCGTGCAGTGACAGACGATGGTCAGGCTGTGGCTTAGTGAAGGTGTGGCTGCTGGATGGTGGCTGGTGGTTGTGCGTGATATCGAGGTGGGCGTGGTTTTCTGTCCGAAATGCGTCTTCGAATCGCGTCTTTGATACCGCATGTCTTGGCCTTTTGGCCCTGTTTCTTTCCTTTGCACTTCTGTCTTCACTCAGCAACAACTCGGCACGTCCACTCTCTTTTGTCCAGGTTGTGACTCTTCCAGCACTTCAGATGCTAACGTAATAAAAACGCGTTGCGGCGTACGCTTCTTTCTTGCCACATAACTCCCAAACTCCTACCGGCCGTAACTATGCTACATTTCCCCCTGCCAAATCCACAGGGAAGCTCCTTTACAGAGGTCGTAAGCTGCCATGCTGTCACCGTATCACAGCTCCAGCCACCGGCTGCCTGGCGCCGATCTTTGCCCCCCAAAAGCCCATTTACGGACTCCAAAAGAGTGACTTTTTTCATGCTTGCAACTATGCTTGCAGTTACAGTAGACCCCAGAAAAGAGAGAGAAAAAAAGGCGAACATCCAACTACTGTGTTTTGTTTTGTCCGTTGTCCTTTGCCCACGAGGAAGGCCAGTACCAAAAAACGGTACTTACGCAAACAGCTTCTTCTCGTACGTTTCCATGTTGACGCCACCCTCGAGCTGCGCGCTGGCCGTCCGGATCTCAAATCGCGCCGTCCCGTCCGCCACCTTGCCGTGCAGTTCGACCAGGCTCGTGATGCCGCAGTCCTGCAGCGAGTGCTTCAGGCCGGCTGCCAGGTACGGCAGGAACTTGCCGATGGAACTGTGGTGTGTTAGCATCCAGAGTCTCGTTCTCATCGCTTCCTTTTCTTCTGCCCCTTCTCCTGTTTTTCTCCCTTCTCCTTTTTCTCCTCTCTTCTTCACCCCATACGTACCCTCTGTGTGCCACGGCGCCAGACACACCCTGCGCCACCAGCACGCTGTCGCCCTCCGAAAAGTACCGAGCCGTGCCGGCGTTGCTCTTCTGGCTGTCCTTGCCGCCGCCGCCAGCCTTCTTGTCCTGCATGGCGTCAATGCTGCCCATGCCGCGGTACGCCTTGACCAGCTTGCCCTCGCGCGACACAAACGACGTGCCCGGCGACTCCGTCGTGCCCGCCAGCAGACCACCCATCATCACCGTCGTCGCGCCCAGCGCCAGACCCTTGACAATGTGGCCCACGTTCTGGATGCCGCCGTCCGCAATGCACGGCACGCCGAACCGCGCCGCAAACGCGCTCACGTTGTACACCGACGTCGCCTGGGGGCGGCCGACAGCCATCACCTCCTGCGTAATGCACGCGCTGCCGCTGCCCATGCCAATGCGCAGGCCGTCAACGCCAGCAGCAATCAGCCCCGCCGCCTGCTCGCGCGTCACCACGTTGCCGCCGATCACGTCGAGGCCCGGGAACGTCTGCTTGATCCACTTGATCATCTCGATCTGGTACATGCTGTTGCCCTGGCTGCTGTCCAGGATCACAATGTCCAGTCCGGCGTCCACCAGCTTCTGCAGCCGGATCTTGTCCTCGGGACGCGTGCCGATCGCCGCAGCGCAGATAAGCTGCTTCGAATCCGGCAGCTTCGACGCCAGCGGGAAGTGCAGGTTCTTGGTCAGATCCGACCGCGAAATCATCGACACTAGGTTGCCCTCCTTGTCCACGATCGGCAGCTTGCCCTTCTTCGACTTGGACAGAATCCGGTTGGCCTCCGCCAGCGTCACGCCAGCCGGTGCCGTAATCAGCTCCGTCACCATGACGTTGGCCACCGTCTGGTTCGGGTCATCCTCGAACTGGATGTCGCGGTTAGTGACAATGCCCAGCAGCTTGGAGCCAAGACGGCCGGTCTCTGTAAACGCCCCAAAAAGAGCCTCGTTAGCCTCAATTCATGCCAGCCATTATTTTCGCCAATATCAACCAGACAGCAAATCAAAGCCAAAAGTCATAAATCTTTGTCTCCCCACGACGTTACGTCTATACGGTGGAACGAAAGTTATAAAATAAAAAGAAGGTAATCATGTCAGGCTTTGACGCGTCGATATCGGGTGAAGCAGAGACCACTAGTCCCATGATCACCCACACCACCACGCCAGCACTAGTTTGGCTGGCGAAGCAATCAACAGAAAGAGGGGGCGAGGGAAGCGCGCCAGTGGCATCCGAAACGCGTCCGGATACAAACACACAAAAAAGTGACTCACCAGTGACGGGGAATCCGCCGAAACCCCATTTCTCCTTCAGAGCAATGGCCTCCTCGACCGTGGTGTCCCGGCTGATGACCACAGGATCCAGGATGAAGCCGTTCTCGTAGCGCTTGACCTTGCGCACCATGTCGGCCTGCGCATCCGGCGAGCAGTTGTGGTGGATGACGCCGAGGCCGCCCTGCAGCGCCATGTGGATGGCCATTTCGTGCTCCGTCACCGTGTCCATCGGCGACGACACAAACGGCGTCTTGAGCGAGATGCGCTTCGTCACCGGCGAGTCCAGCGTCACCGCCGACGCCGGGAAGCCAATGTAGCCCGGAAGCAGCAGGAAGTCGTTGTACGTCAGCCCGCCGTGCACCTTGGCGTTCATCAGGTCCTCGATTCCGAGGCCATCACGCTCGCCGTACGACTTGAGCGCCTCCTCCGCCTGGCGGTAGTCAAGCACCTGGGCGGCGCCGTTTGTCGAGGAAGGCATCGCGGTGCTGGCGAAGGCATGTTAGAAAAGCACACTGGTGTTGGGGGTGGGAAATCATGGATTTTATTGTGTGCATTTTTCTCTTTCGTTTTTTTGTTTGTCAAAAACAACGCCAGGAGAAGATCTTTCTCGGCTGGCAAATAAACACTCACGTTTATGTATGTACAAAAATGAAAGAGGAAAATGTTTGAGTTCGAAGATTTCCAGCGAATATGGACTTTCGACCAGTGGCAGTTTCACGTACCGTTCGCTGTTGTCTTCTCCCCATTGAAAGAAAGAAGGAAAAGAAGAAATTTCCTTCGCCGCTTTCATGTGCCAATTTTTTTTTTCTATCACTGCTGCTCCATCCATAGTGGGGGAGGACTGCTGAATAAGCGGGGCGGTCAAGAAAAAAAGTTCACTAACACGCATTCTGGCCACCGATTCCGCAGTCGAGATATTCATTCTGCGTAACTGCGGAGCAATCTAGAGCTGCACTAGCAGCCTAAGCTAGTCAACACCAACCTCGAGAGGTCCAAATTATCTTCACTTTCTTAGCTGGACAAAGATATTGTCTACACACAGCTATTGTCGAAATATATGTATTTTCACAGTCTGGATAGCTATATACGATGCGGGTATTTCGTGTTGGCCATATACATTCTTGATCCGTCCCAAGAGAATATGCAGAAGACCCGATGCACACCGTAATAGGAGACGGAACTTAGCACATTAGGCACTGAGAGTATGAGGAAGGAATAACATTGGCTGCGAAGACGGTGCTATGAAAGACATAACTGAGCCACCTACCCAGCATTACAACAGCCTTGTGAGAAAAACAGCAACCGCGACAAGACAGGCCAGTTTGGATATCCGTCCACTTTGGAGCCGCGATGCCGACGATTTCCGCGCGACATTATTTTTGCCACAGCAGCTGTAATCGTAACTGACGTTGTTGAGCTGGGCAGCCACCTCAAAGACCGATCCGGGAGGGTTGCCATGATTGTAGAAGTCCACATTGATGATATTGGGCGGCCGGATCCACAGGTCGGCACAGCTTGCGGCCGCTTCGCCAAGGCTGCCGTCGCCGCTGGCCGCATTGTTCTCGTTGGCGAGGACCTGGGTTGGAAGAAGGATGGCCTGGTCCCCTAGCATCACTTTGACATTGACGTTGTGGTTCATCAAATACATGCGGTCGTGGATTTCGGTGAGGTCAAGATTTTCTGGCCGCTGCACTGAACAGTCTGAGGTATTGAACAAGGGATCGAATGGTGTCTCCCACATGTAGGCGAACTCATCGAGCAGCCATGGGTATCTTGTCTCGTCGGCCTTGTAGTCCATGAACATGACCACGCGCTTGCCACTGTCGATCATCTCACCGAGAGATGGCCACATATGGATGCTGTGCGACCTAAATGTTGGCACATACAGGTACGGCACAATGTCGGTTTCCGCAATGTGTCTGGCATACATCTCGGGGTCTGAATAGTTTCCGTTGCCCAAAAGGACAGTGACCACATCGCGCGGGTGTGCGTCCACCCATTGCTTGACCATGCCCAGCCAGTCGGTGATCGGCCCGGCGTCATAAAGGTCGCAGGAGGTGTGGCAGAAATGAGGCACCGCAGCTTGGTCTGGCCACTGGATCTGGGCCTGGACGAATCGGACACCGTCGTCGAGCTGGTCCACAACATCCAGAGCTTGGTTGGATGCCAGGCTGTTGGGCCGAACAAAAGGCGAGTTGTGCGCACCAACCATGGTGATGTTGCTATAGCTACGCGAGCAAAGCTCGGTGTAGCCATTGCAAGGCTCAGTATCCTCGAATAGGTCCATGTTGTACACTTTATATCAAGACGGGTTCTAGTGGTGGAAATGGATTTCAGGTGTTCTAGTTGAGTTTTGAAAAAAGATGCTGTCGAGATATCATTTTGAAGAGACACTAAGACTTCAACTGCATGCAGATACACAGGTTCGGACAAAACAAATTCGACTTTGAACTTTATTTGCGCACCATGCGTGCACCGAGCATCCAGACGTGAATTTTTGCACAGTATGGCTGAGACCACAGTCACGGCCTCCTAGCTAGGTGGCTTTAAAGTTCCATATTGGGTTGCTGTTGCACCGCTGTGACTTGATCTCAATGCAACACTAGCGGCACGTAGCCTCGTCCCGTGCGCTACTCAGCAGGGCCGCGTTGACAAAATGAGGATTGTTCTTTTAGGTGTAGGAAAAAAAAGACAGATTCTTTTTATCAAAAAAACAAGGGAGGAAATAGAAGGAAAATAAAAGTAAAAGTGCGCACTGTCGATGTGGCAAGGGATAATAGGAGAGGTTCTAGGGAGGGTTGTAGGAAGCTGGAGTTAAGACGGCGCCAGAGTCGTAGCCTTGCAAACTGAGACGTCAGTGTCTACATATCCCATTTGTGATGCCCTTTTGAAACCACGCGAACAAGTCTTCTGCTGGATGTGTCGCCTGAGAGATAAGAGAAGGAGTGCCTTCTGCTCCTTCCGCGTATCGTTTTTCGTAACTACCACGTGTGGCCGTGCTCCAAGCATAACCCTCAGCCATAGCATACAGGACGGGAAGCTAAGCATATGATTAGTTATGTGACCTTTGCCCCAAGCCAAAATAAAATGAAAATTAAATGAACCTTAAAAACGGCGCCGGGTCTCGGCAAGCCGACTGTATTGCCTCGAATTGTTGGTTCTCGTTGGCCTTCCTACAGACTCTCCCCCTCCCAACCAGCCAAGATGAGTTGGGCCAGCACCAAAGAAAGCATCGTTAATGCAATATCATTAGCAATCACCAATTCTCGAAATCGATGGAGGCATCCCAACAAGTCCTTTAAAATGCATCGAGTACGCTTTGTACCCGATTTCCGGGCGTCTAAAAGACAGCGGTCAACTCGGACAAGGCGAATCGCTGTTACCGTCATTAGTGTCGTGTACTTGATAATCACGATCCTCATTCTGATGGTAAGTCGACAAAGGGGACAGTGACACATAGAAGGGTACAGGGGAAGTGCGAGAGAGGACGCGGGAAAATACTAACTTGTAACAAAAAAGATACACCTAGGAAGCACCGTTCGAACTCGCAGCTTTTCAGAGGTGTACATATTCCGCATCAACGTTACGTCGGTCATCCCCGAAACATACGAGGACAGCAAAGTCGTCAATAAGGTGCTGCACGGGGTTGGACTGCCCGAATTTTACCAGTCCGGCCTCTGGAATTACTGCAAGGGCTCCTATGCCAAAGGCGTGACAGTCTGTTCCCGCCCTGTGAGCTTCTTCTGGTTTGATCCCGTCCAGATTCTCATTGACGACGTGCTCGCGCGGTCCAATGCTAGCCTACCCTCCAAATTCAAGGTGGGCATCAAAGCCCTGCAGATCCTATGCCAGATCATGTTCACTGGCTTCATGATCGGGTTCATTATTAGTGCCTGCCTGATCGTGGCCACACCCGTCGTCTTGCTCTCGCGCTGGTGGAGCGTGCCAGTCACCATCACCTCCGCCATCTCCGCCGTGGGCGTCACTGCAGCTACCATCATTGCGTCTGCCATGGCCCTTGTCTTACGCATTAGCCTCCCTGCGGTCTCCCAGGTCAATGTGAGCGCCGACGTCGGCGGAGTCATGCTGATGCTGATGTGGATGTCTACGTTCCTCTGCATTGCGGCCTTTGTTGCCCACTGCTTTATGGGCTGCTGCATGGCGTCTATCCGCGACATCGACACTGGCCGTCGGCCATTTGTTAATATCACGATCCCACCGAAGCTCAGTGCTCCTGCTACTATGGGCTACCCCAATGAGCGGCATGTCCGCCAGACCAGCTCTCGATTTGTCGAAGATATCGAGCTGCGGCCCTTGGGGTCCGACGCTGCTACAATCACGACGGTGGGCGGTTTCGGAGTCGACGATGTTCAACCAAACATTACGCAGCACCATCTGTAAAACCAATCCCCACGATTTTGATACCCTCCTTAGCATTATTATTGTTTTTGGTTTATGCTATGGCAGCGCACATCTTTTTGGTTGTTTGCATGGCCTGACGCGAAGTAGTTATGCAATTTTTTTGCCTTCAATTCCCTGTTGTATTGCTATGAAATAAACTATTGGCATATACATATATATATGCAAATCATGGTGGTATCTTGCCAGTATTTCATCCAACCCCATCCTTCTAGAATGGCTGCAGTGTCTACAGACCAGTGTATTTGTACTCGGCCCAGCGAGCAGGGATGTACACAATAAGCGTAAAGGCAAACGCCAGCTGGTTGCCAATGTCGCCGCCGTAGTCACCAATTTTGATGGCCAGCACGCCGTTGTACCAGGTCTCGCTCATGCCCAGCACACAGCCGGCTATACCGGCGGCAAAGGCAAGGCCACCACCGTAGCCAACAGGCAGGCGGGCTGGCTTGTTCCAGCCTTCGAGGTCGTAGTTGGCGTAGCCCTCCGAGAAACCACGGCGGAAGAGATAGTGCTCCACGAAAACAATGACGAAGAAGGACGTGTTCCAGTAGCCGAGCAGTGACAGGAAGTTCTCCAGGAAGGCGAGCAGCTTGTCGTGGCCCACAAGCGCCAGTAAAATCACGGCCACAAACATGAGCGACGTCCAGATGAAGCGTGGAATAATGCCGAGGGGCCGTGCAAACTGTTGCACAGAAAGGCCCGCGCTGTACAGGGCAATCGCATTCATGGCGATGCCAGATAAGGCTAACAAGACCAGGAGAAACTTGGCGAAGCCAACGGGATGAATCATGGTCTTCACGAGGAAGCCAACGCCTTCGCCGTAGGCATCGTTCCATTCCGGCTTGCTGTTCAATGCGGATGCAACAGTGGCCCCGAGGCACATGCCGAAGCAGGTAGGGAAGCCTATTCAGTATTAGTCTATGCCATTCAGTTTCCTGCTCGTCGTGGCTGCTACTTACAAATACCAGCAGTAGTCAGCAGGAACACCTTGAGCTTGGACGTGTTGACCGGGTACTCGACGTAGTAGTCGGCCACAATAGAGCACCAGGACGCCGAGGAGCCGTAGACGACGGCAAAGAGAGTAAGCGCAGTGCCAGAGAGCGTGGCGCCAGTCAGTTCGGTCTTCGTTTTGGCATTGCCAAAGCTGGCAGTCTCGCCGTACATGATGACGAAGACGATGGCTAGCACAATACCGGCAATCTTTTCGTAGGAGAAAACGGCACGAATACCGGCAAAGGAAATAAAGAACCCGATCAAAGCGGCAATAACAACACCAAGTTCAGAGCCAATGCGGCCGTCAGACACAGCCGAAAGAGCCAAGCCACCAGTGATGGAACCGACCGACGACCAGCCCACCTGCTCGACCACGTTGAGCGCAGCAATGACCTTCGACGGCCACCAGCCGAGCGAGTACCGCGAAATCGAAACTTGGCGCAGGCCTGTTCCCGGGCCCATTGTGGCACACCAACCGGTGACAGCGCTGCCGAGGAGCGTTGCAAAGATGATAATAGCAACGGTACGGCCAAGATCAAGACCGAATTCCCAGCCCAAGAAGCCGGTGGCGAAGCAGCTGAGGTTCATGGTAGCGCTCATCCACAACAGAAACATGACAGCCTGGTTGGACCAGCGGGCAAAAGCCGGATCACGATCTTCGGGGCGACGACGGTCGATACCATGAGCTTCCACGCCGATGCGCCGATCAAGAGCAGCCTCAAAGCCGCGCAGACGTCCGAGAAAGCTGGTGGGTTTCATAGCATAGCGAAGGTAGGCCGGCATATCGCTGTCATCGGCGGGGGAAGCCGTGGCCGAAGCACCGTTTTTCTCGCCGCTAGCCGCAATATCGGAGGAGACAACATCGTCGATGTCGATCTTCTTCTCCTCGTCCTCGACGTCGTGGGGGTTCATCTTGACGGCAATTCTCTGGCGGAGGAGGGAAGGAGGGAGAAACGGGGGCGACTGTAGGAGGAGGAAAGTGTGATGAAGAAAGGGAGAGAAGACAAAACGGCGTGACGAGGAGAGGGAGAAGAGAGGTGAAAAAAAAGAAAATACCAAAAAGCCAATGGCTCCAACAAAGAAGGCGAACAGGCGTGAGCAAAATGGCCCAAATGATAAAAAAAAGGAAGGGGGTAGATAAAGTAGAAAAACCAAGATCGGGAAGGAGACGGGAGAGACGAGGCCGTCGCACAATGCGATTGCTCTGACAAAAGGCCCGTTTAGCAGGGTTACTCCAGAACAGAATACAAAGTGATATCTTCCGATCCAGACACACAGAGGCAAGACACCGCTCCACGCTCAGCCCAAGGCCCTTGATGGCCGAGGCGACTAAGACAGCAGAGCCTACGATACAACAGGAAGGAAGAGTCGGCCGCCCCAGCTAGCGAGATATGGACGGTTGCATCTAGGAGCGATACGGCCAGATATGGAGCGGGAACTTGTGTGCGCCTGCCTTGACAGACGGCTATGGCTGTATCTTTTGTTCGTGCGTGCATCTTACTGGCTGTGACGTACGGAGCTCAGCAGAGCTGGTAGGCGCCACACAGGCGGACACCAAACGGCAAGAAGCAAGAAGCAAGAAGAGACAAGACCAATTACGCACGCGCAGCGGAAGGGACGATCGACACCGTGCCCCACTGCCGGGAAATAGATACGGAGCAGCTACGGAGCACAAAAGAAGACCGAATTTGTATTTGGAGGCTGGAAACGAAGAGACAAGAAGAGACGGCATACGAGACAGAGAAACTTGAGAGGCTTGAGAGGCTTGAGAGGCTTGAGAGGCTTGAGAGACTTAGAGGCAGAGACCGCAGTCCGACGGGCCTAGATAAAGAGCGGGAAGGCCGCCCAGCTCCTCCGAGGGCGGTCGCAGGCAAGATTTTTCGACGGCGTATCTGTTATAAACATCGGGGACTTCCTAAAAGGGCAGTTGGTTTGTGCTTAGGCGTTCTCGATTCGCCCCTCTGTAAAATCTTATCAGTGCGTCTGTGTGGCTAGTATTGCAGTTATGGAGCAACGAGTATGCATATCCATTATGTACATGCGTAGTTACAATGCCGTTCCAACGAGGGAAGCAACAGAACCTTATGGCTCCAGCTCTTGGCGCTAATGAAGGGGAGAACGCGGCGCACGCGAGCATTCTGAAAGCTGAGCTAGCCAGCCTAACCCTGGGTGTACGAGTATGGGGAACAGGTCAAAAAGTAGCATGTCGTCGAAAAGGTCCATCCCGCTGGCTTGGATAGTGGCTTCTGAAATGGAAGATCCCGTCTGCAGTCAAACTTTCTGCCAGAAGTAAAGCACAGCCTTGTTTCTTCCCTTGGTGTTGTTTGGCGCGTTTTCTGATGACTTATCGGGGATACCAAGTGCGGGCTGCCCCGATTTGCCCTCTGCTTGGCTTTGAGCCTTTCCTTTTCCCGTCAAGCAGACCCGGCATGTGGCCTACGCATTCGTAAAGGCGGGGCCCCGCTTCGGCGCTCAAGCTTTGGGCCGAGGCAACAGCCCCATGACTGCACAACTGCAACAGCATCTCTTGCTTCTGGCGCAATGGACTGCATGACACAAACACTCGACTTGTGTGCTAGCGAAAGAAAACTGAGATAAACGCTGCCACAATTGCAAGCAGAACAAGCTGAAAACAAAGCCTCATGATGGTTGGAGAAGCGCCGAATATTGTCTTTTACCACTATGGTTTCTCTCCCTTTGCACGCCGTATCCAGTGGTATCTCATTCTCCGGCGCCTCCCTTACAGCGAATGTGTAGGTGATACCCGGAAGGAGAATAGAAATGGCATTGATCTTCTACTAACAAACGTTCCTCTGCTCAGGTGCAACCGCCGTTGATGCCCCGGCCTGACCTCCAGCTGCTGGGAGTCCACTATCGCCGCATCCCTGTTGTTGCGATTGGCCGTGATGTCTATGTTGATACGCGGTTGATCCTCCGCAAACTCGAGCAGCTAACCGATCCATCGCTTCCGCCGCCCCTGGGCCTCTTTGACAGCTCCACAGCCTCGCCCGAGCAGCGCGCTCTTCAGCGGCTTCTCGATGTGCTGACCGTCGACGGCAGCCTGTTCACTTCTGCTGCGACGCTTCTTCCTAGCGATTTGCCTCTTCTGCGCGACCCGGCCTTCCGCAAGGACCGGGCCGACTTCTTTGGTGGCCAGCCGGTGCGTGCCCATCCGAAGGCCCCGGCGGCTACTCCATCGAAGTCTCAGCCAAGTTCGCAGCTTCGCCGGGCAGAGGCTCTCGTCGATATCCGCCATGCCGCTCTCCTGCTTGAGTCAACGCTGCTGGCTGACGGCCGCAATTGGCTCCTCGGCACCCCGGAGCCCTCGCTGTCCGATATCGAAGCCATCTGGCCCTTCCATTGGCTTGCTGGCATGCCTGGAGGCCTTACCCTGGGCGCGCGCCCGTCTGCGTCCGGGGAAAAACAGGATGCCGCCTCTCTACCGTCCTTCGTGACCCCTGCCCAATTCCCTCGCCTGCATGCGTGGATTGGCCGATTCAATGCTACGACCCGCACTGCCCGCAAATCGCATGCGGCATCAATCAAGAAGCTGACAGGAACCGAGGCGGCGGCTGCCATCGCAGTGTCTACCCATGCGGATGGTGTCTCTGGCACGGTTGACCCCGGCGATCCGGTGGTGGCTGCTGCCGGTCTTAGCCACGGCCAGTTGGTAGTGATCTCGCCCACCGACACTGGCGTGAGTGGTTATGATGTCGGGCGACTGGTGCACATTGACATCGAGGAGGTGGTTATTGAGATCGAGGCGTCGAAAGAGAGCGGTTTGGGCTCAGTGAGACTACATGCTCCTCGTTTCGGCTTCCGGGTACGACCCGCAGCTAGCGGAGATGCAGCGGGCACAGCAAAGCTGTAATGAAATTCGACTGGGCAGTGGCAACTGTATGGCATGTCTGCTACATCGCCACCTCTCATGGATTGTAGCACACCGCTACTCGCCTCACTGCTTGAGAACCGGCCCTGGCCCACGGCCGATGGCGCAATGGTGCCTGTCTTTGCGCCTTGCACGTCCGTGTATCAGTGCACAGGCTACGCCGTACTTCTACTCCATAACTTCTGGCTGGTGGTTACTTAGTATGGGATCAAGATTGTCATCCGTTGATTACAGTGAGGTTAACATCGTATACGACCGACATTGAAACTAGGCTGGGCATGACGATGTACAACTACAGATTGCTAGCACACAACTCGGTGCACTGTCGGCAGGTACACGCCACTTCCGGCAATCTTAAATTGCCTGTGGCTTGGAGATCTGTGTGCGATTGGCGAGCATGAACTAGTGCTGCTCGTTGCTTGTGCTATCTTGGCCAAGTCGGCCAACCACGGCCAAAGACCGCTGTCTGTGTTATTCAGAATCTTCCAGCTTACACTGCTCGCAGACAAGCGGCATGGGATCCAATAGTAGAATATTACACATATCTAGCACTAAACAGTGTCTTCGACTATGCTTGGACTTCGTATTGAGCATTCGTATTTTAATTTTCGCTAGTTTCCCGTCGTTGCAGTTATAGTCGTAGTTGCGGGTTCGATCCTATAGGCCAGATCAACAACCTTCGAAACATGGCACTATCAAATGCCCTAGCAGTGAGGTTTTGTTGCTCATAGTGCGTGAGAAGCAAGCCTGAAAGTCTGGCAGGC
Source organism: Graphilbum fragrans (assembly GCA_001513895.1). Lineage (NCBI taxonomy): Eukaryota > Fungi > Ascomycota > Sordariomycetes > Ophiostomatales > Ophiostomataceae > Graphilbum > Graphilbum fragrans. The sequence continues at coordinate 300,234 of LLKO01000014.1, forward strand.
GCGATTTTCCAAGTTGGGGGCGTCTGTCGACTGGCGGAAATGGATTTATCAGCATGCATGGGTGGCGGGCACACAGTGCGCAAGGCCGCGGCTTTCCCCATAATAATAGAAAGTGGCGTCCTTCCGTACAGGCCTAGAAAAAAAACACGCTAGCGGCGAAATGAAGTCATTGTGGTAGTGACCTAGCACGCTTGCACTTTTGGTCTCTGCACAGTGCCATATTGTGTTTTGTATACTCTGTAGTTACTTGGCTTTTGACCATGGAGATATTATGGGTGTGTTGGAATGCCGCCTCCGCCTCATACTCTGTTTGGCCGTATGCAGTTGCATGTACGTACGTACACGCCTCCATATATACACGTACCTTGGCCAAGAAAAGGGAGATGCATGCGACTGCCAGCGAATGGAAAGAGAGTCCTGATAGTCAAAAAGCTTGTTGTGGTGGCTGGCCCAAAGGGACTGCATACATACGACTATGCAGGTGGTTTCTGCATTCGGCGGAGTGGGTCCCGTCGTGCAAGGTATCGATTACGTCATTCCTCGACACACCGGTTTTTTGTGGTAGCAATGTGCACGCGCATTGATAGACGACAGCCAATGGTAGGGTGCACAAAGGTCCCCTCGCAATCACGCCCGTCGAGACCCGTGTGCACGCAACAGAGAAGAGACAGGAGCCCAAGACGGTGCGCCTCTTTATTCTACGGGAAACGCGCACAAATCGCACTATCGGTCGAAAGTGTGCCGTTGGTAAGACTAAAGAGGAAAAAGAGGAGACAACACGAAGGGCAAGTAGTGTATGTGGTTTCTGTTTGCACTGTCGCATTAAGTAGCACGCCGAAATAAAACGGCGCGGTAGGGACAGATGATAAGTCGAGACAAGCGGGACAGAACTAGTATGGAAGTGAGAGGAGAAAGCGGCTGGAAAATAGTGAGAGTACAGACACAGAATAAGGAGAGAGGAAAAAAACGTTGGGATTGGATAGCCGTCTAGTGTCTGACGCAATCTGCTTGGCCGTCCGGAAGAAACATTAATATGCGGGAGTACCTTCACTGATTCGGTATCAAAAACAGCTCCAGAAAATTGGGGGGTACCCCCATCTAAAGTAGTAAGACACGTGTAGGTAGAGACACGGAGTGGAATTGAGGTGGGAGTGACAAGAGGCCGAATCTAATACGGTTTATTTTGCCACAACTGCATATGTTCCGCACATTAACTCTCCCGATCGATGGGAGACGAGAGGAAGAAGAAGAGTGCAGAGACATGAAGATAGGAGGGACAAGTGGGGGGGGAAGCGAAACGCGAATCAAGAAGGCCCAAGGGCACCAGGGAATTCTCTCTCTCGCTTTATTGCCTAATTACCGGTCCTCTAAACGGGAACACGGCCGTCGACGCCACCCCAAACGGGCTCGGCGAAAGACAAAAAGAGCCGTGAACAAGGTGTAGGCGGAAGCGCTTTTCGGCGATGGAGGGCGATGGAGTGTTTCTTCTCTATTCCATGTCGTGCTCACCGTGTTTCGCGATTGCATTTCGATGTATAGTGGGTGCGTGGCATAGAAAAGAAGCACAGAGCACCAAACAACGGTCAGCGAGCACGCAAGCGTCTCCATCCACGCGCACAGTTCCGCACCATGCATGCACTGTGTGAGTACCGACCTAAGCGGGGAGGCGTTGTCAATGTGTACCTGGCTCCCGTATTCGACTTATTTGAATGGTCCGATACAGAGCCAGAACCCACACAGTTCGGCACTGCTTGCGGAGACAGTCCGTTACGCCCGGCTTTCTGACCGAATGAAGGACGGCGATGAGCGAAGAAGACGCGCCGAAGCAGATACGACAAGTGAGAGACGATAGCAACATTTCGTCACGCATGTGAATAGAATGAGCATACAGGGCGCCAAACATGCTTCGACACCGAGGCCTTTTATTTAGAAGAACCGTGCAGAATATGACAAGGCGAAGGAAGGTGCCCTACTTAAACAGTGATTCGTGCCCAAATGAAACGCGACAGGTACTGGCTGTCCGGCCTGGTCCTTCGCGCGCTTTGTGGGGCCAAGACAGTGTGGTACTTGGTTCTGTCGCACTGGCTGCTATAGCAAGCCGGACGCGCTGTACCTGCGGTGGTAGGTCCAAGTTCCCACTGGGAGCGGCTGTAATGCGCTGCAGGCTTGGTGGTTACAGGGCATGTACGGCGTGCTACGGGTGTTCCCTGCCATGAGGAAGAGGGAAGACGTGCCGTTTTTGGGCACTAGTGACCAATCACACTGTAGGGGGACACTTACACAGAGCGGATAAAAAAAAGAAGCGCCTGCGTCATGGGCCTTATTGTTTTTTTCTGTGTCCATTGATCCTGCCTCCTACAACTTTTTTCTCCAGCTACGTCACCTTTCCCCCCTTCCCATCGTTCTTTCCTCCCCTTTCGACTTCCACTCCACAGTCGCTTTTGCGCACCAAACCGACTACGGGTGTCACTGCTCTATTGCCGCTTTCACGAGGCTCTTTGCCGTTTTATTTTTCCTTTTGGCATTTGATTGCCTTATTTAATTATTATTATTTTGTTTGTCTCTAATCGAGGCGCCCATGACGATAGTGCCTTCCTCGCTCGGCCGACCTACCTTCCTCCATACCCTCTCAGACCACACTCGCCCAAGTCGACCCTCGCCGCAGTCTTGACCGGATTGGGTCATACGAGGGCGATTGCATCGCAACGATCTAGCATTTTTATACGGAAGCGTTTTCGACTCTTTTTGCCTTTGCATCTACGGTCTTGTTTGGCCCGCTGCGTGTCGCGCGCCGTTGGCCGTTTTTTTCCCTTGCATTGCGTCATCCGCCTCATCCACCGCGGATTACCTTTCCTTCCTTCCAACACCAAGCGGAGGAGAAAAAAATAAGGCTGCACCGCCTGCGGCTCGGGTATCATCACGTGGTAGCCTCGCCGTTTTATTGCGAATCGAAGAGAAGGAATCCTATTTTTGTAGACTGCGGAGACGGATACTGGCGCATCGGCGCAGTCGTTGGCTTTTTCCCCTAACAGGCACGCTACTCGCCACACCACAATGGGAAAGGCGAAAGCACCGACAGCTTCAGGCGAGCCCAAGTCCCCGGTGCATGGCGTCACGGTCTCGCCTTCCCGTTCAGGTACGAACTGCTTTTTCGTGTTTTAATTTGGTTCCATGCGCATTTGCTCTCGGTCCCGTGTTGTTGTATAAGCTGGGCACGCTGCACTGGATGCGTGCCTTGCTTGCTCAACCTCTCACCCATTTCATCCCTCTTGCCGTGCACCACAGCGCAGGGCGTGTTGCATACCCTATGACTGTTGCGTCGTTTTACTATTGCTCTCTAAGCATAGGGTTTTTCTTTGTATTCTTTTGTTTTGTTTTCTTTGCGACCATGCGAGAAAAGGGAGCTACGTTTCTTGGCTTTCTGTTTTGCTTGGGCTTTTTAGCTGGATATCTCTCGACACTTTTACTTCTCATACTCATCTATGGTTTGAACAGAAGCCCAGCCGGCATCGGCAGCACGGATTGAATCCACCAAATCAGACGGCATCATGGAACCCTCGAAGCCGCTCGCTCCACCGCCGCGGCCTGGCCAACAGAATGGGAATACCCCCGACTACTTTGGCAATCCAGGTGGCGGCTCCTTAAGTTTAGAGCCGAATCCGTTCGAACAGTCGTTCAGCAGTGCTCCTCCCGAAACACCTGGCGGTACTAAGTTGCCTCCAGTGGCTGCCTTGACATCCCCGTCTTCCCTTCTTCCTGGCGGCGGTGCTACTCCTTTTAACTGGGGAGCTGGCTCTCTTCGGACGGGTCCTCTGAGTCCGGCCATGCTTTCTGGCCCAGCTAATGACTACTTTGGGGACTCACATCTGCGGGGTGGATTTCCAACACCTAATGAGTCTTCTCTTCGCACAGGTCTGACACCTGGTGGTAGCGGATCCATGTTTCCCGCACCCAGCCCGAAATCACAGGCGCTCTTTGCGCAGCTGCAGAGTGGAGGGGCTACGCCTAGCACACTGGACTTCCACCGCACAGCAATGTCTGCGGCTGCTGCCAAGCGCGAGCACGCCGCTCAACAGCAAGCCGGCCAGCTGCCCACCACTACCACCTCTATTCCCATGTCTGCCACTTCACAGCCCCAAGACATCCCCTCGGTTACTTCTGCGCCTACTCTAAAGCCTGAGATTAAGCCCCCAACGGGCTCGTTTGACCCGCACGATAACGATGCTGCTAACGGCTTGTTTCTGCTGGCGCAGGGGCGGAACAGTGCTCAGCCTCAGGCCCAGTTTGCGGTTCCTCCGCCGCCGTTGGCTCCTGGACCCCATGTATCAGGACTTCCTATCCCTACCTCTGTCACAATGTCTGCCGTCCAGCAGACTTCTGTGCCGCTGCCTCAGCAGGTGGCTCACCAACTCATCGGCCAGAACTCATCGCCGGCGGTGAATGGCAATGGCATCTCTACCACGAACGGAACTGGAAACTCTGCGCGTGCGGCTAGTGAAGCTGGGAGCGCTGCGTCTGATGACAGCGAGCCAACTCGGCCAGCTGCGAAAGGGAAGGGAAAGCGCGGCTCTAATGCCGAGGCAGCCTCTGCAACGAATGGGCGCCGAAAGGCGCAAGACACTGCCAAGAATGGCGGCCCCAACAAGAAGGCTAAGACTAGCAGCGTGGCTTCCATTGATTTTGACATGGAGGAGTCGGGCTCGGATGACGACGACATGAAGGGCGGCAAAGACGGCCAGCCCAGACAGAAGATGACAGAAGAAGAAAAGCGCAAAAACTTCTTGGAGCGGAACAGGTAAGATTCGTCTTTTAATTTTTTTTGGTTTTGATTTTCCCTTAGCCCATCTCTTGCTGACTGCCCACGACAGGGTTGCTGCGCTCAAATGCCGCCAGCGGAAAAAGCAGTGGCTGCAGAATCTGCAGACAAAGGTGGAGCTGTACAGCTCCGAGAACGAGTCTCTGTCTGCTCAGATCAGCCAGCTTCGTGAAGAAGTGGTGAACCTCAAGACACTCCTGCTTGCTCACAAGGACTGCCCGATCACACAGCAACAGGGCCTACAGACTGCGTTCGTGCAGCCAAGCATGGAGCAATACGGTGGCGCGCAGATGAGCCATTACGGCATGGCTTCCGCAATGCCAGGTGCTGTTATGGCAGGCCAAGTCGGCCAGCGGCGGTTCTCGTGAGATGGGAATCATGGCAGCTGAGCAACGCCAAACGTGCTGCATCCAATACCTTATACCCTTTTTGACGCCATGAGAGACCGACCGTTTCCGTCTTTAGCGTGTACCACCATTTGAGAAAAGCCGACATGATTTCATCGTCTTGTATACTATTGCTTAGGGTTGCTTCACCCTTGTTCTGTTACATTATTTTGTGGGGGAGGGGAGGAGGGAAGCGCAGCGGTTCGTCCTGGAAGGACCTCACATATATCGAGGCGCTACCTTTAGGTAAACGCTGAACCACGGAGTTGGGAGTTGGCCGACAACATGCACTGGACCGGTAAAATAGCTTCTGTACACTTTGAAAGCATTTGTTTACAGTATTGCGCATTTGAAAAACCCTTGGGTGTTGATGAAGCTTCGTACACACAGTCGCTTCGTAGAGAAAACCGCCAAGACGTTAGCTAAATAGATCACGTGATCTACGACTGAGAAACGCTTTCCCAAAATAGACTAGCCTGTTTTGTTTCCTGTAGCAAATCAGGCGCCCCTTGCAGCGCGTAAACAAATCGTCGAGGGGGAATGGGACAATAGAGGGTCGAAAATAAGGTGGGCAAGAGCGCAAATGCGCAACTCTGAATAAAACCACCCCCCCAACCACGACGTCCAGCGACATTTGCACGGCCATTGCGATTCCACGACGACATCTTTAGCTGACCCCATCGGCACACAGATGCAGACAGCGCGCACTTTTTTTTCTGCACCTCTTCGGCTGTCTAGATCCTAGCGGAGCTTCTGCGACGCGTTTAGGATCTCTCTTCAGCATCATTTTTCAGCTTCACAACAGCTGCCGCACACGTTGTGCCGCAGGGCCAGCGGCGCAATCAAGCTAGGGGATTCGACAGATTAGACGACAGATTAGAAAAAAAAACACCACTTGGCGCCGAGTTGGCACCATTGCGACGGAAGCGCGGAAGTGCGAGGAGGACCACATCGATCAGCTGGTAACGACGGCAACCTTCCAGCAGAGAGCGAGACTCGACCGCTCCCTGCTTCCACGAGGGCACCTACCTCAGAGGAGGCGCTACGACAAGACTTTGCGGCACCTGCGACGCGTTTTCCTGGCTAGAGTGAGGGGGGAGTGTGACGCAGTCACCGGTATCCGGAGACACCGACGACAAAGACGACGACAACCACGATACCATTTACGCCCGAGACTACAGCCTGTTTCTACGGGCAGTACGGCCACGCACAAGAATACGGACGCCCGCACGCGGACTCTGGAGTGTTTCTTGGTCCGGTTTCGGGTGCCCACGTACCGATCCCCGTCCAATGTCCATGCGATCCTAGCCTTCCACCGACGAACTACGCGCCATCCATGACGACTCTCGTACAGGCCCGGCCACCGCTTCAGGATCTGAGCATGAACAACCAGCCAGAGCGCCGCCACAGCAAACGTCTTGCCAGTAAGTGATGGGGGAGCATTCTTATGGTGGGGGTGGGCATGTTGAATGTGTGTAATGCTGATGATTTATGTGTTTACAGCGGCCGCTGTGTACGATGAGCAAGACGGCGACTTCCAGTTTACTCGGGGGTCCAAGAGGATCAAGACCGCAGAAGCCGAGCCGCAACCAGCACGATCGCAGCCGAAAGCCCAACCCATCGCGGTAAGCAAGGCGACGAAGAAGAGTGCCAGTGCAGCATGGCCAAGATCGGCAGCAGCAGCAGCAGCAGCAGCAGCAGCAGCAGCAGCAGCAATAACAACAATAACCAGCACATCCACATCTAGCAGCCGGCCAACGGCAAGCCGAAAACGCGTGTCTTTATCACCCGCCGAAGCCAGCCATCCGGAGACGCCCCCTGTAGGTGGCGGACGGCGAGCTAGGCGACCTAAGGCGAGCGCAAGAGCGAGAGCAGCAGAAGATGAGGAGCAGGAGGTAGTAGCAGCGAAATCCCGACTTGGGCGGCCAAGGAATCGGCACTCAGTAGAAAGAGCGGAGGCCAAGGATGAGGTGGCGGAGGCAAGTCACAGAGCACGGAGCGCGCGAACAACAAGTAGTAGGAGGAGGAAAGCACCGCACGACGATGATGGCGACGGCGATGATGATGTGGGTATGATCGATGGCGGGGGCGACGACAATGCAGACGAGAGCCAGGATGGCGGAGGAGAGGAGCAGAATAGCGTGGGCTCGGTGTCGGAGTCACAGCAGATCGCGCTGCCGTTCAGCGACACACCCATCATCAACCGCAACAAGGAGCTACGGCGTAAGGGCGGGCAGCGGCGGAGCAGTGTTGGGATGCGGGGACGGCGAGCAAGCTCGCTGATGGAAAACGGACACAGCGCGCTGCCCCATCGCGAGGTGGACGCGGCCGAGTTCTACAAGCACATTGAGGCCGAGGGGCTGCCGGAGCCTCGACGAATGCGCCAGCTGCTCATGTGGTGTGGCGAAAGGGCGTTGTCAGAAAAGCCGCCGCACGGGTCGACAGATGCGAGCGCGGTACTCGGAGCACGGGCAATCCAGGACCAGCTGCTACGCGACTTTTCAGAGCGGCCAGCGTTCTCGGACTGGTTTGGGCGCGACCAGCTGCCGGAGACAGCGACAAGAAAGCCAAAGAAGCCGCCGGTGGTCAAGCCGAATCCACGGAACGTCGAGCACGAAGAGAAGATGGCCGAGCTGGAGGCGAGGATAAAGAGGTGAGCCATTGGATGGCGGAGAGGCTGGACGGGCGTTTTGTGTGTGTTTGCGTGACTAACGGCTCCAGGTTAAAAGAGGAAAAGAAGAAGTGGATGGCGCTCGCCAAACCACAGCCCGAGCTGCCGCCTTTGTATGCCGAGGGCGAGGACCCCGTGGTGCGGCCGCCGGTGCCCAGTGCAGCGCTGCTGAGCACCGAAGAAGCGGCCATGCTGCAGGCGTTGCGCCTGGGACCTGCAGCACAGTCGCCGGCCGCGTCTTCTGCCACAGCACCGAAAACAGCACAGTCGGAACCAGCGGCTTTCCGGGCGCAAATAAGGGCACGGCTGCAACAGCTGCGGTCGTCTGTGGCGTTCAAAGTCGACCACCTGGCGCACAATGTGCATGTGCTGGACCAAAGAGTCGCCGTGGCTGGGCGTGAGGCAGATCTACTACTACGGCTGGGCGCGGCTCGACTGAAAGAGCGCGAAGACCGCGAAAGGGCGGCGGTGGGCACCAAGGAAATGCCGGTGATGGAGGTCCTGCGGAGTCTGGGCCGCATTCTGCCAGCAGACGGCGGCCACGGCGGCAGCAGTAGTAATGGCAGCGGAGGAGGCGGGTCTGCCGGATGACGGAACGGTGAAAGGAGAGTGTCAAGGGGGAGAGGAAGACGGGGCTGTCGAGCTCTGCTCTGAATGACGATATGAAGAAGGGACAGGGTAAAAGGAGAGAGAGGGGGAGACGTCTGTTGTGCTTTCTTTTCTCTCGTCTTCCTTCTTTTCTGATGCTCCCGTTTCTCTCGCTTCCCTCTTTGCCCACCTTGTTTTGTATCTATGTGTTTTGTTTTCTCCTTTTGTTTGCTTTCTTTTCTCCTGTTGCCTTTGCTTGGGCATTTTTTGTCTGTAATGAGCGATATGATGAGGTTCTTCCGGTCATGGAGAAAGGGGGAGGTGTTTACAATGGTTTTCTCTTATGATCTGTGTCTCGCTGTCTTAATCGCATTGTAGACTGGCATCCGCATCTTGAGATGGATTAGTATGTGACTGGGTGTCCTCCGTCTTCTATCGTACATATTCGCCCCCATAGCCAATGGATGGTTTTTTTCTTTCTATATGCCCTATGTGCCTTTTTGTACGTTTCCCATGCCTCCTGGTTTTCGATCTTTTCCCCCTCCTATTTCCCTCTTCTTTTCCCTCTTCCCCTTCTCCCTTATGCCTTGCTCGACAGATCTGTTAGAGGAGGCATAAACGCCATGCCCTCGCCGGCCGTGGCGCCACGGCTGGTCTCGGCCGCACTGCTGCTACCGCCACCGGCCGACCGCTGCCGCACGTGGTCACGCAGCAGCCCCAGAATCTCGCTGTCCCGCCACCGCTCGGGCACTGGGCGATATGCCGGCTTGAAGGTGCCCACAGTCTGCGCCCATTCGTGGGACGGCCGCTCGACCGGCGACGGCGTGTCCGCTGCAGAAGCGCCAGCCGTGCCGCCGCCGACCTCGTTCTCCTCCTGCGTCGCCCAGTAGTAGATATCCCAGTCGTTTTCGTCGAGGAAGCGGTCGTACTGCTCGAGCTGCGTCGGGGTCATCGTGGCCAGGTGGACAGAGGCAAACGTGGACAGCAGCAGGTCGGACTCGAGCGTGCCGCGTTTGCGCGATTGGTCTAGCATGTTAGGAGAGGAGTGTGCAAGAGGAGGGAAAGGGCCGGCTAGACACCTACAGAGAAGTCGCGCGCGCGTGGTGACGACGGTCTCGCCGACGCGCCGGAGGGGCTCAATGCGGAACTTGGCGCCGGGCAGCTCGCCCAGCTGCAGCTCGCTGGTCGGCTGGGGGTCGACGGGCGGCGCGTGCAGCGGCGACTGCTGCGACTGCTGTGGCTGCTGCGGCGGGGCAGCGCTGTTGTGGTTCTTGTCTTGGCGGTTGGCCGACATCGAGAATCCGGCCGACCGGAAGTGCCGGCAGATGTTCGCCGAGACGGTCCGGCGCGAGCGTAGCAGCGCCGGCTGCGCGGAGACAACAATGCGCTGGACAGCCATGGCTCTGGTATTCGTAGGGCGGTGCAAAGCGTGGTAGGGAGGCGTGCAAATGGCTGTCGTGGGCGAAAGCGGGCGGTCTTCGTCTTGGTGCGGCTCGCGATGATGTCGGTGGATATCTCATTTTTAGCTAAGGCGAGTAGGCTAGAGCCGCGGTCTCGGCCACCAACGGCTCTCCTACCCGCCTCGGCTCCCTTCTTGCGAGGCATGTAGATCCAAACCGCCCAAACACACGGGCATGCGGTTTTATGAGCAGAACATCGCATCAGGCTTCTTGGTGTGATTGGCGAAAGCTGCAAGTACTCAGTACGATACTGCAGCGCTGAATCTTGAACACGTGATCACAATGTGAAATAGAAGATCTACATCGTTCTCATATGCGTATGCATTTCCAGCGGATGCCGATTCGCTTTTTTATTAGAGTTCAATTCATAGTACATCGTATACGCTGAAGAGCCCATCCCGCAGCCCTGCCGGTCTAAAAAGAGGCCGCAAAACTGCTGCCAATGCATCCTGCCAGCGTCTCTACCGCCGAAGCAATCCCAGTTCCCAGCTCGCCTCCCTACCGTGTAGAAAGCATTTTTGCTTCCATGTGCTTGTGTGTTGTGCGAATTAATAAATTATAGGCGAAAAGATAGAAGGCGGCAGGCAGATTGTGCCCTCCTAGCCTGGGTCAGGCGCGCAGGCAGCGGTGTGTCCAGAGACCAAGCAGCCAGAGCCCAGACAAGGGAGGGGGGAAACACCGCTGCCACTGTGCTGCGCAGACAGCCACGGCATCTAAATCAGATGCTTGGACCGGAAGTACGCCCGCAGGTACATGATCTGCCAGCCCCAGAGGCCGACGAGCAGGAAGGTGGTGCCGAAACCGAACCACTTGACACGCGTGTTGGTGCTCTCGTTGGTGTCGCGCAGCTTCTGCTCGCGCAACCGCAGGTAGTCCATCTCGCCGACGATCTCCTGCACCATCTCCTCGATGCGCCGCAGCTCCGTCTCCACCGGCTTGAGCTTCTCCGTGGCCTGGATCGCCGCCCAGTCTTTGGCGTCGGCACCTATGTCGACGTCCAGTTCTATCTGGCGGAATCCATCGTGGCCACCGCGGTCTATGTATGGTTGCTTGTCAGTGACTGTTGGGAAGGGGAGCCAGCACGCATATCTCGGGAGGAACCAGAAACTCACGCGCCAGGTTGTTCTCGAAGCAAATGTCGAAAGCGGCATCCGCGTGCGACGTGAAAACAGTCCGCTGCTCGCCCGCAATGTCCTTGGCCCGGCCGTACTCATTGCCCACGGCATCCTTGATCTGCAGAAAGGGAAGAGGGGGGTCAGAACAAGCTCGCCATCACTGTCAAAAAAAAAAAAGGACAGAACTCACGTTCATGTTGATGATCTGGCCATCGCCTCGGTTGCCGCCAACCGTCGCGGTCACCACGACCAAGGTCTCCTTCGACACAAAGTTGCGTATGCACCGCGGCCGTCCGTTTGTCGGGTGGAGGTCGAACTTGAGCGCTTGGCACGTCACCGCAAAGAGCACGAGGCCCAACAGGCCTTGCCGTAGCGTCTCTGATATCATGGTGGAAGAGAGCGAGTGAAGCGAAGAAACGAACAGAAGAGAGAGAGAGCCAAGAGCTGCCGTAACCCCAATGGAAAGAAAAAGAACACAGGCGAACAAGAACGGGCGGTTCGTCAAACTTCGTCAGAGGCGTCGAGTGGTGGACAAAGGGTGACAAGACAAAAAGGCTGTCGCCAAAGCTGGTAATAGGGGAGGGGACCCAAAAATGGAAGCAGGGGAATCTGGGCCAAAATCGGGTCGCGTCGTTCGCTGTGCGCTCGTCCCGTATTGAACGCTCCCCCCAAAAATGCGTCGTGTCCACAGCTCCCGGCGGGACTTTACAAGAGGAGGCCCCTGAGTCGTTAGCAGTACCAGCCTTTAGTACCAGCCAATGACACGCCGGCTCTATTTTCGTGCACGTGACTTTTAGACATAGCTCTGGCAGCAGCACAGAAAGACTATGTACTCGAGCATACACGGCGTGTCGAGAGCTGCCATGTGCTTTGGCTTTCCTCAAACCCAATGCCTTCGCGCCCGCACACATCTATGAACCGTCTGTCAAAGTTTGAGGTCTATCCTCACTGTATGCTGTTTATTGTTGCGGCAACGTCGATGGCAAATGCGTGCACGTGACCAGAGCTGCTTACCTAATGCTTTTTTACTCCTGCGCGCTACTCTGACCTTGCCTCCGAAATTATCGTGAAGCCATTCGCAGTGTGCGCGCGCATCTCAACATCTTGAGCTGCCCCAGTGTCGACGAGCCCCACCATTCGCGGGCCAATACACATTTCAAGATGCCGAAGTGTCAGTATTATGCTCCTCCACCACCCCTCCACGATCCGTCAAACATTTTGGTTGCTAACACGTCTCTACAGTCTTCTGTATGTCTCGCTTTGCCACAGCTTTTCCGGTAGTTTCGCTGCCGCTTCTCTAGCCTCCTACTGCCCTTTACTTACGGACACGGAAACACCATGCTAACCTCAGTTCCCTTGGCACAGGCGACTACTGCGATGTGTACCTAACGCACGACTCTATGAGCGTGCGCAAGGCGCACAACAGCGGACGCAACCACTTGCGTAATGTGGTTGACTACTACCAACGTATGGCCCTACTTCCTCACGCTCTGTTTTTGTGTTTTTGTGTGGTCTTTTTCTGCTTGTTTTTCTTCTCCAGCTACACTTGACTGACTTCCCTACCAGAAATCGGCCACGAAAAGGCCCAGTCCGTCATCGACTCCATCACCTCCTCCTATGCCGCCGAAGGCCAGGCTCATGCGAATCCCATGCTTCCGCAAAATCAGCCGGGATACGGCAACCCACGATTCGGCGGCGGCCGTCTGCCCTTCCACCACAACTCCCTCGTCAACAACAACGGCGGCGGCGGCAACCTCCGGGGCTTCGGGCCCAACAGCGCCGGCGGCCTCGGCAACGCCAACAACAACGGTCCTCCGCCGTTTGCCCCGGGCTCCGTGCCGCCACCCAATCTGCCCTTCAACTTTCCCGGCGGCATTCCTCCGCCGATACCACCTCTAGGCTTCCCAGGCCCCCCTGGTGGCCTCATGTCGTCCCTGCCACCGCCCGGCAGCGGCTTTATTCCTCGTAAGTCGACTCTCTCCTCAGCCTCCTCCTATCCTGCTAGCCTCGCTTCTACGACTGCCGGTCGTTATGCCCACCACCACTCCTACCCCAACGCCAATTCCAACGCCAACTACCGAGTGTGGAAGCACCGAAAGGTATCGTATCAACAACGGCGAGGCTAGCAGCAGCAGCACTTGCCACCGAGCCGCCACCGCGAGAATCAGGACTACGGCTAACCAAGCTCCTGCCCATTTTGAAGCCCCTGGAGCAGCTGGACGCGGTCTACCTATCCCTCTGCCCAACATGTTCCCTCCTCCAGGTGCCAACGGCATGCCCCCCTTTCCCTTCCCAGTGCCACCCATTCCCGGCCAAAGCGGTGCACCCGGTGCCGGAGCGCCACCTGGCAGCGCCGGACCCCCTCCATTTCCTGGATTCCCTGGCATGCCACCGCCAATGCCGGGCCAGCAAGGATTTCCAGCCTTCCCTCCGCCTCCCAACTTCATGGCACCGCCTGGCAGCACCGGTGGACCACCATTGGGACCCGCCGCGGACAAGCGGTAATTAAAAGGAAATGGTGGTTTGGTACGGAGTTGGATCTGTTTTGTTTTTTTTTGTGTTTTTTTTTTTTTTCATTTCATCTTTTCTCGCTCATTCTTTCTACTTTGCTCGTTTTTTTTGCTTGTGCATGCTCTAGTATACTGTGCACTTTGTTTCATGATAGGTTAAGGAGATACCGTGCTCTTTTGTGCAATCTGTTCTTGCTGCAAAGAAAAGCAAGAAAAAAGGAAGGTAAAGAGGCCAGCTGTGGTACGGCTTTGCTTTCACAAGTCCCGTATTTTTGGTCATATTGAAGCACGCGCAAGCCGGTAGGGAGGCGTTCTTGGTCATTGGAAGGACAACTTTCGCATAATGGAGGTTTTGTGTTAGCAAAATAGTCAGTTAGCACTGTGTATAGGCGAATCTGATGGCTACCATAATAAACGAGATGGCTCTGCATAACCTTGTGCAATTTCGTCTTGTATATTTCATTTCGCAGATGGTATCAAGAGCTAGCAAAATACGCTGGATCCGTGACAAGGTAGCCATTCTCCTCTTGGATTCAATACACGAGTCAAGTAGTCCACAAAAAAAAGCAGATAATCAGCAGGCGGAAAACGTGGTCAAAAAAGGAAACAAAGCAAGCGCAAAGTAAGTGCAAGACAGGCATAGATCAAAAGCGATATTCCAATAACGCAAAATTGCAATAACAGCTAACAGCAAAAAACTCCATGCCAACGTCATATCAGACCTCCCAAGAGCTATTCGCTTCATCGTGTTCGTATGTTTTCATGAGCAAGTCGTGGTAAATGGTTCATAAATGGAGGTCATGAAGCCTAGCCAGGCAAAACAATGTGGGTGATGTTCGTAAAATTCGTTAACGAGGGGGAATGACAGAGAGAAAGAAAGGAGAACGGGTGGTTGTCGAGTAGTATCTTGGGGGTCCCTCAAATTGTTGGTGAGGTAGGGTATAGCTCTTCTACAATGCCTGATGTTGTGTATAAGCATCCCGGTAGTTGGTGCGACGGATCACATCACTGACGCCGTCCCGAACCTCCTGCGGTGCACTGATCTTCTGCCTCAGCTCTTTGCTTCGCTTCTCGCGCTGTCGCTCACTTAGCCGCCGCGGTATTGACTGCAGCCCATCTCCGATCTTCCCCCCAAGGTCAGGTAATGCTTTGACCAGGAATCTGCCTTTGGTCGCAAACGCAGATTCATCTGCCCATCTTCCGTCCCTTCCGAATGCAGGGCTTCTCCAGAAGAGCAGCCGTCGGTCGTGGTGCTGTTCTGGAGCAGTATATGGTCGGTAGTCCTCTTCCACCTGGCGCTCGCGCAGCGATTCAACACTACTTCGGTGTTTCACCACCCTGAGATTGCCGCTGGGAGTCCGGCGGACAGTGCGCCGCTCCATGCCATCTCGTCTAGGGTTGGTATGAAAGTCATCGTCGTCAGTGATCGGGAGGATAGCAAACGTCCTCTTCATCCGGGAGCTAAGGCTCCGTCTGGGCGGGTGAGGCCGGTTATCAATGGGCGGGTATTGGTACACTTCGTGGTCGTCGTCCTCATCGTCCCCCGCATAATATGAAGTGGGTCTCCAAAAAGGATGAAGCTTGCCTGCCTCAGCAGGCTCATCGTCAAATGATGTTGCCCTGCTCTTGTCAACTGAGTGCGAACGCCGCAAAGACGACCCTAGCCTACTCGTATTTCGCGTCAATGAGAGAGTGCGCTTCAGAAGCCCAGATGTGCGGCTCGCAGATGGCCCATACTCCTGTTTCCGGCCGCGACTCAGCGCTCTCCGGAGAACAAGAGAAACACTACGCCGGGGCTTTATCGATTCATCGTTCTCTGTCTCATACTCATAGCCTAGCTGCCGCTCTTTTTCCGTCGCCGGTGTCAAGCCCGACGGTGTTGCGGGTATGAACTTGATAGCAGGTGGCTGTGGTGGCGCACGAGGATTTCGCAATGGTGAGTCCACATCGTCCATGGAGTATATGGGCTGAGTTGGCGTCACTGGAACGTCTTCTGTTGCGCCATAGCGTGAAGCAGCAGTGGCGGGCTTCAGCGGGACAGTGTATCGGACAATGTCCCCATTTTGTGCTGCGAGTGATCCGGACGAGGAGCCAGTGCCGGAAGACTCTGCCATATTTCCATCTCTAGGGATTTCATGCTCCGTACAGTCGGTGAGGCGATCCCGTTGTGAATCATCCGAACAGTCTGATGGGCGATTGGAGTGGTCCACGACAAGAACCGACGTGTTCTGGTGGGGATAAATGCTCACTGCCAACGCTTCGGACACTTCTGCATGAGAGTGGCGTGTCGTGGCCGTTTCCACCGAGGCTATCGAGAAGGGTGTGTTCTGGGGCGAGACAAGTTTATTCCAGGTGTGGTTTCCGTAGAAATCAATGCTCGTTCTAGGATCAAGATGGTCAATCCGGTAGTCGTGGCTGTAGCCATGGTCTGGGGCAGGCTTCTCTAGTCCCGGGGAGCCAGGATAAACGTCTTGCTTTGGTGTAATCGCTTTGCGGGCAGGAGACTCCCCGTTCACCTTAAGCTCAAAATGCGGCCGCTCAAACGCCTCGGGTGCCGAAACTGACTCCTTGGTGACCACAACTAGTTCTCGCGCTGGCTGAGCCTTGGCTGGTCGCGTCGCGGTTTGCAGTGGTTGGGTGTAGAGCTCTTTTGTCTGCTCTTTGCTTTTGGGCTCTTTTGTCTGTCGTCTCTTCTGCTCTTTGGCTAGCTGTGCTTGGGCTTGTTGTGCTTGGACTGGCTGTGGTTTGGTTTGCCGCGCTTGGGTTTGCTGTACTTGAGCTTTTTGGGCTTGAGCTTGCTGGATCTGCAGATTGCTGCTTTCCCTGGAGATTTTCTCCTTCTGCTCGTTCAGCCTTGACTGCAGCAGTGCTGCCTGAGCACCAAGGCTTTCTGTTGTCAGAGACCCGCGTCGCGAAGCGTTGCGGCTTGTTGGAGCAGAGAGAGAGGATGTCCTCTTCGGCACAACAGGCGGAAAGTCAATCGTACGCTGGTCTCCAGGTGCCGAGCCATCTGACTCTGAATAGGCACGACTGCGTCGTCGGGATGGACCTGCACTCGAGGATGGGTCCCGGCTCTTTGAAAGCTGCGACAAGGGGACTGAAGAGACGCTCTGGCTCCGTCGGGACCTCCGACTGCTCGTCGAGCGCAGAGAAGGCTCGCGGCTTGTTGATTTGGCAGACGAGCGCCGGCCAGGCACGATCACGACCGGGATACCTCCAGCCTTCCATACCTCTCGCCGCGCGGACCTGCTTGAAATGCTAGTTGCTGTCGAAGCCATACTGTCGTGGCCGTTTCGCAGGCCCCAGATGCCGTTCGGAACGCCGTTTGCAACACCATTTGCAACGCCATTTGGTCGTCGTTGCCGATTTATGTCGTCTTGCAAAGTCGAGGCAGCCAAGAGGCTGCTAGCAGACAGGTCTAGGCCCGAATCCCGCAATGCTACTTGTTTCTTGACATGGCGCAGGGTTCGCTGGCGCTGGGGCGGTGTGTCGACGAGAAATGCGCCGAAAACAGTGGATACCGTCGACTTGGAAGACATGGTGGAAACGCGACGACTTCTTTCACTCTCTGATGAATCTGATAAAGGCCGGACCGGTGCAGGTACAGGTGGAATCGGAGCAGCAGAGGCTTGGGGGTACGTCGGTTTCCGCTGCTGGTTGGCTGGAAGTCTCGGCTGAACGGGAGATTCATTGGGGGAGGGAAATGTGAGGATTCTCTGCGGCATTGACATAGTACGCAAAGCCTTGGTAGCATTTGTCGGTGACACAGAGACGTCCTCGACGACCTCGTCCTGCTGCTGATGAACCGGTTGCCTTCCAGGAGGGTCACCACGGCGTTTCCGAACAACCACATTCCTGTCCAAATTATGGTCCCATTCTTGGACCACCTCGTCCGCACCGGAGCCCCACTCGCCATCGAAGCTGTTGAAATCACGTTTCGTCGATTGCTTCGACTTGGGCGTGGAGCTTTGATCGGGGCTCGACTCGAGACCGAGGCCGAGGCCAACAGCGCGAAGATGCTGATGCGATAGCAGCGACTGGACCTGCGGCTGGGCCGGTGGCTGCAACCGAGGCTGAGGCTGAGGCTGAGGCTGTGGCTGTGGCGGTTTTTCGGAAGCTTCCTCGAAGCTAGCTGTAGCTGCTCGCCGTACCGTGCTGAGAGAGGTTCTTGCTGAGGGCATAAAGGGGCGGAGAGTCGAATGAGCGTCCTCGTCGTCGTCATCGTCATCATCACAAGAAGACGGATGCTCAGGAGCCGTCTTGAACGATTCGGTGCGCGAATCTGTAGTGCCTTTGGACATCTCCCGGTCACGGAGAATTGGGCGCGTAGACATAGCATGCGTATGTGTCTGGGGTTTTGTGGTGCCTTCGAGCTGAGCGGGGCGAGGAGGAGTAACATCGGGGGTCGGGGGGCTCATCTGCTTGGTTGGGGTGGTGGGCAGTTGGGCCTTGATCTGCACGTCTTCGGCACTCCGATCGGGGCTCTGAACGTAGGTAGCGCTAGACGGCAAGGCTGAGTAGGTGGCTGAGGAGTTTCGTGAGTGGGCGGGGGGTGTTGGGGGTAAGTCAGGGCCGCTGGCCACCTTTTTGGGGTAGTGCTTCAGGGTGCGGGGGCTGGAGGACTGGGAGCTCGCAGTGAGCGAATCGTCCTGGAAGATGCCGTCGGACGAGGTCGTGGTGATGGAAGCCGTAGCAGGGGCCGACGGATTCGGATCGACTTCGGAGCCTCTAAGCGGCGCCGAGGGCCGAGCGATGCGGAGGGAGGCATAGGAGGCGCCTTTTCGGGGGTGAGGCAAGACCTTGTGGCGCTTGAACATGAGCTGGTGGTTGGAAGGTGGTGGCTCGAAGGCGTCGACGGATAACAAAGGGCCGGCGCCGGGCGAAGCCATCTTGGCAGAGCCGTTAACCATCATGGTGGAGATCAGGGCGGCTGCTAGGCGCTAGTTTGTCGGCGGATCAGGTGTTGTCCGGAGGAAGCTGTCCGTGTTCGGTACTCAGTACTCAAGATGGGCGAGCGACATCAGCGCATTGTCTAGATGGACATGGTTGGGCGGATATATCGTATGGCGTGGTTGTGGCTGTCGCGGTTGTCGAGGGCAGGTAATGCTGTCGCTGCAAAACCAAAACAGAGACCAGTGCCCGGATACCAGAGATGCCTAGAATGCTAGAATGCCACAAGTGCCTGTTCTAGGTGCCAGAAATGCACCACCGGATTCCTCCTTGGGGGAAGAGATGTAAAGCAAAACAGCGCTTGTTGTCCAGCCCTATCAGACGGTCAGACGGCCATGAGAGGCGGAGACGACGCGAACACGTTCTCGATGCTGTGCGATGCACGAGGGGGGGGGGAAACGAAAAGCCGAAAAAGGGGTGAATGTTGCGAGCAGGGGGCAGCAGGTGCCAAAGCCAGTGTTGGCGGCGGCGCAGTTGTCTCAGCGCCGTTGAAGGCGGCTCCAAGGGTGAAGAGATGATGTGGTTGAGAAGAGTCGGTGGAACAGGTATATAGGCAAGCGGTGCGAGAAAGGCCTCAGCGCAGCAGGTGAGCGCCACCAAATGAAACGAGAAAGACGGCCCAGCTGGCAGGGGCAGTGTCGTGGCCGCGGTCGTTTTTGTGGCGGCTGTCGCTGTTGTCGCTGTCGTCGGGCAATCTGTCCACGGAGGCCATTCACCAATCACAAAAGCATCGGGGCCGTGAGTCCAGCCAGCACATTTGCGGCCCAGCGCATTGCGCTATCGAGCATAAAAAATACCAAATAGAAAGCAGCGATTCGCAAGAGCCACCGATCGCGGGATGCGGCAGTTCCGAGTTGCTTTTGGGGATTTCCAGACCTTGGAGGGCGGTCGCGGCGAGTCGGAGACCGGACGAAATATGTGGCTGGTTCTCGTTACCAAGAGCGATATTCGGGCGGAGATTTCAGAAAATGCGACAGAAAAAAACGCCAGAGACGAGTCCGCGGGGAAGAAACTGGGGGAAAGGTAAAGGGAAGGGACGAAACCAGATAGCACAAGAGGAGAAGAGCGCGAGTGCAATGGGGAGGATGCCGGCGACGACGACAGCGGAACTGTCTTGACGGAGGAGAAAGAAGCGAAGCGCCAAAGCGGCCAGATATGAAAGGAGTCCCTCGGCGTCGGGGGTCAGAAAGCGAGAAAATGAGCAGCAGCACCTGCAGGATGCAGGACCAGCAATACCAGGCAGGTGGGACGACGATGGAACAACCCTGGAAGCGACGACCAGCGGACGGGCGTACAACTGCGTGCACACAACTAAACTACCAGTCAGGCAGATCCAGACACATCTTACAGCGGGTGTGCAGCGGATTCCAGCGAAAGTACGAAGCAAGATACGCCGTCCAGCACGGAGTACAGAGTATGACTCGTAAGACCGCAGGGGAGGGGTGGCTGGTTACGTCTACGAGAGGTGACGAAAAGGGGAAGCCCCGAGGTGCAGGAAGGACCGCTGCCGCCAAAACTTAGGGCACTTTTCGCAGTACAGGAGGGGTGGAGAGTCGCAGGCCCGTTGCTATTGGCCCCGCCGGAGGTGCTTCTGGTGCATTAGCGGCAGCTGGACTGGGGACTGGAAAAGACCAATTCTGGGAAGCAGCGAATGGACTTGAGCACTTTCCGCCCCCCGCCGCTAGGTCAGGTCGTTCCTGCCACCCGAGTTTTTCGTCCTGCTGTTTCTGGCAGTGCCACGCTCGTGTTCCTCCCAAGATGGCTATCCGAAAGCATCCTTCTCTGTAGCGCATTTGACCTTCTCCTCTTCGTCGTCCTCTCTTGCTCGCCCCGAAACACTAGGACGGCTTTCGCACGCAGCAAGAGGAAAGTGCGGCGCTGGATCGCCGACGCAGGTCCCTGGTGCCTGCCGTGTTGGTGATGCATTTATCCAGGGGGAAAGCGAAGAGATACAAGCAATAAAAGAAAGGCAAGGGCAGGGGAGACAAAGAAGCCAAGAGACAAGCCGGAGTGGCGCACAAAAAAAAAAGCACGCACTGCATGCGCCGGCCTCGCATTATTCGTCGCGCAGCACCTCGACGACGTCTCGAGTCCGTTCATTTTCTGCTGCCCACCCACCCAACCACTCACCTCTCACCACCACCACCCTCCTCCGCCCACTTTCCCACTTGTCTCCCCACCCACTCTCTCTCTTGTCTCTCTCGTTTTTCTCATTATGGCCCAGTGCTTTTTGCCTGGCCCCCTCCTGCTTCCCACCCCCTTTGGCTGCATTGGCTGCATTACCTGCATTGTATTGGGCGGTTGCGACGAGACGTGCAGGACGCATATGGTCACCTGCGAATCAGAGCGCAGGCTGGTGTTCGAGGCTGTTCGGCCGTGTGCGAAACCTGCATAGGCTACAGACGAGCGACGACAGGCCCCCTCTTCTCGCAGCAAATCAAACACCGAAGCGGTTCGCGCGATGCGCACTCCCATAGCGCGAAACGGGTGGGAAAACTCTTTCTTCCTTTTTGTGTTTTTGGTGTTTTGTGCCGGTTTGTCGGTGTTTGTTTTTCCCTTTTCAAAACCTCTTGCGTTGGCCCCTTCTTTTCTTCTTTTTTTCTTGGGCCAGCATGCGTAAGAAGCCCCAACTAGGGAGTCGGCTCGATGCAGGCGTATGGACATGTCTGAGAATGCGTAGTCTTTTGAGGTTCCCGCCTGCAGGAGTTGGGGGCACCGTGGCCACCACCGGCATCGTAATGGGGCACACAAGCACAGCTGAGCAATCTGCATGAGGCGGTGGAATGCGCGGCCGTCTCACAAACCTGCGGTGAAGGACCGGTGGCTCTCGGTGTCGTCTTGGGGCCACTTCGACGACATCTTGCAGGCGTCGTGGAGCCGCTGCTGCCTTGGAATCGCGATCGGCCTGTCGCGGTTCCGCTTGCCGTGGGGCATGCATGGCAAACGCTCGACGTGGAGTGCAATGGAAGATGTCGAAGCGACGTGCTTGAAGCCAACATGCCGAGAAGCTGAGAAACCCCCAAGCTCCACCTCACAGCTCACCGAAAATGAAATAAGACCGTTCTGGGATCGGCTTGGAACAAGCTGCTCCCGAACATCTTGACCATCCGGCTCTGTTGCAACCCGAGACGTTGTCTTTCGGATCTGGTCATTTGGCCGGCCCCGGGAGCCGTTTGTTGTGCTTCCGTGGTTGGACAGCGGCCGGTTTTTTCGGTATTCTGAGCCGCCCGCAGTTTGAACTGTGTTCGGTCTCCCTACCATGTCTTGTTCATGCCCCATCCAATGTGAATACCTGTCTTTCCTGATTTCAGTAGCATGAGTCAGGTGGTCCAGCCAGGCAGTTAGCCACTCACTGTCCGCGCTCTTCCATGGTAGTGCAGTTCAAAAATTCAAGCTTAGACTCTGGTCTGAGTTGATGCACAGGAAATGGGGGCACCCATCTCAAGTAGTCGTATAAAAGCCTAGCGGAGCAGCACTTGTGCCGGGGCAGATCAGGGCTGCCGGGGCTCAGCAGACAGGGCCAAGCCGCCCGTTGGTGCCAGATCAACGCGCCTCCCTCTTCCCCTCTTAGGCAGCCTTGCTCAATATCTCGTGCCTCATATATGGCCAGAGCCCGTTTGCGGAGCAGTCTTCTTTCCATGTGGGTCGGTCAGCCGTTCGATATCCCGACACGCTTGGGCCAGCAAGTCCACGTGGCGGGACGGAGAGGGAGGCAGAGACAATGAGAGGGTATGCGGCCGAGACAGGAGCAGACAAGCGAAATCGCCAGTGCTGTAGCGTTGCTGGGAAGAGCAGAGACCAGACCAGAGTACCGATGACAAAGCCTGCTATCGCGATAGGCCTCCGCGGCCGGATACAGCTATCGCGGCGTCCACGGCCACCGCCAGTCGTGCTTTCCCATCTGGTGCTAGCGCCGAAGTTACTCTTAGTGATCTCTCCAATAGGTGCTGCCAATCCGTCGACAAATCATTGCGTACCGCCGATTGGTATCGCTCTTCGTCGTCGCATGCGCCTTATCGCCCCGGCTTTTCCATTATTATTGTTTTCTTTCCCTTTACTCTTCGTTTCTGCCGCCATTACTTATCTCGCCGACACATCCCCCCATTTCCCCTCCACCGCCCTGATCTGCGTCTCAGTCGCTCTATCTCTGCGGCCAGACCGCCATCCCTGCTCTCGTTGCTCTCTTTATCGCTACCTACTCTCCTTCCCTCATCTTGATTCTGTCTCCAGCATATATCACGCAGTCTGGCGGTCGCCCCACACTTGAAATGCCTCTAAAGCCCCACTCTAATCGAACCTCTCTCTCCTCCTCGCCCTGTGATGCCCGCCCTCCATTATTACTTTATACCATTAGATGGCATTAGATGTCCCCATTATGTCATCTTTCTGGTGCGATGGTTTGTACGTAAGCTACCGCGGGTATCGATGTCTTTTGTTCTAGGTGCCACGCTGCTGTATTCTGCGTGCGCATCTCTTCTGCTCCCCAGAAATGTCCCTCAGATTTGTTCTTCTTGTACGGCACTGATAGCTCATTGGGCCGACCGCCACGGCCGCCAGGTCTCGCCGCCTTGGATTGTTCCATGCGCCCAGCATAGTATTGCCGGCCCAATGCCTTTATTTCCTTTATCTTGCGTGTCTGCGGATGTCTGTCGACAGCCAACGGCCCGCGGTTGCGTGTGTCATGGAAAAGCCAGCAGTTCAGCTCCCGGTTACCTAACAGGAACTCCCCGTCTGACAATTTCTGGTGTCACCCTTTCCACGGTCTCTATCCCCTCTCCAGTTCCTCTTTTCCTTTCCTGCTCCCTTTTTTGCGCTTCTACCTGGTCTCTATTGTCCTTCCTCCCCATGCTATGTGCGCATCTTTCTTGCTATTTTACGTATTGTTTAATATCTCTTGCCAGTTTCCCGCCGGCCGCCGCCTCTAGCTTGCTGGTATCTCACGTACTCCCTTTAGTCACGTCACACCTGTAGCTCATGTAACTAATTATTATGTATGCGTTTTGTGTATCTTATGTATCTTATGTATCATCATTCCCTCGGGAGCCAGGCCCCCTCCCCCATCTTTGGCATCTTCCGCCTGTGGGCCAACAGCCAGGGCAGAGTGCTCCCGAGCTGTGTGCCCTTCTGATAAGCTCTGGCCGCTCCGTGGGCGCCGACGGGTTTCGCTTTGACGTTGCATACTGTCAACGGAACCCGCAGGCTACTCATTTGTCCTTATGGTCGTTTCTATTTGTCGGTGTTACTTCGCCGCATAACAGTAGATCTAAGCTCCTCCCATATCGTCATATCGGTCAGCTCATAGCTCTGCCCCCCCCCCCCCTTCCCTTAAAAGATTGGGGAACCCCCCTCTCCCACAATTGCTTGCATGTGCTCGTAGAGTTTTCTTCTCTCTGCTTTTTTTCCTCGTCGTTTCCCCCTTTGGATTTCCCTTACTCCCCCCTCTACGCGCATAACCTCTGTTCGCCGTTTTCGCTTCTTATCTTCTACATTTACAACCAAAAGTAAGCTTCACATGCCGACAAACATCGAATGCCATTGAGACTTTTGACCCATAGTAGTCCACTTGCTTACTTGTGCTCCTGCTGAAAGAAGAAGAATAAAGATGCTCTCCAGGAGTGTCCTCGCCCTGTCCATCTGGGCTGCGGCTGTGTCTGGCCATGCCGACCATGAAAAGCAGAAGCCCATGTCCGGCCCGCTGGACTCGCTCTGGTACACCAACCTTCCCGGTGACGGCGGCACGCAGGTAAGGACCCAATCGGCTGCGGCGATGAGAAACTGTGCGAGTAGGAGCTATTTCGGTGGTCAATGGCCACGGGAGGGGGCAGTTGCCGGAGCTTACACTATTGTCGGATCTCTCCGCTAGCGGGGAGGGTAGACGGAGGAGGTTCACGATACAAGCCTGTCCAGTCGATGGCAAGAAAAACAAAGCTCGGAAGGGCCAATGCCAAGAGAAAAAAATGAGTGAAAGGACCTAGAGCTAACTCTGTGCTAGGCCGACTCCGTCTTCTCGGGCATCTCGACGTTTGGCCGCCTGCCGTACCAGCCATGTCTTATTCAGAAGGACGTGAACTACGACATTGCCTTTATCGGTACGTCTGCCTCTGCTACACATTCTTTCTGTCTCTACGTGGCTAATACGGGATGTAGGTGCTCCCTTCGACACTGGTACTTCGTACCGTCCCGGTGCCCGTTTTGGCCCGTCCGGCATTCGCCAAGGGTCCCGGCGGCTCAATCTCTAGTATGTACTTCGGACAGTCACTGCTGCTTTTTCTCCTGCGAGAATACGGATACTAACACACGTTCAACAGCGGTGGCTACAACGTGCCGCTGGCCACGAACCCGTTCAATAGCTGGGCTACTGTGCTCGACTGCGGCGACATTCCCGTCACCTCGTACGTCTCTCTCTCTGCCTCTCTCTTGTCCCTTGTCTAACAACCCAGATATGACAACACCTACGCGCTGCACCAGATCGAGGAGGGCCACTTTGCCATCCTGTCCCGGGCACCGGCAACCGATGCCAAGGCCGTGGGTCCGGCGCTGGGCGGCCGCACGCTGCCGCGGGTCATCACGCTGGGCGGCGACCACACGATCACGCTGCCGCTGCTGCGGTCGATCAACCGGGCATACGGCCCGGTGTCGGTGATCCACTTCGACTCGCACCTCGACACGTGGCGGCCCAAGGTGTTTGGCGGCTCGCCGTCGCACGTTGCCAGCATCAACCACGGCACGTACTTCTACCACGCTGCTCAGGAGGGCCTGCTGCGCAACGACTCCAACATCCACGCCGGCATCCGCACCACGCTCAGCGGCCCCAGCGACTACGACAACGACGGCTACTGCGGCTTCGAGATCGTCGAGGCTCGCGAGATCGACACCATTGGCACCGACGGCATCATCGAGCGCATCAAGGCCCGCGTCGGCACCACGAACCCCGTCTACCTGTCGCTGGACATTGACACCCTCGACCCTGCCTGTAAGTGGCCCGCCTGCCCCCCTCTGTCATGACTTTATGACTCCTTCCACTTGGACAGCCATGTTCCTCTCCAGCTGCTGACGCTGGCCGATGGCAGTCGCTCCGGCTACTGGCACTCCCGAGACTGGTGGTTGGTCTACGCGTGAGCTGCGCACCATCCTGCGTGGCCTCGAGGGCATCAACCTGATTGCCGCCGATGTTGTCGAGGTTGCGGTACGTTCCACCATTTGCCCGCTTACCCTTTCCTCCTCCCCCCTCCCCCTCTTTTCCTTCATGCCCTCAGCGTTTTTTTGTTTCTCCTTGTATTTCTTGTGTTTTGCCTCACTTTTCGTGTCTGGATAGCACCTCGTATCGGCTCTCTCTCACCCCGCACCCTTCCAAGACAAGGAAGGCGTACAGGCAGGGGTGGGAGGCGAGGACACGTTGAATATACGAGAATGCGAGAGCTGACTCTCAATGCCTCTAGCCCGCCTATGACACCAACGCCGAGCACACAACCATGGCTGCTGCCGATGCCATTTACGAGATCATGAGTCTTATGGTCAAGCACGGCTCGCTCAGTGTGGACAAGACAGAGCAGGTGCCCGGTGACTTGTAAACGGATGTCGAGGCCCCTGCGAAAAGTGTGGCTCGTATGTCGCTGGCTTTAACGCGTTTTCGGCGGTTGTTGTTGGCCGTTTAGGCACCTCTTTCTTTCGGTTTATTGTGTGGATTGGGACCGTGATGGGAAGGCTGGGAGGAGACGGCGTCGTGCTGTGGAATGGGATACGAGTAGAATAAGAGAGGCGGGCTTCGACATGCAATAGCCATGGGAGCGGAGTCTGGTCGACCGAAGGGCGTTATATTTTACGAATCTGCTTGGTGATGAAAGGGAATGACTGTACAGAGAGAGCGCTACGAGAGAGACAAAAAGAGAGAGGAGAGGAGACATCTTCTACATTAGAGAATAGAGTGGGATTCGCTTCTTCGCCAGAGAGCTTTCTTCTCCATCCTAGTCGGCTCCTCTCGGTCAGATGAGTGAGCGAGCGACGCAGAGTGGCATTCTGGTGCTGATCAGGGTCGCGTTGTGGTTCTTGTGGGTTCGCTTCGTCTTATACGATGTAGCATACGAACAAGTTTACTCCGTACTCGTATGTAGAAAGAGGAGGTTGGTTATGCCTTGAGCATGCCGCCGGCCAAAACACCATGCTTGTCTGGGGCTCCTGATGCAAACTAGGGCCACAGTAGGCGGAGACGACACCATGCGGCGGCCTAAGCGGGCCATGCAAGCGAGCAGCTTGCTCGTTTCGATGATGACGCTCTTGACATTCAGATAAACTTGAATGGCCTCTCTCGCTCGAGAGCCCGAAAAAAGGGTTCAAGCAATGAGCCAGCTCCACCCTTTGTTTCCTGGCGAGGTTAGCGCTGAAGATCCGGGAAAACACAACCCTTGTGGCTGGAGCAAAAATAGGCAGCTTGTGACCTCGACTTGGACCGAAGTTCTCGTATCTCGTCGACGATGTCTTGGCAGACAAAGCCAGAAGAAAGTGCACTAAAGACCACACATTCCTACAAGTGGCTAGCGTGTATACAGTGCGATATAGTATAGTGTAAACACCTATATGCACTGTTATTGTACGAATACCCGCGCCCACTCGTTTAGCTTGTTCCTCGCCACAGCGCCACTGTGTTTGCTGTGGCAAAGCAAAACCAACGAGGCGCCTCCATGTTGGGGATGACAGAACAGATGGAAATTTTCTAGAAAAAGCGCCAACAAGCACAAAGAACCGAGCAAACGGTTGGCTGTTTGACGCGCCACATTTGAAGAGAGTAAACGAGAAGCTCCGTGATGTCAAGAATCGGGTTTCGGCGGATCGAAACAAGGGCCTCTCTTGGCTCTCAGTCCTAACTTTTTGCTTCTCCGTATGTACACTACTTCGTACCCATATATGGATGATTCTCGTAAGACCTGCAAGGGTCGGCCGACGATCTCTTCGGTAAGACAGCAGACACCTCGGCAGGCGATACGAGAGTTGAGCATTGCCCGCAAAACTCACTTTACACCCTGCAGCCAATCACGATGCCACAGCGTGTCATTCCCCTGTAATCCCATCCATGTCTCGGGATGACTTACTGGCTCTTCCCTGCTCTGTATGTAAGTGGAGGGACTCATATCGCAGAAATTGGCAGGGCCACCAGCCCTGAATGATTTCAGGAGCCCCCTTGTCTCCTCCTTACAATCTACATCTTGTAAGTCGCCGTTCTGTTCTCCGATTCGTGCATGTGAGCTTCGTCGGTCCCCGTTTCTTGCCGGTGCTGGGAATACGTCGTAGAGTCGACTAGGGCTTCGTGAACATAGGGCACTCATGAAACGAATTAGGACCGAGGGAGCCACTAAAAGAGCAAATAGAAACCGGTCCGGCGCTGTCTGCTGCAATTTCAGGTCAAGAGCTGCCCATTTTGCGATTAAGGTTATGCGATCGGCGGACCAGGTGACAGCAGCCAACCATGCATCGGAAGCCGAAAAAGCATAAAAGCATATGTAATCAGAAGGAAAAACACCAAAGATGGCTCGTGGTTGGTGGCTGGTGGTGGTGCGAGAAGTGGCCGAATACGAGAGGTGCCATTCTACAGACGAGAGTCGGAAAAAACAACTGAGGCGCATTCAGGTGAACGTTACCTCGTAGCCTTTTTCCTCTTTCCACCTGTGTCCGTAGTTACAGAAGGCGCCTTGCGGCTTTTAGGCTATGCATGCGCTGCGCAGCTTCCAGCGGCGCACGCGCCACCACTATTTTTTGTTCTGCTCTTCTCAGCGCCGGCGACGGCCGCAAACAGCGCCACCAGCCCACTAAAAGTCAGGGCACAGGAGCGCTACAGCATCTAAAAAAAGGCATTTTAGTGAGAGATGGCAGCACAAAACCGGGGCCGCGTCCCCGCAACCCGCTCTTTTCTAACTACAAGTGCGCTGGAATCGTTTGGTTAAGCTTTGCACGACTGCCTGTTCGGGCCACTTTGCAAGTACTTCGTATACTATGTACTCGACAAAGCGTAAACGACGACAAACTGCCGTACTCGTATATCGTACTCCGTAGTGCTCGCATGTAGCTCTGATATTGTCAACCCCTGCACGGGAAAGGAGTCACGATGACAGTAGTGTGCCATTTGTCGTATCCAAATGGTCGAGGGCGGGCAGGGTAGAACGAAGTTCCGCTTGTAGAGTGCTTGCTGTGATTCTTCTGTATTTCGGGGGGCGCCGTCCTAGGCCAACACAGCTGAAAAGAAGAAAGCATAAAAATAGCTAGGAGAGGCAAGCGTAAAGGAAAGAAGCGGCTTTGCTGCACAGGGCGGCCGTTTCGCCGACTCCGAGGGAGCAGGCTACAACGTTGGATGCAAGCAAATGTTCGAAAAGTTGTTTGAATGCAGAATTTTTCCCGATACATTTTTAGGCCTTTTAGCCCACTGAGCTCTGCTTGGCAATGACATCAGCAGCGCGTTTTTGGTGCTCGGCCGTTCTCGTAAAAGGCCGCTAGGTGAGTGTCAAAAAAGTGGGCCTACGTCGCCTCCCTGGTTACCTCTCTCTAGCCTCGCTCTTGTCTCTGCCGCCCTTTGGCCCCTTGCAGACCATCTCGTGTCTTCGAGCCAGCGGATCTCAAAGTCAAGCTCCCTAGCGGAGATCGTCCTCGCTGGGGGGCGCAGACATCGTCCTCGGCCAGTCGTTGCTGCCCCCGGTGAGCCCAGGCACCACACCATAGACCCAGCCATTTTTTGTATTAAAGGAGGCGATCCCTCCTTCTCAGGACCTTCCCAGCCTCTTCTTCCTTCTCATTATCATCCACCAAACACACTCCCCATTTCCATAGCAACTGCCACTGTCACTCGCTCAGTATCTGTTGCAGACATTCGCTTTATTCATACACCAAGCACACATAACAAACAGTTATCCATCACTTGTACTCTCTCTCTCTCTCACCCCATCTTAATCACTTCTATACCTACCAAGACTTCCCAGTCCATCATATCTACTCTCGCTTTCACTATGAAGACTGCCACTCTCGCTCTCGTTGCCTCCGCAGCCGCTCTGGCCAGCGCCCAGGCCACTTACAACTCGACCACCGGCAAGTTCCAGTGCGCCAAGCCTGGCGTTGCCTACTGTGCCGGCGGCTCTCTCCAGACCGACATCATCATCCGCTGTGATGCCAACGGTGTCGGCCAGCCGGGCCGCTGCAGTGATGTAAGTCGAGCATTCGAAGCACCAAAAGATGACGAGACCACCTGCTAACAACAAACTAGAACCTAGCCGGCGAGCCTCCTGTTGGCGACCTGCCCGCTCTCTGCTGGCAGTCCACCAACACCAGCGGCGATGCCGCCTGTGAGAAGAACTGCGTGGTTTACGGCGGCTCTGGCAACTACGACGGCACCTTTACTCTGCCGGCCAGCGTCTGCGAGCCTACTTACACCGCGTCCAGCTCTGCCTCTGCCACTGCTTCTGCGTCGGTCCTGCCCACCACTGTGACCTCGGGCTGGACTACCACCACTACCACCAGCTGCCCGCCGTCTCCTCCTCTGAGCACCGGCACTGGCGGCAGCGGCTCCTCCACGTCGAACGGCACTGCCACCACCACCTCGCGCGGCGGCAGCGGCGGCGGCTCGGCTACCGGCACTGGTAGCCACACCCCTGTTGGCCCCACCTCCTCGCCGTCCACCTCCTCCGTGGTGACTGCTGGTGCGGCTGCCAACCGCGTCGGTGGTGCTCTGCTGGCTGTCGGTCTGGCAGCTGCCTACTTCCTGTAAAGGGAGTAGAAGTGGCTGTGCCTTGCCTTTTGCATTTTCTCTTTTTCCGTCGTTCCTTTATTTTGCGCGGTCCTTGCTCGATAAGACCTGGCTTCAGTGGCGTTTACAACGGAGCATATGTTCACCCATGACTGAAATAGGGGAACTAGGGAATCCCGTGCATAGACCGGGTCTGTGGTAACTTGCAGGTTGTTACTTTTGTTTGCTTTTGTTTTTGGCGGGACCACGAATTGGACCCCTTACCTTATTATTATCTTAATTGTAATGTTCGTGTTGGATAGGGAAAAAACGCATTAGGTAACGTCTTATGGTCACTCATTTGAATAAAGCAGGACTGGCCCGCTTGGAAATGCCGGGCCCCAGGCAATAGAATTTTTAAAAACTCATCGAAATAACTCATCGTATTATTAAGTGCAACGCGCCTTGTGATACCATCCAAGTGTCTACTGTAGAACTCCGGTTCCATGAAGTGTGCCTCGCTGACCACGCGCCTTTCTATCTCCTATCTTCTGTCTCCTGTCTCTTGCCATCCTGCCGTCCTGACTGGCGTATTCCTTCCCGGTATCAAGTCAAATAGCTCACGAATCCTCTACGGCAAAAGAGTCCTCGTCGCGGAACCAGGCTTGGTATTGCTGCAGGCGTTCCGTGCGCTGCTGGGCGAGCTTCCGGCCCGTGGCCGTCTTCATGCGAGTGCCGATCAGCACCAGCTTCTCGTCAAAATGATCTAGGCTGTCGGCGAGCGTCCGGCCGCTGCCCGTGCCTCCCCCGCGAGCCGCGCCGTACGCAAAGCAGCGCGCCACGCCGACGGCGCCGATAGCGTCGAGGCGGTCCGCGTCCTGCACGACGCCCAATTCCGGATGCCGATGCACCATGGCGGCCACTTCGGCGGCGGACTCGGCCGACCGCGTCTCGCCCGTCCAGCTGACGTGCTTGCAGACAAGGGCCACGCGGCGGATGAGCTCGGCGTCGGTGGCACCGCAACGGAGCAGGAGGGCCGCAATGGCCGCAGAACCCGGGTCACCGGCAAACGAGGCGAGCATGGCAGCAGCCGCGTTTGCGTCTGCCTTGTCTACCTTGCCTGCATCTGCTGTGGTCGAAGCGGTGTCGGCCGCGGGAATCAGGTCGAGGTACTTGCGGTCGCCGACGTCATGCAGCAAGGCACACAGCGTGACGAGACGCAAGTCGAGGGTTGCAGTGCTAGTCAGAGAGGTGGTCTCGGCGGTGGTGGTAGTGGCGGCAAGGGTCGACTTTTGCTCCTCTCGGGCAATGTGGAGGGCTAAGCCGAGCACGCGTCGGATGTGCGAGAAGTCGTGCGAGCCGTCATAGCGGCCCATGTAGACCCGGACGGCGGCTGTGACGGCTTCGACGAGCGGGTCGTTGCTGGCCAGAGCACTGAGGCCGGGTCTAGAGGCGGTCCCAGCCATAGTTTTGGCCTTTCTTGTTTGCGCTTTCGCCAAGAAAAAGGCAGCTCGAACGAGAGTGTTTCTTTTTTCTTTTCTTGGATATGCTCCTCAGCGCCTATCTATCTAATCCGTGTTCGCGTCTCCAGATGATGCTCAGAGAGGGAAAGCGTCACAAAAACGCGAACACGATGCCTAGTAGAAAAGGAGAATCCTAGAGGCTTGTGTTGGGTGGAAGCGAAGTCCAAGTGTGTAGTGTGTCATTAGTCGTGAATACGTGCCCCACTACGAAAAAGAGACGTGCACAGAAAGGCTGCCTAGAAGGCCGTCCACTCAACAACCAACTCAGTGACTCTGCTCCTTGTGTAGAAACCATCGGGCTCTCCACTCGCATATGGTATCGGAGTGCAACGAAAGATAAAAGGCGACGAAATACATTGGGAGGACGAGTACGAACTGGCCAGATGACCTTGATCTGCACTTTTCTTCCAGCCGTGCCAGAAGGTGATATTGACTGTGGCTGCCGAGCGAGCCTCCCATTTTGCTTACGGCGGCCACGGATGGAGGCCGCCGCATTTGCATCGGCAGTGTGACATCCCCTGCTTAGCTGGTGTTATCATGCAGTACAAGCAGTGTAGCGTCGGCGGGTAAGGAATAGGAGAGGCACACCAACGGAGAAGGGTCTAGGTCGAGGATGGGCGAGAGCGGGCAATCGAGAACTAGAGGCGGGACTAGCTAGTCCGATTGCTGTCTCTTTCGTACAACTGTTCGTATATCGCTCTGACTTTTGAGATGTTTCTGTGGGAGAACCAGAAGGCGAGAAGAACAGGCTTGGGGTGGGTGTGCGTCATTTTGGCGCCGTCTACCCTCTATCACAGCCCTGAGCACACGAAACATGGCCAATCGAAAGCCATTGCCACCCACCGGCATTTCTGTGGCTGCAGGAAGTCCATTCTTCGCAATCCCGGGCTTGGTCACTCTGTGTTCACCTCTATCCTCTGCTCCGTCGTAGCTGCTTGTAGACTGGCCGACGGGTGTCTGGGGCAGATCATGTGCATGTATACGTGTGCTCGTATACTCCTTACGTGTACGAAGTAAGAAACCGGCAGACTTCCTTGAGCCAAGACCGGAACACTTGACCCCCAAGGCCGCCAAAGATGGCCTCCTCCACTCTTGTCGGGGTGGAGCAAGGCAGGAAACATCACAGTGGGACTATGCGTAGTTGCGGCGAACAGACAGAAACAAACATTGGACTGACCCGTACCAGGTTGCATGGCCCGTTATCGGCTTGTGGTCTTTGGAGAAGGATGGTTTGTATGTCGAGGACAGAGTGCCCCGTATGCTGCCATATTCCCAAGTGTACATGGACCAGTGCGCGGTTAATTTTCTTGTTTGTCACAACTTCTACTCGTAGTTCCTTGCTTCTACCTATCGAGAGGTCTCTTATGGATCACCTCGTGCTTGGTTCCGTCCCCGAAATTGAGGTACAAGCACTTCTGCTCTGCTCGCCTCGGCCTGGTCGAGTCGACAAGGGTGTCTGGTTTCCCTGGGCCATCGCGAAGCGCTGATTGGCCGTGTGTGATCACCTTACTGCAGAGCTGATTGGGCCGTCTGAGCTTTACAAGCAGTGTGGGGCAACGGCTAAGGCTCATAGGCCAATCAGCAGCGTCGGCACTCGTGGAGTCATTTTGATCACCCAATAGTAGCGCCGATTTAAACGCCCGTCTGTGCCGTCTGCATGTCGCCCTGGACACAGACTCTAGCAGCAGCAGCAACGGCTCGCTCATCACCTGGATGGGCAAACCTTGTGCTTGCTCTCAGGTACCCGTCCGACGAGCTCTGTAGCCGCCAGTCATGCAGTAGTGCGAGAAGAAGAATGGCTGGAGCTCCGTCACATCCACCTAATGTCTCTCTTCATCACACCCAAGTTGCCGACCGCGTTGTGAGGATTCCACGCAGTACGACAGACATGCCTGTGGCCGTACGGACCGTGACTACACTACGAATCGTACATGGGATGCCGCCTGGGATATCGCTAGTTGCGCCTACAAAGTGCTCGTAGCTACATACTTATGCTCCACCCATCCTTTGGCGTTTCTGCGAGCCTATTGGCCCGTTCCGGCTTCCAAGATTGTGCTATGCTTTCTGGTCGCTGTCGTTGCGTGACCGCACAGCAAGCAGGATTCGCAGACTGCCGGCGCGGCTGGCGAAGGAACCTCTGGCCGCAGTAAGCTAATGCCTGCATAGGCGTGCGGAACAGGCGGCCAGGGCCACTTTTTCAATGTTGCCCGCCCCCATCACACCCGGACTGTGTACGAGTACCACGTACGCAGTACGTCGTAGAGAGGGGCTAGGACGTCCTGGACAGGGGAGGAGGGAAGGAAGGGGGGCCACAGCCGCGATTGTTGGTGCAAGTCCGTCGTTCATGGCCTCTGTGGCCGGCCGCCTATTTTGGCCGCCACTTTTATATAAACTCCCTCTGGCGCCCCTCCTTTTGTGCTTCTTTTCTTCTCTTTTTCTTCTTTAGCAAGTTTTTAATTCTCAAAGTCCAGTGTTTGCCGTGTGTGTGTTTTCTCTTCCCCCACCTTTGCTTTTGTTACCTTTATTCCACAGAGCTGGTCTCTGCCTTAATGCCCAATACCTTCTTCACCATTACCACATCTTGTTGTTCTCCCCTACTACTCATACACTATCTCGAGATTGCCGGTCAATCTTCATCCTTAATACACACCATAATAGTCCAATTTCTACAAACACTGGCACTTTCCTTGCCCATTCGAGCTTCCCTGAAATTCTATTCCAAAGCAGGTTCTTTGGAGCACCGTCCATTTCAGACAGACTCTCCGCCTCTCTCGGTAGAGCCTCTCACTTGTTGAATTTTCTCTCTTTTTTTGATTCCGTTCTTTTTATTTCACACTTGATTGCCAGTACGCCTTCGGCTTCGTCAAGATGTCGTCCATCCAGCTCTCTTTCAACATCCGCGTTTCGTCTAGCGTGAAAACGGTGCACCTGCTCGGCTCCTGGGACAACTACGAGGGCCAGCTCCCGCTCTCCAAGGATAAGCATTCGTCCAAGTCTGGCTCCTGGGCTGGCACGTTCCGCTTCCAGAACAGCACCCTGGAGCATGGCAGCCGCTACTGGTACTACTACGTCATTGATGGCTACCACGTCTCGCACAACCCCAGCGAGAAGTCCATGGTGGAGCCTACCACTGGCCGTCATCTAAACGTGCTGCATGTGAGCAAGTCCAAGTCGTCTTCTTCTAGCAGCAAGAGCCACGGCCACAGCTCCAGCAGCAAGTCCAGCAGCAGCAAGTCGTCTAGCAGCAAGCACCACAGCAGCAGCAGCAGCAGCAGCAAGAGCAAGTACCACAGTTCCGGCCGCGACGGTGTCAAGGGCCGTCCTCTGTCCATTTCACAGATCCAATGCCCCCAGCCCTTGTCGCCGCGCGGGACCAAGCACATTCTGTCGGATGACTACCCCATGGACCAGCTATCGCAGCAGTTTGGTGCGGCCACCTTCGCTGAGGATGCCTACGAGTACGTCGAGGCGTACCCAGATGCCTACTACGCCGAGGGCGCCGTCTACACCGACGAGAGACACTCCCCGGGCTCTGTCGACAGCCAGGAGCAATCGTACCTCTCGGACTCCAGCAGCCAAGAGTCTGGCTCCCAGGTGTCTGGCTACTCCACGCCGAACTCAGACTACAGCGCCTGTTCCTGCGAGCGCTACGGCATCACACGGACCGGCGACCGTGTCCGCATCGACTGTGGCGGC
Source organism: Graphilbum fragrans (assembly GCA_001513895.1). Lineage (NCBI taxonomy): Eukaryota > Fungi > Ascomycota > Sordariomycetes > Ophiostomatales > Ophiostomataceae > Graphilbum > Graphilbum fragrans. The sequence goes on from LLKO01000014.1 coordinate 335,650, forward strand.
ACCCGCTGCGGCAACTATGACAGCTGCTCTTCATCTGACTGCGAAAGCGATGTGGCCAGCGTCACGGGAGCCTCTTCACCCGGCGGCAGCACAGCTATTTCCGTCTGAGCGGCCTATGGACCTAGCAGAGAACCGCAAACTCTTTCTCAGACTGCGTCTCTGCTCATCCTCACACCCTCACACTCTTTCGGCTTCCCCTCGTTGGACCTTCCAACATGGGAAACTGTTTTTCTGCTGTGACCTGCGGCCAGAGCCGTGTCGAGTCCTGCCGCCCCTGACGGGCCTACAAAGTGCTGCGCATACTCTCGAGACTACGCTGTATAGTCGTGCCATGGCAATGCATTGCCGTCATTCACGCGATGAGCGGCTCGATTCGCTCTCTATCGAGAGCCGCCAACACAACTAGGAAGCAAAACCCAATCAAAAGGCAACCCCAAATAGAATCAAGATGAGAGAATTTCATCGCAAGGGAAGGCACTATTGGGAGAGGCGGAGCCCACAACGCATCTTGCGTTGTTCGCATGTCATTTCGCCGCCTCTACTCTGGCCGCCCCTGTGTCTTGATACTCAAGCGCAGGTGGCTGCCCCGTGCTTCCTTGAAACTCTTTCTTGAAAAAGATAATGGGAAAACCAACCCATTCTAAAAAAATACACCCCAACACCCCCACAAGCTGGGCCGATGCTGCGGCCTTCCATAGGACGGTGCTGAAACCGTTTCTATGTGATGTTCTTTGTTTTTCTTTTTATTGCTTTTTTCAGCCAAAGTGGTGGTTACTCCTAGTGTTGTAACTATCACTTGGGCAATTCAATAGCCGAAGCACCGTGCTTACCTGAAGAGGGAGCCGGGCCTGCTCAGGGAAGGACAAGCAAGTAGCCTCGGGGAAGACAGGCGAGAACAGCGCCGCGTCGACCTGAACCAGCCAGCTGCAGAACGGTTGTATGTAGTCTAGATAAATAATCACTACGAGATGAACCGTGAAGGAACTGAAACCTCGGAAAACACACAAAAGACAAAAAAAAGCTAAGGAAAAAGAAAAGGCCTCTTTGACGACGAAAGTTGCAAAGGGAGTGCAGTGAGTAGCCGACGCTTGAATCTATTCATTGGAATTTGTGCGTGCCTCTAATGCCATGTGAACTATGTCCTCTGTGCCAGGCGAGAATCTCTTATTACTGGGGGTGTCTGTAAAAGTGCCGACGGGTTGATGCTAATGGGGCGTAGGCTTAATTCTGAATGGATGGCGGGACTTCGCTTCTCGGTATAAAGACAGCCTAGCGCGGCGTAGCTGTTCTGCAAAAAACACCGACTAGGAAGCTGCAGTCGTGTCTCCATATCAGAGAATAGAAAAGCAGTAATCAGGAAGGCGCGATAGAGGCAGCACAGAAACAGCAACAGGGAACGCACAGAAAGAAGCGTGACAAACCAGATAACGGCAGACGACAGGGGGTGCACAGATCTTCGACGGCGACCCCTCCTTCTGTGTTTTGTGTGGAGAAACGTCTCCCACTAACGTAGCAAGATACATCACCAAAACCACAACCTCCTATTCCACTCACCACTTCCGCCACCAACCAACGACCATGGCTTCGCACGACTCGCCGCCGTTTATTGTCGACTCGCACATCCACTTCTGGGCGGCCGAGGACCTGGGCGAGCTTGCGTGGTGCACGCCGGACAACGTGCTGGCGCGGTCCTGCACCGTCAAAGAATATGTGACGGCGATCAACAGCGAGGGCGCGGCCGACGTAGCAGCAGCAGCCAAGGATGCCCAGCTGGATGCACGGGCGCAGGCGGCGCTGCACTCGGGGCCACGCGTGGGCTACATCTACGTGGAGACGGACCGCAAGAACGGCGGCGACGGCTCCGACTGGTCCGGGCCGCTGGCCGAAGTGGCCGGGCTCCGGCGGCTGATCGAGGCGGAAGACGACCCGGAAGACGGCGTGCCGCCGCAGGCGCGGTGTCTAGCCATTGTGCCGTGGGCGCCGGTGCACCAGGGCCCGGAGGCGCTGGCGCGGTACCTCGACCAGGTGCGCGAGACGGCCGGAGCGCTAACCTGGGCGCGCATCCGCGGCTTCCGGTATCTCGTGCAGGACAAGCCGCACGGGACGATGCTGACGGACGAGTTCGTGGGCAGCCTGCGCCTGCTGGGCCGCCGGCGGTTCACCTTTGACCTGGGCATCGACCAGCACCGCCGCGGCCGCACGCAGCTCGAGGAGGCCGTGGCGCTGATGGACCGCGTGCACGGCGACAGCAGCATCGACGACAAGGACAAGGTCGTCATCGTCGTCAACCACATGGCCAAGCCCGACATCACCGTCCTCAACCCAGCCGCCGACCGCGGATTTGCCGCCTGGCGCGACACCATGTTTGCGCTGGCCAAGTCGCCCAGCCCGGACCACGTCTTCCTCAAGGTGTCCGGCCTGTTCTCCGAGATGCCGCCCGCCCTGCGCGGGCAGTCGGTGGCGGACTTTTTTGCTGCTGTGTTCCCGTGGCTGGCCGTCGTGCTGGCCGCCTTTGGGCCGGCGCGGCTGATGTTTGGTAGCGACTGGCCGGTGTGTACGGCCAACTTTGCAGACACTGCTGCCGCCAAGCCGTCCGCATCCGCCGACGATGGCGAAGAGACGACCGACAAGACCGACAAGACTGACAGCGATGGCACGCCGACGCTCAATGCGGCCGAGAGCGGTGCCTGGAACAAGTGGCGTCGCTTGGTTGCGCGGCTCTGTTACATGGCCAGCCTGACGCAGGACGATGAGGCCAACATCTGGGGCGGCACGGCCGTCAAGGCCTACAAGCTGCTCGCGGACCCGAAGGAGGAGGAGGGCGAAGATGCCGATGACGCTAAAGATGCTGAGGAAGAGGCCAAATAGGCGTCTAAAAAGCTATCACCACCACCGGGTGACAGGAACATCGGATGAGAGGAACTGTATGCCTGGCAAGGCGGCATTGTTTGGGACTTGTCTGTGCTCTGATGTCTGATGTTGATATTTGATATGAATGTTTTGTCTTGCTCCTTTCTTGTCCTTTTCTGTCGTGTTCTGCCGTGTTCTGTCCTTCAGAGGTTGTCCAGTCTACTCGTGACTGTCCACAAGCATGGCCTGCAACCGGCCAGAGCAAGGGCTTCTAGAAGCCTCGTCTGGTTCGGCTGGCCTCATTACCCGGCCGCTTTCTCTAGCAGATCCCGCTAGAGCCAGAGGTTCGTGCAGCTGGCTCACAAATATAGGCTGCCTCGGCTGGCCCATGAACTGCCTGCTTTGTCGGTCCGTTGTCTGCCCTTTGCACACTGCCAAGAACCCTGGCAGCAGACCAATCCGGGGTAAAACAGTTTCTCGCTGTGCGGATAGAAATGGATGGATCGCTAGGCATGCCATCTTCCGCCCTTGCTTTTTCTGGGAGGGAAATGAGACACGGCCGTGTGCTTGGGCCGCTTGTCATTTCCATTTCTCGCCAGTGCATACATACTCTGCATCCGGCCATCACTTTGTCAGCTCGCATGCGCATAGCATCTGCTGCTGCCGGTCGTGGTTACGAGTTATGAGGGCTGAGGGCTTGTCTCGGCTGAGAATCAACAGAAGAGCTGACGTAGACTTGCATCGCTTTTGTCATACTGTGTCTCCCTTCTTTTCTCGTATCCCTCCATCTGTTGGGCCCAGAACCGCTGGAAACTGCTTGCCATGCCGGGCCGAGAAGCGATGTGCCGCGTATTTGCACTTGCGTTGCCATCGTACCCTCCCGTCATATTTTGGGCTTTTGCATATGTACCGTCCTCGCCGTCTTCTTTCGCCCTGAGACATTGCGGAGAGGCATGCTCCACTTGGCTGCGAATGCAATTACGGCATTACAGCATTCTTACAGTGCATTCCTCCCTCTCCTGCAGAGCGCTGTTAGCGTGCATTGGGGTGGTGTACAGAGGTTACAGTGGTGTACTTTTCCCACACGCCGCCAGTCTGGGGCAGCCTTACCCCACAAACCCACAAGAGTCCATCTTACAGTACTTACTCGTAAGAGCAACACTACAACACAACAGCACTTGTAGCGTCCACAACGCGCTGCCGTACCAAACTTTTTGCCAAACGCTTGCGCGGTTGAGCTCCGATCAGAACTGCGGTTGAAGACATGCGTGTTACGTATACGTGCATCTGCATGCCGTGTCTCCATCAGCCAAGCAGGCACACAGACAAACAAGGAACAGGCCGCGACAGAGAGAGAGAGAGGCGAACGAAGACGCTCCGCCGAATAAAGGACGAAGACAGCCAAGAAGCAAGCCAGCCAAAACCCCCAAATAGCAACGCTGCGGGCAGACCGGCGGACAAACCGGAACGAGACACGTTTGCTGTTGTTCTGTGTTCCCCACACTTGTACTCCGTATGCGAGCTATGTAACTAGTTACTCCGTCATGTACGAGGTGCACGAAATACGACTACTCCGTAAATACATGGGACAGACACACCGCCGTTTGATTCCTTTTCCTTAAGACGCACATATTCCCTTCTGTTTCTCTGACCACAGCCCAGCTGCCAGCACAGCACGGATCGTAGTGGGTCTTGGCAGGCTGCATTTATTTGCACCCTCTCATATTCAGGCCAGCCTATGGGCTGTGTTGACTCCCGTCTGACTGTGATATGACTGTGTCCTCTCGGTCACTGGCTGAGCCCGAAATTGTGTGATAGAAAGTACAATGGAAGACAGGCCGACAAGATTCATAAGCCATCGAGCGACGGAGGCTGAAGAGAATCAGCGTGCAGGCCACACCGGCCAGCCGAAGATGGAAAAAAGGGTGCATAAGGGCTGCGAATACGAATATGTATGGCAATGGCCTGTGGCAGATGCAGTAGCTCGTAAGATACATACTCCTCATTTTCGTCGCTTCTATTTCTCGGTCGGCAATTATGGCTACTCACTCATGTGGCGTACACTTACACCTCCCTCATACCTCTTTTCGTTGGACTTCGTCCCGCAAGTGTTGCCACGGCAGAGCCATCTGGCCCATGAAGGTTGTCCATATCCCAACAGACGTGCAACTACATATATACGTCGTACACAGATATGTACGAAGTACAGGTATTCGTCTTCCGGCTGGTATGCCGTGTTGGTTTCGCACGCCCAGTCGGTGAACAAAAAGCACACGCCCCCCCCTTTTTTTTCCCTTGACTCCATCGCCTTCTTCCTCCTTCTTCCTCCCCACATAATAGTCCACTCCCCGTGCGAGGATATGGGGGTCTGCCTGTCCAGACGGGGAGAAGAAGAGAGGAACGAAGGTGTCGTGGGCCATATTACCCCAGACAACAGCCAGGCGAGGACCACTTTCATTCGCTTCTTCAAGGACCCGACCCGGGCAATGGCGCTGCTCCTCGTTTCTCATTTTCCATTCCTCTCGTCTCATTTACCTGCTCGCAGCCAGTCGCTGTTGTGTGTTGGCCGCCACTGTTCTTTTTCTTCTCCTTTGACGACCTATCCCGGGGCCAAGCCAAGCACACGCACTCGTATACTGTTCGTAAACCGTACTCGTAGTCGTGCTTATGTGCACCGGAAGCAGCCAAAGCCACTCGCCCTCATCACCAACGTCACAGCCCAATAATAAAAAGAAAAGAATATGTGCGTGTGTGAGCATAAACCCCCCCCCCCCAAAAAAAAAAGACAAAAAAGACAAAATCCATGTACCGCACGGGGAGAGCACCTTTCACTGACAGCACATCCTTGTTCCTAGCTGCTCGGATTCCTCCACAGAATTCTCTGACAACAGCGCCTCCTCTTCCTCCCCATACATACCCGTATTTGCTCATCCCAGCACGCACGTAAACACACACACCCTGCCGTGGCCCCAATTGCCCCCTTTTTTGTGTTTGTGTCTGTCTACCTGCTCTGGGCTGCATTCATAACCGACGAGTTTGAGCAAAAACAGCCTTGGCGTGCATACAAATATACCGACACCCGCCCGTTCCTGCCTTTTTTATTACTTCTTCCCGGCCCGCACCATCTCTTTCCGTTTATAGATATTGAATGCCTCCAGGTCTGCCTACGGAGTCGCATTCGCCTTAATTTTCATTCCAACCTACCGACCTTGCAACACTTTGACAGCTGGCTTCTCTGCATCTCTGCGTATCTGCATTTCGGCTTTTCACGTTTGCCTCTCGTCCTGATAATCCCGGTCATTTTCGCCTTGCTCACCTTGTTTCTACTTCCACGCCTTCCCCCCCCTCTCCACCCTGTCTCTAACTCCCTCTATCCATCCCATCTTCCTGTTCCATTCATTCCATAGTTACCCGCTCAATTTGATCGACTTGACGCAGATCTCAACAAAGCCGGACCAGCCGCACCCATCGGGGAAAACCAGACAGCAGTCTTGGATTTCTCTCCGACTTCACATAAAGAGCCAGGCTCCCGTGCTACCATTTTCATTCAACGCTCACTGCTCAGAGCATCCTGCCTTTCTTTCTCCCATCTGTTCACTTCTCTACGAAGAGCTTCTAGGTGTGTATGTTCGGCTTCTCTTCTACCCCGATCCCTGCTGCATTCGGGCCCTAACACTTCTTTCCAGATGAAAAGCAACCCTCTTGTCAACAAGATGCCGAGCCAGGTTCTATCTCCGATTCCCGTCAGCCCTCGGCGGTCTAACATCTACGCCGACCTGTTCGCCAGCCTCAATGCGACGCTCGCGGCCACAGTATCAAAGCAACATGACGACGGTAGCGGCGCCTATTTGGGCGACTTGCCTGTCTACGCCGCCCCGGAACAGGACTACACCGTCCCGGCCCCGCCGCCACCGAGTCCGGTCAGCTTCCGCACCGACCACTGGTCACCCACCACGTCTATCAATAAGAACAGTGTGACAGTGGTACAACACTAGGAAGGACAGCGCAAGCTCTTGCGAGTCCGGATCCCTAATGTTTCCGGCCAATGTCGGCTTCTGGCGACATCGAATCGGAACAGCACAACGAGGTACCGACAGCCGGGTGTACCGTCGCCTTTGTTTTCTTTATATTTTCGTCTTTCCTTCTTTCGATTCGGTTTTACTTTGGATTTCATACGTCGTCTTCATGTCATATTCAATGGATTGTTTCGCGAGGAATTCGTGACCATCATCACGGCCTTCCCTTTATGGGCGGAACACGGGCTTGGGCAAGGGAAAGGCTACACAAAAGTGCTGTTGCTGTAACGAACGAGTTGTAATAATATGCTGTATAATCTCTGCTCGGTTGCCCTGCCTGTGATGACAAGCTATGAGCGCACAACCAGTTGGCCCAAGAGGCCACATCTAAGCACGTGCTCTTATTCTAGCAAATGCTTCACGCGAATCGCTATTGTATCGATATTTCCCCGTACACGGCTATGAGTACGAGTACGCAGATATGGAACGCTTTGAACTGTGACTGGAACTCCCTCCATGGCTCTGGCAACACGACAGGGAGGATTTGTATGGCCTCTATTCATCTAGTACAGATTTAGTGGCCCTGAGCTGTCCTGGGGCCGTTGCCTGGTCATAAAAAGCGGCCCGTTCACGCGCTGTATAATGGGCGCCCCACCACTTAACGCGTTTGTGAGCGCGTCCAAACGCGTATTTTGTGGGGATTGTCCATGCTTGTAAACCCCTGTCCCAAGGGAGGTTCTCCATCATGGGCATTCTTTTTGCACGTACGAGAAGGAGTCCAATCTTCCGCCCACATATGTAGAAACTTTTCTCTTCCTGTGCTCCCCTCGCTTTATCGGCGTTCTTATTTTCTCTGAAATTCTATTCCAATTTGCCTCTGTTTTTAATTCAGTGCATTTGCAGCCTTTCCAAATCTGCATCCTTTCTCATTGAGAGCATCGGACTTTACCCCTTTTTTCCTGCCACCATCCATCGATCCTTCTTCACCTGCTTGTAAGGAAGTACCTGTCAAAGGCAAAGGACAACCCACAGCAAAGAAACCGGCACAATGGCTCGTCCCGCTCGCTCGTCGAGAGGTGCAGTTGCCTTGTCCAGACGGACCGTTGGTGTGGCTGTAGCAGCAGGAAAGAGCATCGATAGCTTTGGCCGTGTATCAAAGCGAGTCGCTCCTGCTTCGGCCAAAAAGGCAACTCCCGAAACGTCCACCAGCTTGCAAAATGTGGCCGAGCGGTTTCTCGCGTCTCAACAGCAAAAGAAAGTGGCCACAGTCGAGGCTCCAGTGACAGCCGCCCCAGTACCAGAACCAGCACCAACCCCAGCCCCCATCAGCCGGAAGAGAGGTGCTGCAGAGCTTGACGACGATAACAATGATACAGCAACAACAACGTCATCACCCCGCCCAGCACCGATTCCAGCCAAGCGTGCTCGTCGGGCACCAAGGCCGTCAGCAGTCAAATCCTCAGCACCCAACTCCTCTACCTCCTCTGCCTCCATTGCTTCGTACTTCTCGCGGACCTCGCAGAACAGGACACAAGCCACCCCCCCCAACAGCGATAAGGACACGTCCTTGGATGATCGATCGCTGCACCCCGGCGAGCTTCTCGCCCGGCTGCATTTGCAAACCTCGCAGAACTCGTCCGCCTCTTCCCCCTTCTCTTCGCCACCATCGCCGCCGCGCTCGACCTCGTCGTCGCCACGTCCTGCCAGCACAGCTCCCACGACTCCGTATGAACAGGATGCATCCGAGACCTCCGAGGCCGAGCCAGAACGCGCTGCAGCGTCTCTTCCCGCTGAGCTGACAGATCTCATCCGCCTACAAGCGGCCTTTCTCAAGAGCCTGGCTCTGCACCACGCCCACCACGGCTCAGCGGCGCCGATTGACGTCCGGATGCTCTGCCCGAGCGTTGCACAAGCCTGGGGTAAGCGACGGGTGACGCTCATCGACCTTCGGCGTTGCATTGGCGTGGCCTCGGTTGCAGAGGTAGGAGGAGGCTTCACCACCGCCAACGCAGGCCTCGTGCTGTCCGACTATGGCCGCGGCAAGATTTGCATTGAACTGCCACCAGATGCGAACCCCACAGGCTGGCTGGGCGACCAGCTCAACCAGGCTTTTGCCACGATGCTGCAAACACGCTGGGCTGAGGCCGTGGCCGCGACGGCCGGAGGAGCGGCTGCTGTTCAGATACCGCAGTTCATCAGCAGTCTGGCCCTGGCGCCAGTCACAAAGTGTGCATCGGCGGCCAAGACAGCGGCTCTGCGCGCCAAGGGCCAGCGCACGCTGGAAGAGCTGATGCGCGGCATCGCGTTGAAAAAGCAGGGGGACGGCATGGACCTGGAGATTGAGCTAGACGAAGACGAGCAGGTGGAGGTGCAGGACAAGCGGCCTGCGGCGAAAACCGAGCCAGCAGCACCCATGGGTCTCCTCGACCGCATCCGCCTGCGTCAGCTGCAGCGGGATCAGCAGCTGGCGGCCGGCAAGATCCCGTCGCCACAAGAACTGGAGCGGCGAGCGGCTCTGCACCGGGCAGCCGATGTGGCTGCGGTGCTGGGGATGATGGGTTCGTCAGCGTCATCGTCGTCGTTTGGCCCGCAGCAGAACCGGGTGTCGTTTCCCATGGCGTCCATCCTGACAAAGCTCAAGGACTCGCTGCGCCTGCCCATTTCCCGCGAAGAGGGTGCGTCGTGCGTGCGGCTCCTGGTCAAGGAGGTGGCGCCGCAGTGGCTGCAGTTGGTCAACATTGGCGGCCGTGAGGTGGTCATTATGTTGCCGGACCGCGCTCCGAGCAAGTCGGCTATCCAGGCGCGTGTGCAGGAGCTGCTGCAATAACGGGGGAGGAGCGGGTTCTAGCGCTTCTTGTTTTCTGTTGTTGTTTTTACTATTGGCGTCAGAAAGTCCGGTTTATATCATACATGCAGAATTCACGGAAGGCGTTGTTTTGGAAAGGGTTTTTGCATTCACTGGTTAGCGTGGACAGATTAGTTAGAATGAACTCAACATGTATTACCACATCAAAAGTACAATGTATCAAAGAGGAGTAGCTTGCCAGGAGATCTATTATCGGTATTTCTATCAAGGTAAGCTAAGGTAAGGCCAGGCAGCAGAGCAATATCTAAAAATGCTGCCTCCGTTGGACCATCCGAGGAATAAACAAAAACAAAATAATAGGAGCACGTCATGCTATGCCGAGTTCGCCTTCCGGGCGAGAAAGTCCACACTGAGTCAAATCGAGAAAAAGACAGCGTCTAGTAGCATAGGAAGAAGGGATGCCGTCGTATCTCTCTGCTTCTCTTCCACAAGCCAGCGAGGTTTCTTATATACATCGCTGGTGTGTATGGCTATTTCTTTTCGTGACATCGTTTGAACGTAATCATGCCGCTTGAGAAATACAAGCCATGAGAGGAAGCCAAGAGACATTGGACTGCTAGAAGCACCAAACAGGGGGTAAGCCAGACAGGTGCTCTGCCTATAGCTCAACCACTAGCAGTGGTGCTCCTCGCCCTCACTCCCATGCGACAGGAAAAGTCCAAGAGTCGCCTGTCGGCGAGACCAGTAAGGAGCAGATCATTCCATGGCTTGCAGAGTGGTGACCTCTCCTCCTCTCCCTCTCTCTGTCTCCTCCCCCACCCCCTCCCTGTTTTGAGATGTATGGAGTTGTTGATGCTTATTTTTTCTTCTCAAACTTGGGCTTGCCAATGTCGCTGCCCCGGAGCTTGACGTTGAGCACCCGTTCAATGGCACCGAGCACCTTCTGGTCCGGCTGGCCCTCGCCGCGCTCCATGGCGCCAATGATAGCTTGCTTGGTGTTGCACCGGTCGGCCAGGTCCTTTTGCGACATCTTAGGCTCCATCTTAGAGCGGCGATCCATGATGATGGCACCAATGTCCTTGCCGATCTGCTTCACCTTGACAATGTCGTCCGACCGGTCAACCTTGGTCAGGTGCTGGCCCTCCACGGACGGCTTCGATGTCGAGTTGCCTGCCGCAAACTTCTTCTCCGTCGCCACCACCGCGCCGCTGCGCTGCGCCGCGTTCAGCGCGCTGCGGCCCTTGACGACAGTCTCGCGCTGGACGGCGCCGCCCCGGTTCTTACTGCCGATCTTGGTGACAGAGTCCCAGTCCATGCTGCCCGACATCTTGATTGATGGGTGCGTACGAGTACGTGCGTGTGCGTGTATGGGTGAGAGATTCTCGAAAATGTGGTGATCGCGAGGGATATTCGAAGAACAGTGGCCGAAAAGGGGGAGGTTTCGACGGCGACAAGGTAAGAGGTAATGTAAGCGTGCCTCGACCGTCTGTTGAGAACTGGGCTTTGCTCGTTCTTATAGTGTTTCGACGTTCTTTGGGTTGCGGTATGTGAGTCTTTCGAAGCAAAAGAGATGAGAAAGCCAATGGTGGCGGAGTTGGCGCTGAAAGGCTGTGCGGGACGGAAACAGAAAGTGGGGTGGGCAAAGCCAACGAAGCCTGGACGGCTCTTGCTGTAGAACCTGATGGAAGGTCCTTTTTTGCTGGCAAGAGACCCTGAAAGCACACCCGAGTCGACGCTGGTAGGGGCAAAATTATAGCCCGAACCCGTCTGAGTCAATCGGCAACGGCCAAGCAACAGTGCATTTTTAAGGGGCTCAGCCACCAGTTTGTGCCCGGACTTAAGACCTATGGCCACTAGATGGATGTGTTATCGTTATCGCAGCAACCTCGCCTGGTGAGCAGCTTAGTCATTTTCCCAATTCTTCCCTTTACAAATAATTGGGTCAAACATTGGTCTACCACTGAGGGGTGAGCACGGAGTATCAACAACCCTGTTCCGAGTGTAGGCAATGGGTTCGACACCGACGATGGAACATGCTGGTTGGAATAGATGAAATATACACGATTGATTGTGGAGGATTTGTCTTTCCTGCTTAACGTCGGTTTGTGACGGCCAACTGCAACAACAAGTCGGTAGCTCATTAATATGTGTTTCTCTGACTATGTATTACTACTCTCCCAACCGCACGGCCGCCGTTTCAACCGGACCAACGTGCAGGCAGGCCGGAACACGACTCCGTATGGGTACTAGCGATCTGTGCACCTCTGCTGCGCCTGGAGATATAAGAATGGCCTGATCTGCCGTAATGCCACATTGGGGGATATAAAGACGAAAGCTAGGCCCTTTTTGGTTTGCTTTCTGGCCCAGCCTTTTCCCGCAAGCAAAGGCACTCGACTTTTTGTCTCTTTTTCCTACATACCCGGTCGACAATGCTGAAGCAGTGAGCTCCCTGTGTTTTTGCGAGCCGCACAAGCCGACTTTGGGAAGCGCTACGACGAGAGGCGGATGATCTTGGACACCTTGATGGCACAGCGCAAGTCGCAAGCATGTCCCACCTCGCATTGGCCTTGATGATTGGGCCAGCTGCCGTCTACTATGGAGTCTTTGGCCAGCTTCTAGACGCGGCTCTGCTGCTGGCAGCCCTCGTGGCACAACACACCTACCACCTGTCTAGGACCCAGCCAAGGACCTCTTTGGACACGCAGTCGATTCGGCACTTGATCCTAGTTTCGGGAGTGGCCGCTGCGGCTGCAACGGCTGCCGTCGTTTATATAATACGGCGGGGGAGGAGAACGTTACCTCTTGCTTTATCTGAATCGTCTACTTTGCCCCCTCCGTTTTCATCGTCGTCGCCGAACCGGCCTACCGGACGACCTCTGCTGTTTCCGTGTGTGACTACGCATAGCCGGCTCTTCCCTCAACGCCACTCCTTTACATACTCCTATCTGGTTGTCGGTGTGCCCGTCGGCTGGAGCGGGAATGCCAACGGCTTGGTCTCTTCTGGCGTATCACATACAAAGGGGTGGTATCATGTGGATGCGGAAGACTACCTGGGACGTGGCCATGGCCACCTAGGCCTCCGCGGCAAGCTGGATGCATATCTTACCTCTCAGGTTGGCCCGGTTCACCGCAAGTGCTTTTCTGCGATTATCACTAATTGGTCTTGGCGCTCTAACATGGTGTTCTAGGAAGTCGATGCGTCCAAGTATCCATATGCTTACCTGATCACAGCAGCCAGGTTCCTTGGCTATCACTTTAACCCGGTCTCGTTCTGGTATCTCTACGACGAACACAAGGCTCTCGGAGCCATGGTCCTCGAAGTCAACAACACGTTCGGCGAGCGTCGTATGTACTTTCTGAGACCAGAAGCTAAAGCAGCAGCATCCAAATCTACGAGTGCGCTGCCTACGTCTCCCAAGTATTTCACCCAGGCGTGGCCGAAAGACTTTCACGTGTCGCCATTCAACTCGCGCAAGGGATCCTATGCCTTGACAGCGACAGACCCTCTGGCGCCAGGTATGCAGGGCACCGGGCCCATTGAGTGCACTATTGTGCTCAAGTCGTCGCAGGACCACGGCAAGATCGTGGCACGACTGTTCTCGCAGAAGGACGCCGCTATGGCGGACCCTGCTGTGATGGGCCTGGCACAGAAGATACGCTTCGTGGGCTCGTGGTGGTGGGTAGGCTTAGTGACGTTTCCGCGGATCGTCAAGGAAGCAGCATGGCTCTTTTTCCGGCGCCGCTTGCATGTGTGGTTCCGACCGGAACCGCTGGAGAGCAGTCTCGGCCGGCTCGCGGATCCGACGGAGCGCCAACTAGAGGCCGTATTCCGGCGCTACCTACGTCATCTCGTTGCCCATGCGGACTCAAGCACGGTGCCTCTAGCCGTCAAATACGTCCCATGTGGTATTCCCGGGGCGGATGACGTGGAACTGATGCTCCCACCGGGGGCGGTGGCAACGAAGACGGCGTCGGCAACAGCAGCATCTGCAGACATGGACCAGGCAGGCAGTGAGGCGGCCCAAATCGAACTTAAAGTGCTGACGCCAGTGTTTTACACCCGGTTTGTGCACTACGCACACGATGTCGAAGCGCTGTTCTGCGAGCTGCGCGAGAGCGGCACCATCGCCGTGACGCGGCCGGAGCTCCTGGCAAAATTGCTGCTGGCCAAAACTCCGCGGACTCGACTGCAGGTCCGCAGCCCCGTGGACTTTGTGGCGTTCAAAGCGATCCAGAAGCTGCGGCAGCGCCCGGAGCGCATCGAGCGGCCCATGACCTGGCCACAAAACGTGTATGCTGCGTCGTCGTGTTCGTCCTCCCCACCATCTCCTTCCACGGTATCCTCCGGCGATCTCCGCGGATTTCGTCTGTCAGCGATGGATGGGTTTGTGCTGGCCCACGGAGACAAGCACATGCGCACGGCGTATAGAGCAGCCGTGCTGTCGCTGTTTCTGGCCGACCGGCTAGCCTTCGGAATTGTGCCGGTCTTTGTGGCGGAGTGTTTCGCGTGGAGAGCGGGCCTAGCCTGGATGCTGGCGCGAAGGATTCTGCAGCTGGTGCTGGGCAATTTGGTATGACGAATAAACAAATGATTTGAGGCGGCCATCATGACATGTCAGGATACGGCGACGACAGGAGCACCTGGCCCGGAAAGGGCGTCGTATCTCTCCACTCGTGATGCGTGCTTAGTGTAGCCCTGGCGAATATGGGCCATATGGGCCTCACGATGCATGTTGAGGTGCTTGTTAGCAGTCAGCATCAGGACAGATCAAGGCTAGTCTGGGTCGAGAGGGTCGACCATGAGCAGGGGTACGTTGAGAAAACAAATCAAAAACAAACAGAAAACAAGCTCACCTTCCGCATTCTAGGACCGTGACCACGCGGGCCGGACTCTCGCCTGCTGCGGCCGGAGTTTGGCGGTCCTTTTTGGCTGGGTCGGCGTTCGTTTCCGGCCTCTGCATTTCGAATGAACTATGCCGGATTAGAAGCGGGCTGGAGCCTTTTGTCCAGGCTTTTCGCCTAGCTCACGATCTTTATCGGCTGTCTTAGACGGCCCCTTGCCAGACACAAAACAAGCAGGCAGACAGAGGATTCAAACGGCTCGGTGGACTTAAAATGGAAGCGTTGGGGGAAGCCATGGAACAGCCGGTAGTGGCTCCGATTCCAAATCAGGCCCATTGTGAGCTGTGGCGGCAACGATAACGGGCGTTGGCGCGACCTTTTTGGTGGGACGTCCCAACAGACACCGAAGAGGAGGGAGCATAGAGAATGGAACGCTCTGTCGGAGCACTCGTAGACGTGAGACGATTTACATAGCTGCAATGACAAATAATACGCAAGCCTACCCCATCGGGCCTTCCTTGCCTTCACTACGGAGTATGCAGGTCCATCGGTAAGCTGGCCCTCGCAGTTTCGGCCACGAAACACAAGCTTTCCGAGCGCCCGAAGTGACTTGTTTAATCGTCCATGTCAGACATGCGTGCACCTTCGCTTTCCAAGCCATATTGGGCACTTCCCTTGGCCCAGCCGTGACAAATTCCTTGTCGAGCGGTGAATGCACTCGCTTTTTCTCGGAAGCATGCCGCGCGCAACGACAGAATGTAGTGTACGTACTCGCTGCTCCTGCGTCTACAGATTTGCCGCAAGCTCCAGCTAGTATAGCCTTGCCGCGAAGAGGTGGGGGACCCTGCAGTTTGCAGTTCTAGCGAGCGGGGGGAGGGAATAATGATGTAGTTACCGTACGTAGCACTGCGGTGGGCGACTTGTCGCATTCCAGCCCCTGCCCCTCCTTTCCAGCCTGCATTATCGCTAGGTCAAGCTCCTGCCCCCCCTGTTGGCAATGCACACGAATAGGCACTATTTGGAATCGGTGTGTTCTGGGGGCACAGTATCAAGGAAGGAGCGATTGGATGCTGTTTCCTATAGTCGTCTCCCCGAGCCGTTACAGAAGTGTGGCCGCCGCGTTTACGGAAGGAGCGAGCAGGAGCAGGGTCAGCCCGAGCTGCTGTAGGACAAACAAAAGAGCCTAAGGTGGGGAAGGAGCGACCGGATGACGTCCTCGTGGCCGGAGCGCGAAACAACAGCAGGTGGTCGGCGGTGAATGAGTAAGTGTTGAGGCCCGCCGACATTGCTCTGCCAACAGCGGCCAAAGAGCGCAGAGCCAGCAAAACTAGCTCGTGGAAAGCTGTTCCAATGCTCTCCACACCCAGCGTTAGTGAGTAACTACTCGATGTACATGTTATCCGGCGTTCGCTTTGCTCTCCACCCAACATCCCGTTTCTGCGCGTCAGGACCGCCCACCTTTGCAAAGACCCAATTCCAAATTCTGCCGAGCAGCCCAGCAGACTCTAGTTTGATGTACTGTAGTTACTCCGTACTCCGACTGCACGTATATATAGCTTCTTCACATCCCGCCTTGTAGCTGCTCTGTTCTGTCTATCACTCTCAACACATCTTCACAGCTCGACTTATCCTCAGCTTTTCCCGCAAACTCGCTCATCTCTTCCATTTCATCGCATCTCCACCTCCCAATCTCGTCAAGATGGTTCTTACTGGCCACTGCCTCTGCAAGGCTGTCACCTACTCGGTCGACATGGACGAGCCTCTCATTTGCGGCTACGACCACTGTGACGACTGCCAGCGCCAGAGCGGTTCTACTTACTGTGTGTTTGGGCCGTCATTGGACCTCACTTGGGCCACATAACCCGACCTACGTGCTAATTTGTGCCCCTTTCCACAGCTCTCGTTGTTGTCGTCCTCAAGGACAAGCTCACCATCAACGGCCCGACCAAGAGCTGGGCTGGTGTCGGCAGCTCCGGCAAGGCCGTCCACCGCATCTTCTGCTCGGAGTGCGGCTCGCCGATTGCCCACGACCCCGAAGCAGCCCCCCCCATCATTGCTCTTAAGGGTGGCACTCTGGACGTCGAGCTGAAGAAGAACCTGAAGCCGGTACGTATTTGCGGTGACCAGGGATGAGGATCTGAGTCCAATTTGCCCGTGTTGCTAACGAGGTGCTTCGTTTAGGACACCGAGATCTGGACCGTCAGCAAGCTGCCCTTCTGCGGCGAGCACCTGGCCAAGCCCTTCACCCACATGCCCGAGTAAAGCAGCCGCTTTTTATAATGCGGCGTATTTAGGGAGGGGAGACGAGTTATGAAATGAAAGATACTGGCATTAGGTGGCTGTGAGGGGTGCATGGGCAAAACAGATGTTAGCAAGTGCTACAGTGAAAGCTCTCATCTGCGATATAAATACACGCTATATCATGCATGCACATCTCGCTATAGTGGCGTCGTAGCGTGAATAGAATGTTTGTGAACATGTGGCCATTTTAATTTGATGTCCTTTTTCTCACTCACGGTGTGAAATGATGTACGTAAATGCATAAACGAAACAAGGCAGAAAACGTCACCGTCTAGCCGGACGACACAGCGAATATACATGGGTAGAACGAGAGCTGAGAAGAGGAAAGCCAAGCTCAAATAGTCAAGGGATACAATGTAGAAGGAATAAATAATGGAGGCACGTGAAAATGAAACAAAAACAGAAAAGATGGCTAGAATGTAGAGGTGCATGACTTCAGGTACGGATATCAAGTGAGACGAAAAGCAACAGAGAAAAAGAAAAAAGGGAGGTGCCAAATAAGAAGAGAAAACATCGAAGGCAACCAGTAGGTGCAGTAGAAATAGCATGCAACACGATGTACGCAAGAAGAGTCGATAAAAAAAGGGAGCCCTTTGCACTCTCGTCTAGGCACGGAGCAACACAAACCCAACAACAGCTACCACAATGGCCCAATGCTGCCGGTTGTCGTTGCCTAGCATGGCTGCTGCCGAGTGAGCTATCGCTCCGTTGCTGCCAGAGGCGGATGCCGTTGGCGAGGAGGCAGGGTCGATGGCAGGCGGCGAGGCGGCCGTTGGAGAGAGCGGGATGGTAGGAGGGTGGCCGGTTGCGACCTCTAGGCCGGTGGCCGTTGCTGCCGTGGCGCTACCGGTGATGGATCCGGGGCCCTGGAGACCCGAGGGAGTGTAGTAGAGGCTGACGCCGGTGTCGCTGCGAGCCTGGTCGGGGCCAGGCGTTGTGGCACCGGTGGTCGGCATCGTGAGGCGCTGCTCGATGCTGGAGAAGAGGTCCTTGAAGATAGCGGTGGGGGTGGTGGTAGGGCCGGGCCCACCGAGGCCGGGGCCGACGGACGTGCCGGAGACCGGCGACCGCGTCAGAAACCCACACAGCGACGTGGACGCGGCCGAGGCGACGGACTGGTAAAAGACCCAGTCGCGGTCGGCCAGCTGGCCGTGGAGAACAAGACAGCGGCGGCAGGCGTTCCACTCAGCGAAGAAGGAGCCCTGGCACATGCACTCGGCGTGGGCGGCCAGGTAGAGCGGCGCCGAGCCGTTGGGCCAACACATAGTCTCGATGATCTCTATGGCGGAGCATGGGGGTAGCGGGTCGGCCGGATGGGCCGTCGGTGGCTTGCACACGGCATCGGAATAGGAGGTTGGAGCCGGGCTGTCGCCGACAGCAGCGAAAGCGGCCGCAGGGAGGGAGAGGAGAGGAGCAGCGACAAGCGCCAGAACCCGGGCCAGGGCCGGGACGAGGACCGGGGCCATAAGGGGGGTGGGAGTTGGAGCAGGGCGATATAGTGTAACGAGCAAGAGGAGGCTCGAGGTGGCGAGGCGAGATGAGGCGAGGAGATGAGGCAAGAAGATGAGGCGAAGAGACGAGAGATGAAGTGCTGGGCTTGGCACAGGTGGTGTGGGTGGGCTGGCTGCAGATGGTGGGAGATGGGAGCAAGGAAAGGGTTGCGAGAGATGCAGGACGGGACGTGGTTCTGGAGGAGGCAAACAAGAAAATCAAAAAAACCCTGTCCCTCTCTGGTTGTATCTTTTTGTATCTTCCTGTCTCCTCCTTGGTCGGACACTCACAGTCTGTTCTTCAACCCACACAGCTGCCCCGACCGCAATCGCATGGGCAGTCTTTCTTCTAGAATAGCTTGTTCGTCACGAAAAGACGTCCATCACAGGCCAAAAAGGAGCTGGAAAAGACATAATCAAACGTACAAGAGGCAGAAGAGGGAGGGCAGAAGTTGAAAGGAACAGCCGTGCGGGAGGCAGAGGGGGGATGGAGGGGGACTAGCTGTTGATTTAAGGCGCAGCAGAGAGAGGTGAGCGGCGGGAGAATAGGGGGCTACGGAAGAGTAAGAATAGAAAGAGAGAGGGGGGTACCAAGCAGTAGGAGAGGGAGGAAGAAGGACTACAGCAAGTTCACGATAGTGGGCCGCGTCTATAAGTGGAGGGAAAAGAGAAGCATACAACGCGCGGAGAGGAGGAGGAGCCAGAAATATGTACGCCGGGACAATGGGTGGAGGCAGCGGCCAAGGCCTGGGGTAGGGAAAAAAGACTGAGTGAGAAAAACCAGAGTGAGCTGTTGGAGGCAACGACAGAGAAGAAGAGAAGAGGGGGTACGGGCGGGACCAAGGAAAAGGCAATTTCATACGGCGGCGAGTGAGGTCACAAGGACCAAAGGACAAAAGGAACGAGCTTTTGGATTTGAGGGGGGGCGAGAGCTGGAAGAGCTAGGAGCGGGTGCCAGCAAAACTCGTCTTAGATTCCGCCTTGTTGGTGGCAGCAGCTATGCAGGATACGAGACGAGAAATGCTTCACAGGTCAGGCTGTCGGTGCTGAGATCCGCTTTTCCACCTCCCACTCTCGTTCCCGTCCCTCATTTCTTCTCTTTTTTTTCCTCTTTTTTTCTGGCTCATATACGCTGCTCACCGCTTGTTGCTATAGCCCATACCGAGACCAGCGGGACGCAGCGAGAAATACATTTATGTGCCGCAGTGCTGAGAGGCTTGCACGGAGAGGCCCAGGCTCGCAGGAAAAAGCGAGAAGGGCGGGAGGATGCTCGGGGGGCGTTCATACAATTGCTTCTTAGACGTGCGGCAACGCTTCGACAAGGCCGAGAAGGAAGAAGTTTGGGGAAGAAATGAATGATAGGCCAAAGGTTTGTGGTATTTTCCCTAACGTTCTTTTCTTCAAACCTGTCTTTTCTGCCCATACTTTACGGATCGTGCATGATCGACCACCTTACATGAGGCAAGCCACCATTTCCACCAGCAACAAAGCGGTCGGGTTGCATGTTAATTGCGCCACCCATCTGCTTCTGCTCCTGTTATTCTGTCGTTCTCTCGAATGCTGGCCGGCGATCCCTCTTCCATCCAGGTTTGCTCCCTTTCCAGACGCGGGAGAGGGAGGTCAGTCGCCTGGGCCGCAGAAAAGAAGGATTTGCTGGGGGAGATATCAGCTCCAGGGGGTGAGCTCTGAGAAATCGTCCTTCGGGGAACACGGGAACGCTGGCCAGACGGCCATGGCTTGGCTGTCGTAATGGCTGCTTAGGAAAGAAGGGAACGGCCGAGAACCCTAGCCTTTTGTGTCGTCGACCTTTTTATCCGCATTGATGGCAACGGTGGCTCTTTTGTGTTGTTCCTTTTTGTTGCGGAGACAATAGATCCGGGGAGATTCTCGGATCTACTTTTGTCGGTTGATGGACAGAATAACTTGAAAGGTTGCTAGATGTGAGAAGCAAAATACACGTGGGCACCCAGGAATACAGCGAATCAACAACCCAATTCACAGCAGCCAATGTGGAAGACAGAACGTGACAGCAATACCCATCCAACAGAAGCTGCAGTTTGCTGAAATAAGATACATTCTGCCGCCCGTCTGAGAAGGAAGGTTTTTTAGGCTGCATTTGACCGAGGCCTTCTCCGGCTTCTCGCCACAGGTATACCAATATGTGGCAACCTATAGGCACTCCCGCTACATACAGCAAGCAGGTGAGTGGCGTGTCTCGCTTGCTTTCATTTTTGGTCGTGTCTGTTTCCACACACTGCTGTAAGCGAGATCTCTGAATAGAGCTGCTTCGTAGATGCATATTAAATACGTGTAAATGCGGTATACATACATAGAAAATATAGACATGACTAAAAAGATCAACAAATACATAGGTAATGTACTGGGTCATTAAAAAGCACAACAAAACGCACAAAACGCCACATCATAATGCCATTGGTGAGAATCACAGCGCCTGCCAAATCATGGGCATGCTCGCTGCTAGCAGCCAGAAAACCCGCCGAACCTGGGCAACCTGGGCAGCACTAGAAGTCTTTGGCAGCACTTTCTGCACCTCCGCGGTAGAGGAGGCGCTGGCGAGGGTGCAACTGGCGGTGCCGCAACTGTAGCCGCTCGGACAGCAGCCAGCAATAGCGCCGGCACTGGAGGGGCATAGGAGCCAGCCGCTGGCACAGGTGGCGGCAGTGGTTGCAGCAGCGCCGGCAGCACCAGCAGGAACCACAACTGTGACGCCAGATGAAATAATGGTGGTCGAAGCGACAGGGGGGCAGCTGGTCGTTTGGCAATCTCGGCCGGTTTGGCAGCAGCCTCCTCCGAGGTAGGCGAGACAAGGATAGTAGCCGGTGGGACAGTAGCCGGCCGGGAGAGATGTAGAGGTGGGTGTGGAGGAGGTAGTTGTTGTGCTCGTGGTCAGAGTGGGCTTGACGGGGGCCACGCCGCCGGAAGAGGTGGTAGTGACGGTGGTAGAGGAGGCGGTGGAGGTCAGGGTGGTGGTGCGGGTGGCTGTGGCGCTGGCCGGGGTCTGGGTGACGACAACGGTGACGACGACGGTGGAGGGGAAGGGGGTGGCGACGATGGTGGTCGAGGTGGTGGTGAAGGTGGTCGGGGAGGCGGTCGAGCTTGCAACACCTAGTTTGTTAGTGATCAGGAATGGAGGGGGAGGTAGAAGAGATGAGGCAAAGAGAGGAGGAGGAGGAGATAGAAAGTTCAAAGAGAAGGACAGAGAGAAAGGGGAACAAAACAAAAGAGAACCACTCACAGCCCACTCCTTGGCACACGTAGCCGGCAATGCAGCACCCGCCGCCCAGGCTTACCGGACACGCTGACTGGTCTGCGGCACACGTCGTCGCCGAACCACTGCATGTCTGCCCCTGCGGACAGCACCCCACGGGCCCGAGTCCGGTGTCCGTCACCTTGTAGCACGTCTCGTCTGACTGGCAGCAGCTGTAGGGATAGCCTATGACTTCGCAGCTGCTTGTGCCGCTCGGACAGCCCCACTGCCGCCGCTGCAGACGGGCCAGCGCCTCGGCGGCGCGCCGGAAGAGGTCCCAGTTGTGGGAGGGAGGCGTGTCGGGGGACTCGGGCGCGGAGACGGCCCCGGTCTCGAGGTGGACGGCAAACGGCGGCCGACCGAGCACATCGCCGACGACGAGGGAGCTGTTTCCACTTGCTGGATCTGGCTCGGACCGGGATGCCAGAGGCCACCGGCCATCTGGCGGCGAGGCGACAGGTGGCGGCCGGGGTCCGTGGAAGAATGCGCCGAGCCGGGGGGTCCGGAAGGAAGCGGAGGAGGGGGGGGCGGAGGCTTCGGAGTCGGAGTCGGAGTCGGCGCTGTCAAAGGCGTAGTAGTGCTCCGGGAAGAACTTCTCGCCCTCGTCAAGGCTCATTTTGCGCACGGCCACGGGCGGCCTGTTGCTGTCTGGCGGCGGTGACCGGACCTCCGCGGCGTGGACGAGGGCTCCTAGCTGTTGTATGGAGGACAGGCCGAAGAGGCCGAGGAGGCCGAGAGGCCGGCCAAGAAGCATGTCTGTCGTCGTCGTCGTGTCAGTCGTTGTTGTCGTCAGGCATCGGGTTTAGCCGTTGGTCGTGGAAGACGTGAGTCTTTGATCTTTCGATCTCGTTTCTGTTGTGTTGGCCTTGCGGCACTTTCAGAGGTGTTTGCGATGAGCCGGACAGTGGGCAGCTGCGGTGTCGTATCGGAAATCCGGTTTGCGCATATGCTCTGTACCCGTACTCGGTTGCGCATGCACTTCGACCAAGGGTAGCGAAGCTGTCAAACAGGGCACCGGTGCTGACCAGCCCCCCAGCTGCCAAGCCGGTGCGGTCGTATTGTCAACAGATTGAGGCGGTTGCTGCAGAGCTAATGTCGGCAGGGCAGCCACAGGTGGAGGCGCGCTGTAAAGAGTGCTAGCGGACGCGCCTTCAGCACACTTGCCAGCTACGAGTGGTTAGAGCCGGCCTCTAGGCCCAAAAGGGAAGCAAGTAAACAAGGGTGTTTGGGTACGGAGTACATAGTGCTCGTACTGAGAATACATAACTCGTTGTTGGTAGGAGGATGGCGTACAAAACTGTACAAACCACGAACCCCCAAAGCACTCATACGGAATAGATGCATCGTCGTCAGATGGATCGCTAGAGTCCACTGCTTCCGTGGAATGCATCTGCGCGGCTACGTCATAGATACAACTAGTAGTGAATCACTGGCCACGGGTTTTGGGTCTGACATTCCTCAATGCGTCTACTAGTAAACTCCCAAATAATTACAGATTGGTGATGGTCATACTTTTGCCCCAACGCCGTATAGTCCTGTTGTCTTCCATGTTGTACATGCATGTCCGCCATCTCCCTACCAGATTCCCAGCACATCGTCCGCCTTCTTGGTCTCGGCCATCTGTGTTGCTGCGGCGTCTTCTGTCACTTGCCCTCCCACTTCTGCTTTGGCGGCCCCGCGCAAAAACGACGCACACAGCAGCCCCGTGGCCACGCTGACGTTGAGGCTGTCCACGACGTCCGACCCGGACCGGTTGGCAATGCCCACCTCGACGTCGGCCTCGCGCCGCAGTACCCGCGGCAGTCCGTCGCCCTCGCTGCCGACCACGAGAATGCATGCCTCCTCTTTCAGCGGATCCGCCGCCTCGACGCCGTCGAGGGCCATGCGCTTTGTCGCGCTCGGGTTCGGCACCGCCGCGTACACCTTCCACCCGGCCGCCCGCGACTGCGCCAGAAACGCCACCGGGTCGGCCACGGAAAACAGCGGCAGCGCCTCGGCCGCACCAGCGGACGCCTTGAGCGACACCGGCGTCAGCGTGGCCGAGCCGTGCTGCGTCATGGCCACTGCCCGCACGCCCAGGAAGCCCGCCGACCGCAGAATCGCGCCTAGGTTGCCGGGATCGACCACGTGGTCCAGCAGGAGCACCAGGGGCTTGTGGGTGCTCGGCCTGTCCATGCCGTTCTGGCTGGGGACCTCGGCCGTCGTGCCGTTGATGTCGGCGTCTTCGCGCGACTGGTGGCCGAGCTCCACGGCAAAACGGCCCGACGCGTTGTCCACGGGCCCGAGATGCAGCGCCGGCGGCTGTGGCAGCGGCGACGCCTCCAGCACGTAGCCGTTGTGCGGCCGGCCCTTGCACACCTGGTCCAGCAGCCACTGCCAGCGCTCGTCGACCATTTTGACGGGGACGCCACGACGCCGAGCCGTGACCTCCGGGGGCTCGCCGCCGTGGCTGCTGCGGTTGCTTCCGTGCGGCCGGTTGGCCCCATCGTACACGTAGAGCTGGTAGAGCTTGCGCCGTGGGGAGCGCAGCGCAGCTGCCACCACAGAGCGCCCGTACAGGAACTGCGACGCGGCTGTAGTGAATGGCAGATTCGTAGGTAGCGTCTGGGTCTTGGGTGCGTCTGCGGCCTCTCCAAAAGGCTGGCTCTGGCTCTGGCTCCGGCCCTGGCCTCGGTCCTCTCGGTCCTGTCTTTGGAACGGCCGGCCCTCGCTTCTTGTGTCTGCCCGACTCGGCCGCCTGTCGCCAGATCTCGGTCGCTGCTCGCGGTCAGAATTTCTGTCTTGTCTGTCTCCGCCGAATCTTTCACGGCTGGGCCTGTCTCTCATCTCGAATCTGTCTCTGTTGGATCCCTCTCGTCGCGGTGGCCTGTCTCTCCTCTCGAATCTGTCTCTGTCGGATCCCTCTCGTCGCGGCGGTCTGTCTCGGTCGAATCTGTCGGATCTTTCTCTCCTGTCGGGCCCATCTCTTCGGGGTCTTTCTCTTCTGTCTTGTCTCTCTGGCCTGTCGTTTCCTTCGAACCTCCCTCTCCCCACAGGCTTGTCCCACTCTCCACGCCCCGACAGGTTGTCTTCAAGCTGCAGCTTCTTCAGCTGTTCATCGAGCTGCCCCGTCTTTAGCTGGTAGACGAGGCTTTTCTTGCCAAACGGCTCGTCCGGATCGAAGAACCGAGATCGCCGCGCCTTGGGCTTCGGCACCACTTCCTCCGTCACGTCCTTCTTGCCCCGTACAATTTGAAATGTCCGGTCCGGCGCTGCTTCACGTGCCAGGCGTCGCTCTGTCACCCTGGATGCAATGGCTGGATTGCGCCCCGGCGGTCGTTGGTGTCGTTCGCGAGACGTTCGTCGCACTCCACGGACAATGCCTGTCATGGAAGAGGCTCGGGCGAAGATGGTCGAGTGGGCGGCGGCCGGAGCCCTCAGACCTAGGATAGGCCGGGCCGGCAACGCCGACACAAGTGTGCGAGCTGTGATCAGGGAGCGCATGGTACAGAGTTCCAGCGCATGGCACACAACCGTTGGCGGCGATCGTGCATTGGGACTCGAGGTGTGGTTATGAAGAAATAAATAAAGTGGAGATATGTGTTTATCGCTTATCGCTTATCGCTTGTCGCTTGCCACGCCTATGTAACAAACCGCTTTATAGCGCGAATAGCCTGGCGAAACGCGCTGTGGCGCCTCACATCGACAACCGCATTTTCAACACCACCGCCCTCCGCCCAAGGCCTGCAAACCACGCTTGCAACCGCTGTGCAGTGAAAGGTACGGCCGAATGGTTGATCTCTGGCCACACACTGCTGTCCTCTTCATGCTCATACCTTCTACAGTGCGTTTCGATTGCGAACTGTGGCGCTCAAGGCTCCATCAGCCAACCCCGCGTTGAATCTGGACAAGTCTTTGCGCCTGCGCAACGCAGAGCTTCCCGTCGGAGACGGCAGATCGAGGCGTGGAGAGAGACAAAGGACCTGCTGCGAGACCTAAGCTCACAGATAAACAGGCCTCTCCTAGACCATGAACTCCGAACCATGACATCACCGCCAGCATGGACGTGGACGAGCCCTCCTTCGACTTCTTTGACGACCCTGTCGTCATGGAAGACGACTTCCTGGACGAGGAGGAATTCTTACGCGGCGAAAACCCGTATGATATCTCGGACCCAGCCATCCCCGCCGACACGTATCCCGAACCGTTCCAACCCTCGCCTTCCATGCTGCTAGCTCAAGACGATGACACCGACGATCTCGTTGGCGATGATGCGGAAGAAGGAGAGGACGAGGATGTCGAGATGGAAGACCAGCCGGATGTGGCAGACAAAGAGCATGGGGCGGAGGAAGAGCCAGAAGAGGCACTCGACGGAGACCAAGGCGACGGCGAGGACGGGGGCGATGAGCTCGAGGACACCGCCTCCTCTGTCGCCGACGGCCCTCCATTGAAACCGGCAGATGACACGCTAGCAGACGACGAGCCAATACGCGACGAATCAGTCCAGCCGACACCACGAGAAGAGAAGCTGGGAAAAGCGGAAGAGCCTCGAGAGGGACCGCAGCCAGACGAGAACGACGACGTTGCGACGGACAAGGCGGCCGAAGAAGAGGCACCAAGCCCTGAGCAGGAAGCTACAGCAGAGTTCGACGACACAGACAAAATGCAGGAGCAAGAGGGCCAAGAGGAGGCGACAAGGCAGTCCAACCTGCTGGAGATTGTGATTGGGCCCCTGCCCAAAGGCTTTGACGATGACTACGAACAGATGCCGCCAAGCAACTTTGTGGCTTCTGTGGTGAAGCAGTTGCGCGGGAAGCATCGCTACCTCGTGGAGTACGACGATGGACGCATTGCCGAGGTAAGAGCCGTGACATCACTAAATTGGGTTTGATATGCTGCATACACTTTTATTTTGCCGGTTTTTTTCTTCTATGCAAGCGGTGATGCCAATGTGAGCTAGGAATTATATAATAGTCCCGACGTGGATGACTGGCAGTCGCATTGGATCCAGTGCCTTCCTGCTTTGCTCCTGCCCTATTCGTCTTTTCTCTTTAACCTTTTCTCCTCCGTTGCCTAGCCACTACATCAGTACCCTGCACTTATTTCACTTTGACTCTACTCTTACATTGTTTTCTGTCTCTCGTACTCCGGACTCACCTACGTTTGTCTTGCCTACCACCCACGCCTACGCCCCCCTCTTTTCCTATCTGTGCTTTTCCTCCTTTTTTCTTGCTTTCGCTCCTCTGGTTTGGGCTACGCCAATACTACCTTTGGGTGAGAACAGACTGCAAAGAGCTGGATCTTTTCAAGTGCTGGGGTCTGTTGCCTATGTTGCTTATGCTGTCTTTCTGCTTCTGTTCCTGCTTTATGACGAGAATACAAACAAATGACGCTGGCAACGTTGCTAGCAGTTACACAATTGTGGAATTTTTCTTTCTGATACTCGCATCTCTCATATGAATGCTGCACTGCTTTACGGCTTGGCATTTACTAACACAATGATCTTCAGTTACATTCGAGTGTCATCTACGGCCTCCCCAACGGCGAGGAGGCACTTTCTCACTTCAAATACTTTGAACTCCATTTCGCAAACCAGGAAGGCGGCCTGCTCAAGAAACGCAAGCTGTGGCACGATTATGAGTACGATCTGAACTCTGAGCCGAATCTGGACGTGGAATTCGACGTGGAGATGAACATTGACGGTGGTGGCGGGTTCTCAGATGACGACCGTGACGACTTGATGGACTCTGACTCCCCTCCACCACGGCACAGCTTGCGCCAACGGCGGCTGCGGTCTGTGGCGGAAAGCAGCCGAGATAGTCCGCAGTGGGTGTCGCCAGCCGAAGAGGAAGTCGATAAGGCGTTTGAGGTCGGCCGGCGGCTGCGCACACGGCATTCGCGGCTTGTTGCGGCAGAGAAGCGGCGTGATTCGTCGGTCGGGGGTAGTGGCCGAGATGACGACGTGGACGAGCTGGCTGGCGACGATGACATGGACTTTGTGCCGACGGTGCAGTCGGACTTGCGTCCCAAATCAAAATGGAGAAGAGGACGCGGCCGCATGCGGGCGAAGGCGCGGACGACAACGAGCTCGTACACGCAGCGCGAGTCGTCCATTGAGCTCGAGTACCGGCGGCGGTCCGGACGGTCGACAAAGAACACGCGCAGCATGGCCGAGATGGCCAACGGCGATGACGAGGGGCTGTCGGGCGATGAAGTAGAGCGAGCGCCAGCCGTGCCTAAAGTGCTCAACGTCAAAGAAGTCTTCCAGGCAGTGGACGATCACTCGCGCTTCAAACAGGTCCACGCACAGATTTGCGACAGTTGCGGAGGATCGCCGCACCTGGCTAACAAGGGCCCGCTGGTGTACTGCCAGGGCTGCTCGGGAGCATACCATCGGCCGTGTCTGGGCACCCGCAGTGCGCGCGACCACGTGGTGACCAAGGTGGCAGCCGATAGCTTCGTGCTGCAGTGCCGGCACTGTGTGGGCGTGGCACGGGCCAAAGACAAATACGCGCCGCAGCATGATCGCTGCCAGACGTGCTGGAAAGCAAACAAGGCATGTGTGCCGTTCTCCACGCGGAAGACGGCCCGCCAAGAGGAGGTGTTGCGGCAGGAGAACGGAGGAGTCGACCCGGTGACGGCCGTGGCGCCAGAGCTGATCAACGATGCAGACAATGTGCTGTTCCGGTGCGTGTCGTGCCGCCGGGCCTACCACTTTGAACACCTGCCAGCGCCGTCGGCAGACTGGGTCGACCCAGAAGGAGCACAGCTGAGCGATGAGCGGCTCGCAGAGTACTCGATTGACTGGAAATGCCGGACGTGCCAAGACATGCCGGGCAAGATCGAGGCCATTATGGGGTGGCGGCTGGCTAGGGAGAACCCAGAGAACCTAGAGAATCCAGACAGGCTCAATGCCGGCAACGTTGGTGCAGACGCCATCTGCGAGGAACTGCCGGAAGACGCCAAGGAGTACCTAGTCAAGTGGGAGAAAAAATCGCATGCACACTGCGAGTGGAAGCCGGGTGCCTGGGTCTACGGCGCGGCGCATTCGCGGATGCGGGTGACATTCTTCAAGAAAGCCGGCGCGGCCGGAGTGCGCGCAGTGGCCGACGCATCGGAAGCGATCCCGGAAGAGTATTTGCTGGCAGACGTCATCTTTGCCGTGCGGTACAAGCCATCAGCGCCAAGGGCAACGACCAAAGCCACTGATCTAGCACGCATCGGCGAGGTGGACCAAATCTGGGTCAAGTTCAAGGGCCTGGGCTACGAAGCCGCTGTCTGGGACTCTCCTCCAGCTCGCGACTCTGAACGGCGATGGAAGGCTTTTGCGGCTGCCTACAGCGAGTACCTCAACGGGCGGCACTTCCGCATTGAGGCGCCGGGGCGGATTCGGCAGCGCCTGCAAGAGTTCCGGGAACGGCAGAAGTTCGAGGTGGTCAAGACACAGCCAGAAGGTCTGCGACAGGGACAGCTGATGCCGTACCAGATGGAGGGCCTCAACTGGCTGCTGCTCAACTTTTACAAGGCCAAGAGTGTGGTGCTGGCCGACGAGATGGGCCTCGGAAAGACGGTGCAGGTGGTGGCTCTGCTGGCTGCTCTGGTGCTGGGCAGCCTGCGGTGCTGGCCGTTTCTAGTCGTGGTGCCGAATTCGACGTGTGCTAACTGGCGGCGCGAAATCACGACATGGGCCCCCGATCTGCGCGTCGTGACCTACCACGGCGGGCGCATTCCGCAGTCCATGGCCTACCAGCACGAGCTGTTCCCCGACGGCAGCAAGGACATGCGAGCACACGTCGTGATCATGTCGTACGACTCGGCACAGGATGATGCAACGCGGCGGTACTTTGCCGGTGTCGCCTGGGCCGGGCTGGTGGTGGACGAGGGCCAGCGGCTCAAGAACGACCAGAATCTGTTGTATCTGGCGCTGCGGTCGATGCGAATCGGGTTCCGGCTGCTACTGACGGGCACGCCGCTGCAGAACAACAAGCGAGAGCTGTTCAACCTGCTGCAGTTTGTGGACAGCGAGCACAGCGCGGCGGCCCTGGACGAGCAGTATCGGGAAATCACGGCCGACAACATCCCGGAGCTCCACCGGCTGATCCGGCCGTATTTCCTGCGGCGCACCAAGGCCGAAGTGCTCAAATTTCTGCCAGCCATGGCGCAGATCATTGTGCCGGTGTCGATGACAGTGCTGCAAGAGCGGCTGTGCAAGTCGATTATGGACAAGAACCCCGAGCTGATCCGGGCCATCTTCACCAAGAGCAAGATCCGGTCGCACGAGCGAGGCAGCCTCAACAACATCCTGGTGCAGCTGCGCAAGTGCCTCTGCCACCCGTTTATCTACAACGACGCGATCGAGGAGAAAACGGCCGACGCGGCGACAGCCCAGCAGCACCTGGTCGAGGCGTCGGGCAAACTGCTGCTGCTCCAGCGGATGCTGCCGCAGCTGCGCGAACGCGGGCATCGGGTACTACTCTTCAGCCAGTTTCTGCGGCAGCTGGACATTGTGGAGGACTTCTTGGCCGGCCTCGGGCTGCCATACCAGCGCCTCGACGGCAGCATGTCGAGTCTCGAGAAACAGAAGCGCATCGACGAGTACAACGCGCCCGATTCGCCACTGTTTGCCTTTTTGCTGTCGACGCGGGCAGGCGGCGTTGGCATCAACTTGGCCACCGCCGACACGGTGATTGTGCTGGACCCGGACTTCAACCCGCACCAGGACATCCAGGCGTTTTCGCGGGCGCACCGCATCGGCCAGAAAAAGAAGGTGCTGTGCTTCCAGCTGATGACCAAGGACAGCGTCGAGGAGAAGATCATGCAGATCGGCCGTAAGAAAATGGCTCTCGATCACGCCCTCATCGAGTCCATGGACGCCGAGGAGGACGCTGGCAACGATCTCGAGAGCATCCTCAAGCACGGCGCCGAGGCTCTGTTTGGCACGGGGGCCGGCGGCGATGATGGCGCTACTGAGCGCAACCGCATTGTCTACGATGCAGCGGCCGTGGATGCGCTTCTCGACCGGTCGCAAGTCGAAAACACACGCACCGACAACGCTAAAACGGCCGAGTCGCAGTTTTCGTTTGCGCGCGTCTGGGCCAACGAGACCGGCTCTCTCGCCGACGACATCGAACTGACGGTAGGCAGCGGTGGTGGCGGCCATGGCGGCGATCCGAATGCCTCGGCCTGGGACCGCATCATTGCTGAGCGCGCCGCGGAGGCACAGCGGGAAGCCGAAGCCCGGCAGGAAAAACTCGGCCGTGGCCGGCGGCGGCGCAACACCATCCACTATGCGACGGCCCGCTACGACGAGGACGGCGGTGACGGGAAGAACGCCAAGAGCGATGACGATGGCGAGTTTGGCGGCGGGGATAACGACGACGACGACCACAGCTCCGACGACGGAGGCCAGAACAGCGATACGGCGGCCGATTTGGACTACGAAGGACCAGCCAAAGCCCGCAAGATTCTGGGCCAGAAAACAGGTACGCCAAGCAGAGGGAGAAAAGCAAGTCTGACAGCGAGTCCGTGGAGAACGAGTCCGCGGAAGAAGACTCCGGTTAAGACAAGCCCACAGAAGACAGCGCCAGGGAAGACGCCGAGAGGAAGACTGGCAAAGGGAGCCGTCACTCCAGGGACGACCAAGACGGCCCCGAGACAAACTGTGAAGCCGAAGCCGGCCGTTAGAACTCCAACCCCAAAAACCCCTAGCACCAGGACTCCCAAGAGCCAAAAGATGTCCAAGATGGACACCAAGAGTTCTACCAGGACCCCCAACACCAAGACTACCAAAGCCCCCATCACTCCTACCACCCTCGAACGCAAGCGCAGTGCGCCACAGACCGGCAAGGCCCGGACTGCAGAGTCGCCATCTAAGAAGCGCAAGACAGACGATGCTGATGTGCATACTAACGAGTCACAGAAGACAAAGCCGAAGCCGCGGAAGGCACAGTCACGCCCACAGAACCAGACACCGTCGCCGAGCTCCGACCAAGAAAGCCACGTGCGCGCAAGAACCCCGGGCCCGCGTCCCAATCCACTCGACGTTCTGCTGCGAAGACCGCTGAAGCCAATGTCCCCGGAGTCCCCGGAGTCACCGGCCTCAGTTCCGACCAGCATGGTCCAATCGAGCCACGAGGACCAGACGGACTCCCAGTCCACGACTCTCTCCCCAGTCTCCGGCCCTTTGCCAAGCCCGGGAACTCCAGTCCTGGCAAACTCCCCAGCTTGCCCGTTCCCCCCCGACCTCCCCGGCCAACACGAACTGCCGCTTCCGGCCCTTCCGGCCCTCCCGGGTCTTCCGGTGTCTCCTACGGACCCTCGAGCCAAGCCTCCCCCGTCTTTTCAGACCCACATGGACAGCGCCCTCCCGGTGACAGTCGCCTTCTTCGAGGCGAACCCGGACCGCGGCTGCACGACGTGGACCGTCTGCAGCAGCGCCTACAGATCCTCTCCGCCCAGCAAAACATTGTTGCCGCCGAGCTCGAGCGAGTCCGGTCTTCCACTGCCGATCCCAACAACGCTGCCATCTACACGCACTCCCGACGACAAATAAAGATCTTGCAACGAGAGATTCAAAGAGTCGTAAGGACCCTGAGGGAGGCCGGTGCACCTATTCTCTCTAGCATGAGTTTCAGCAGAGGACCAGAGAAGGGGCCGGAGCAGGGATTGGAGTTGCGACCGCCAGCCAGAGCTACTGGGCAGCCGCCTCCGCCTCGCGCACTAGATGTGTCTGTAGAGACGTTGTCTACGCGTGTTCCGGCCAGCCGGCCGCAAAGACAGCCACCACAGCAAGCACCATGGCTGCCCTCACAAAATCCACAACAGACCCAGAATCTACTCGTATCTCACCCACAACAGCCACGACAACAACCTCCACAACTCCTACAATACTCGCAGTATCCACAGCACCCACAGCACCCACAGCATCCACAGCATCCACAGCCGCTTCCAGATCTGTCTCGGCGGCCGAAGCTGCAGAATCTTTCAGTGCCGCCAGTTATGCCAAGCAACGGATTCGCGACAGTGAGGAAAGCGCCATTTCGACACAGTGACCCATCCAATGCCGGCGCCAACACCAGCACCAATACCTCACCCTGCACCCGCTGTGGCATCCCTCACAGTCCCAACGTGCTCTGCCTCCGCCTACAGAGCGAAGCCAAGTTGCGCCTAGCACTCGACTCGCTGCGCCAGAAACCCGACACGGCCGAGAACGGGGCCATCCGGGCCTTATTGCAACGGCAACTGCGTTCATTTCGTGAGAAGCCGAGTGGGTAGAGGTCTGGTGGTGGCTAGTTAGCAAATCTAATGATGGTTTTTTCCTTCCTTTTCTTAATTATTTGCTCTTTCTTTCTTTTTCCTTTTCCTCTTTCCTTTTATTTCCCTTCGTTCAACGAGGCATGAGACAAGGCGTTGAGAGAACACAGGCTCTGCGGTTTACGCAAATGGGGGAAGGCGGCATATCTCCATCTTAACTACAATCTAGCGCAAGGCTTAGACTCAAGCGCCAAATACAATGTTTATGAACTGCGCAAGACAGCACTTGACACAGGCGGCGGGTAGTTACATACATGACCGGAGGCTAGATATCCGACACGCAATCCTCGTAAAAGCAGGCCATCGCAGAACAAGACAGACAAAACGGAGCAAAACAGGGAACGGCAAAAAAAGGCCACCGTAGCGTAAAAAAACAAGACACAATCATGGCCCAGATAACCTCCGTATTACCCGCATTACCGAACATTGTTGTCTTCTCCCTGCTCTCTTCTCTCCTCTCCTCATATCTCTCTTCTCCCTTCCCCTCCTTTACCTCCTTCCGCACCTTCTCCCGTCTCCCGTCTCCCACTCAATAACTAACCCGCCCTGGCTGTCGGTAGTAGTCATCCACCGACGTCGACGACGCAGCTGGATCGGCGGGAGGCACGTATGCCCGGTACTGCGGCTGGTCTACAGACGGAATGCCGGATCCGGGCACCGGGGGAGCACCGCCGGTCCGACTAGGCAGAGTTTGCCGGGCATCGTAGTAACCCGCACCAGCCCCGCCGCCCAGGTGCAGAGCTGAAGGAACAGGAGGCGGAGACGAAGTCAGCGGAACGGGAGCACCCAAGGGAGCGGAAGGAGGAGCCTGGCTCGGCGGAGGCTGCGAAGCGTAGCTGGAATAAGGGGGATAGGAAGCAGTCTGATGTTCAGAAGGAGCCGAGGGTGCAGAAGGCGCAGCGGGAGCCGACGGAGCGGAGTATGCAGACACGGCGGCGGGTTCGAGAGCTGGACTGGTCGGCAGCGGCGGAGGCGCAAACTGGTCGGGCGAGTAGACGGACGAAGAGTAGGTGGCGGCAGAAGAGGGATGGTCGGCAGAAGAATGGGGGTTGGGGTTCGGGTTCGGATTGTGCGACTGCACGGGCGAGTCGTAGGCCGACGTGGACAGCTCCTGGGGATTGCCGTAGGTGCTTTGGGGGCCACCGGGGATCGTGGGGGCGTTCTGGTGCGGGTTGTAGGGGAGGTAGGTGTTGACGGAAATGGGGGGCGTGGGAGCGTTGGAGGGCGGCAGCGGCGACGGCAGGTTTCCGATAGGGCCGCTGGGGCCACTAGGACCACTAAGACCGCTGGAGCCACCCGGACCGCTAGATCCGCCAGAGGGCACACGCTGGCTGTGAGGGAGGGCGTGGGAGGTGGAATACAGCGGCTGTGGCTGCTGGGACGGCGCGGGTTGCGACGGAGGCTGCGAAGACGACACGTCGCCGCTGCTGGTGACGTAAAAGGGCGCTGGCGCCGGCGTGGAGCTGGTGCGGTGGTAGTTGGGCGACGACGACGGAGGATATTGTTCTAGGCTGTTAGCGACCAGTGGTCCCTATATGCTGGTTTTCTTTACCCCCGAGCCCTCCGTTTATCTCTCATCCCCTTCTTCTGTTCTCATACGCTTCCCTGTCTCCTTTCTATCCTTCTCTCCTTGACTCCAAGATATTTCTCCCCCCTCCCACCCCTCTTCCCGTGTCCCTTACACCTCCCACAGCTCACCTTGTCGTTGTGGCCCTGGCGTGTAGTAGCGCTGCTCTGGCTGCATTGGCTGCATTGGCTGCATTGGCTGCATTGGCTGCTGGTAGCCGCCGGGACCTCCAGGGCCATTGGGGCCAGGGTAGCCTTGCGGTGGAATCTGCGGCCGCATCGCGTACTGCTGGTAGTTGGGCAGCGGCGGGTGGGCCATGGACGACTCCAGCAGGGCCTCGTAATCGCGGCGCGCCTTGATGAACTTTTCGTTGAGCTGCGTGAAGTCGTCTGTTCTGTTAGTTTTGCTCTTAATCGATAGACATGACCCAAAGCCCAAACCAGACACCCCAACGCTAAAGCACTCACCCTTCTTCTGCGAGTACTTCTCGATCAGCTTGACCAGCTTCGGCCGGATGGCTAGTGTTTGGTGGTAGAGTTTCTGTCCACGTTAGTCAGGCACGGTCTTGGTCAGGTCATGGCACAGAAAACGGGGGGCAACGCACCGAAATCTCGTCGGTGTCTTCGTCGCGGGGCGCTGTGTTAGAGGCGCTCAGCAGCGTCAGCAGCTTCTCGACGTTCTTGATCTCGGCAAACACCTCGGCTTCCATCTGGGCCTCGCGCTGCAGCTCGTCGGGTGTTGGGTCCGGCAGGATTTCCACGTAGTTGAGCGGGAAGATGCCCGTGCGGCCCTTCAGCGATCCGCGCCACCAATCACGGTACACCGATTCGAGCACCGCAATGATGTCGTCCTTCTTAAAGTCCAGCTCGTCCGGCTCTGACGCCACGAAGTCGAACAGCGCCCGCACCCGAGACACCGTCGCGGCCGTAGTGCCCTGTGGAGGTGGTGGGCCCTGGGAAGAGGAAGAAGGGGCACCTGCGGCCCCCGACGGTCCCGGAGCAGAACCTGAAGGGCCAGGCCCGGCTACGGACGCCTTGGGAGCCACGGCGGCCTTCTTCTGAGCCTCATCCTCGAGCGACAGCTTCAAGGCACGCTGCAGGTCCTCCTCCTCGCGCTGGCGGTCGAGCTCGGTCAGGCTGTTCTTCTGGGGCGCAGAGGGCGCGACGTGCAGCTGGGGTTGGGCGTGCTGCAGGCGGCCGTAGGCGTCGGCCATGATGCCGAGGTCGGAGTTGGCGCGGAACATGTCGGCCCATTCCTTCATGCGCTCGAGGATCTTGAGGCGCACGAGGTTGTGGGTGTTGCGGTCGTTGGCCAGCTTGAAGAGCGCGTCGGTGAAGGCGCGCGACGCTAGCTCGCGGTGCAGTGGCGTGCCGCAGTTCTGACTGAGCGCGTTGGCGAGCTCGAGAGTGTAGAGCTGCACGTTGGCGTTGCGGTGCGCGAGCCGTTTGATCAAGCTCTGCACGGCTTCTTTGGGCCCGTTGGTGGCATCTTCGTTGACGCGGTCGCACACCGTCATGATGGCCATCCAGTCCTCCGACGTGGCATTTTCGTCTGTTGCCTTGGCTGCGAGGGGGGATGTTAGAAGGGGGGAGAAAGAGGGAAGAACGGAATAGAGGAGGGGGAGAACGGAAGAGAGGAGGGAGAATGGAAGATAAGGGGGAGAATAGAAGATAAGGGGGAGAACAGAAGACAGTGAGAATGAAGAGAGGTGAGGGAAGAACAGAAGAGAGGGGGGGAAGAACGGAAGAGGGGGAGGGGGATGAAGAGAGGTGAGGGAAGAGCAGAAGAGAGGAGAGGAAGAGGGAAGAGAGGAGGGAAGAGGGAAGAGAGGAAGGGAAGAGGGAAGAGAGGAAGGGAAAGGGGAGAGAGAAGGGGAAAGGGGGGAGAGGAGGGGAAAGGGGGGAGAGGAGGGGAAAGGGAAGAGAGGAGCAGGGAAGAAGGCAAAGCAAGTCAGAATCTTCACGTACCAACGGCCTCATCGTAGGGCCCGGGCGCTGCTGCACGAAACATGGTGCAGGATCCGGGGGACACCAGCAGACAGCAGAAGGGAGGAAGAAGGAAGAAGCAGAGCGAGCGTTCACGGGCGGCGGAAGAGCCGGCGAGGGTGTTGTCGCAAATAACAAAAAGGGCGTCGGTCGAGTTTCGCAGTATCAGGCAGCAGCTGTCGGCGATGGTTGATGCGTCGATGCGTCGCTGCGTCGATGCGTCGCTGTGCGAATGGATCGTTCGCGGCGGGAGGGGGCCGACAAGAGAGAAAGAGACAGAGGTTGTGGTGGAAGAGTGCGCGCGCAAGAGAGAGACCGAAAGATCGTGAACGGTCAACGTCAGAAGATGCGGCCGTGGACAGAGGCAGAAGGCTAAAAGAGGAATGAGCGAGCGGGCCAAGGTGGAAGAGGAAGGCGCGGTTGGGAGAAGTGGGTTGCAGCTATGTACATACCTGCTCTCGTGGTTCTCCTAGTGAAGGCGCTAGGCGGGAGGCTGGATGACGATGACGGCGGCCACCGCTGGCTGCTGCTGTGAGGCGGTGTTTAGGGTTGAAGGACCCACCTAAATACAGGTGGGGTAGCTGGAGCTATGGGAGTAACTCGTATACACTACAGGGCATCTGCGCCGTACATTACTGGATCTGACGTGTAAGCTACATACAAGTTGGCCCGCTTTCAGGACGGAAGAGCGTCGTCGTCGCCATCCGCCGCGAGGCATGGCCGTAGGTAGCCTCCGACATGGGCCAGGGAGGAACGGGGGGAAACCGCAGCAGAAAACCGATGCAAAATTCAGAAATCGCGCACAAGGTGGATTGCGTACGCACTTGGCTACGCCACTGGACCAGGAGGAAGCTGATGCCTGTTGGGTCACGTGATTGCGATGCCTCCTCGTACTCGTACTCGCGTACTCAAGGATACAGATTCCCGTTCTCCACGGTACACATAAATACAACTAGCTGCCTTTGTACAAATATCCAAGCTGTCGCCGAACCAGAGCAAGCGCGAATAGAGAGTGGGTGAAAAGAGAGGAATACAGGCAGGCTATACAATGAGAAAAGAGAGAGGAAAACGAAGTGGACAAGACAGAACAGAAGGGAGGAAAGAAAAGCCAACACCGATAGCGAAATGCCAACCAGATCCGTGCCCGCACACCGGCCACACGGCCACAAAGCACACCCCAACGCCCTTGTCCGCTCCATCGTCCGCCGTAGAATGTCCCCCAGACCGCTCCCGTATCATGTGTCCCTGTCCTTGTGCCATTGATCCTGCGCGTCTCCTCTGCCTGGCCGGCCGTCCGGCCCAAACGTATCTTCGTATCATAATGAATGTGGGATAAGAGAGCAAGCGAAGTAAAACAAGAAAATGAAACGAGAAAAAAAAAAAAAAAAGAAAAGCTCCATCCATGCCGGTGCGAACGTTGTGCAGTCTAAAGTGTATCCGGAACAAACTGGAGGTGAGAGAAACAAAAGACGAAAGAGACAAAAGGACAAAAAGACAAAAGGACAGCAAACCAAGATCACCAAAGGCATCCAACGTATATCAGCCACGGTCCGCCGACAAGATGGCCACTTCACCGCCACCCCGGGCGCACCGAGTAGGCGACGTGCTCTGAGCCGGGGCCGCCGGGACCGCCGGGACCGCTGTTCGCCGCGGATCCGGCGTTGCCTCCCGGGACGCCCACATCGCCGCCGGCATTGCTGCTCGCCGGCACAATACCCGCAGCGCCAATCGCCGCTGCCACCACGGCCACGCCACTGCGGGCTTCCTCGATGCTGCGGCGCGTGCCGGGCTCCGACATGTCGAGGAAGAAGGGGTCCTCCTCGGCTTCGCCGTCGCCGCCGCCCAAGCCCAGACTGCCGCGGCCAGAGCCGCTGTAACGGCCACCGCCCACTCCCGCTCCCGCACCACCACCGCCCACATAGGAGCTCGACACACTGGCCCGCAGCGACATCGGCGGAGTCGGCCGGGCCTCGCTGCCACTGCCGGTGCCGGGCGTGTCGCTGCGGAGGGCGAGCGACTGGGACGCAGCGGCCGGAGCGGCAGACATCGACGTAGCTGCCGTTGCCGTTGCCGTCGTCAGAGACGTCGCCGGAGCTCCGAGTTGATGCCGGCTCATGTACCGGCGGCGGCCAACACTGCCCGCGGCAGCCGCCAGCGAGGCCGGCGTCACTGTGGCCTCGGAAGCCAGCGTGGGCACACGTGCTGCCGCCAGAGCAGGGGCCGGAGACGACGCCAACGACGGCCCGGCAGACGAGACCGTGGACCGGCCAGCCACGCCGCCGACCGTGCTGATAGCAGCCGAGACAGCCGTTGCCGCTGCCGCCGTCGCAGCCGTCGCAGCCGTCGAAGCCGCTGCCGCCGGAGCAGTGATGGCTGCCGGGCCAGTAGCCGCAGCCGTTGCCGTCGCCGCAGCCCCTTTGGCAGCGGCCTTGTTGCTGCTGCTCTGGTCTTGCTCCAGACGAAACAGCGCGCTGATCGCTGGCAACACACCCGAACGCTCGTCGGTGGCCACACTCATGCTGCGGCGGCTTCGGGCAGTGCCAAAGGCAGCAAGTTCCGACATATTGTCGAGGCCGTCATCGAGGCCGTCGTCCAGGCCATCGTCCTCGAGCGCGTCGCCCAGCACATCGTCGTCCAGGCCAACACGACGCCCAGCACCTCCGCCGGACACGTGCTGCAGCAGACGCGGCGACAGCGGAATGTCAATAGCAGAAATCGCAGAGCCAGCCTGGCCCCGTCGTGGCGCCTCGTCTGCCTCGCCGCCAAGGCCGCCCAGTTTCTTGGCCAGGGCTGACCGTCCACGCGCGCTGCGTCCGCTTCCCGGCGTCGTCCCCGCCGCAGCTCCTCCTGCTCTTTCCACTCCGCCTCCGTCGCCTTGCCCCTGGTACTCAATGGTGGAGTTCTCGCTCAGTTTCGACGGCACGGCTGGCGTGTGCTGCGTGTGCGGCGACATGGGCTTACCCGGCGACATCGACGTAGAGAGAGAGCCACTGCCGGTGCCGATGCCCCCACCGCCTACCGACCCGGACCCCCCGGATCCCGACACCACGGCGGGCAGCTGCATGGACATGTTGATAGAGTCGGTCAGCGCCACGTGAGACTCGCGCATCAACTGGAAACGCGACAGTTGAGCCGCTGTGCGTCGAGCGGCGTCACTGCGCCGCGTATTGCTCGGCTCGAAGCTCTGCAGCGTCTTCTTGCTGTCGAGCGCCTTGAGAAAGTCTTGGATGTTGTCTTGGTCTGTCTGGAAGGACCCGGAGCTGGCGCCGCCGATTCCGAGGCCAGCACCGCCGCTTCCGCCGCCGCTCCCGCCGATTCCAAGGCCGCCGCCGGCTTCTGCCAGCAGCCCTGATCCCGGCTGCGCCATCGACGATGCCAGACTCTGCTTGCCGCTGCTGTTCTGGTCGTCCTCGGCCCGACTGGCACCCCCATATGACGACCGGCTGCGGCGATGCGTAAAACTGCTGCTATACCGGCTGCCTCCTCCTCCTCCTGTACTTCCATAGCCCGGGCGCGGCGACGGACTCTGGCCCGGGTCAAACAGCAGGCCGCCCGCCGTAGCTACGGATGAGCTTGCCAAGGATGTCGACACCGGCGCCGGTACCGGTGCACCTCGTAATGATGCGGCCATGCCGGCTGTGAGCGAGTGGGGGTTTCGCGCCTGCGCCAAGG
Organism: Graphilbum fragrans; assembly: GCA_001513895.1. NCBI lineage: Eukaryota > Fungi > Ascomycota > Sordariomycetes > Ophiostomatales > Ophiostomataceae > Graphilbum > Graphilbum fragrans. The sequence continues at coordinate 375,739 of LLKO01000014.1, forward strand.
CTCCGCTGAGTCCCGACGTCGGCCGAGAGCCCGACAGCGGCGACGACGGCATAGCCACGCCGCCCAGCCCCAGATCTTCCTGGGTGGTCCGCGGCGACCCCGACAGCGACCCGGCCTTGAACGGCTGGAACGACACCGATGTGCGCCGGCCCAGTCCGTCGACGTTGCGCAGTGCCGGTGTTCCTCGCGATGTGACGGGCGACACCGACGACACATTGTGGGCTCCGGCCGCTGCTCCGGCTCCTCCTCCGGACGCCAAACGGTGATGTGTGCCGGCCGTGATCGGCAGCGAGTGTGCCGGCTCCGTCGGCGGCTGCGGTTCTGCGTTGTGTACCGACCCTGTTGGCGAGCTGGTGTCCGACCCGGCCGGCCGGACGGCCCGTAGCGCCGAGATCGGGCTTGTTGCCATCGCCCCGGGCCCATGGAACGTTGACAGACTGCCGTATGTCTGCTGTGGCGGCGGTTGGTAGCTCCGGTCGCCCGAATCATGACGTCCGTGGAAACCAAAGCTATGCTGGTTGTGATGGCCGTGGTGGTGATGTTGGTGTTGGTGTGGCAGCGATCCCACTTCGGCCGAGTCGCGGCGGCGTGGCTGGTGTGTCTGGTGTGTCTGATGTGTCTGATGTTGGTGCGACTGGTGTGTCTGGTGTGGCTGAGGGCCCGCTGGCTGGTAAGGAGAGTATGGCTGGTATGGCTGGTGTGCCTGGTGCGGCTGCTGATGGGCCGGCTGATTCTGATAGCCGTGTTGCCGATTGGATGGCTGGGCCGCCGACGGCAGCGACGGCTGGAAGTAGTTGTCGAGACCCATGAATCGCGAGCTCAGCAGCGACTCCGAGTCCTCAATGCGGAAGCTGCAGTCGTTGCGGTACGTCACTGTCGTCGAAAACCGCCCAATCGGCACTTCCAGATCACCAAACATGTAATCCGTCACCACATCGCGGCCGCCTCCACCACCTCCTCCCCCGATGCCACCTATACCACCCATGCCGCCCAGGCCGCCCAGGCCGCCCATGCCGCCGCCTCCCCCATACGTCAGTGGCTGCCGCAGGCTGTCGAAGCCGCTCGCGCCAATGCGCGCGTCGGCCTGTGCTCCCGTCAGAACCCGGCACTGCACTTTGAGCGCCGGGTGCACGCTCTTGGTCACGGCTTGCCGCGAAAATCGATATGCCGGCAGCACGTTGGTCGTCGTGAACAGCGACCGGAAGAAGACGATGCTGCGCTTGTAGATCGTCGGCAGCGTCGGGCCAAAGTCGTCCATGACTGTCTCCGAGCTGCCGGCCCCCGACCCCGATCCAGATCCGGCCCCCGATCCGGACCCGGACCCGGACCCATCCCGGCTCTTCTCCGTGCCACCTGATAGATTCGGGATGCACCGCAGCTCCACCTTCCAGCGCTCGAGGATAATTTCTGTCGTTCGTGTGCGGATTCTGTGGCCGTTGCCGCTGCCGCCGCTGCCGCCGCTGCCGCCGTTGTTGCCACCGCTGTCGCCGTCCGACCGGCTGCTCCCCGATTCCAGCTCGCTGTTCGACAGCTCCGACGAGTTGAGCGCCTCCAGCGCATCCGACCGCTTGCCGTTCTCGTCCGTGACCACCAACGCCTGGCCTGCTGTCAGCCGGGAGGCGTCAATGTATGTCTCGATCACCATCGGCACCGGCCGGTGCTCGAAACTGCCGCACTGCTTCCACGCCCGCAGCTCCTCCTTGAAGTCTTCCATGTCGTCGGTTTCGATTTGGAACTGGATTGTTAGCATGCGCTCGTTTGTTCGTTGCCTTCTTGTTTCATTCTTGTCTTCTTCGTTTTCACTTCTGCCCTCAACATCGGCACCTACCCATTTGTTCGTTCTCCGAGTGCGGCTGCCCGATGGCACCACGGGTATTCGCGACTGCACAATGAGCACGGCGGCTTTGAGATAAAAGTTCTGCCAAGTTAGCTCCCCTTCTCTCTCTCTCGTCGTGCGTGGCCACAAGGGCAGAGACGGCACCCACCTGGATGATCTGGTCAAGCTTCTTGATCGATTCGCGTGACGGCCCGCTTTGTACTGCTGGTGCTGATGCTGGCGGCATCTCTGTCGACGGGCTGGGCAGCGGCGGCACTGTTTCAGACGCCGCTCGTGACCGGCTCGAGCTGGCGATGGCGTCTCTCGGATTGTTGGTGCGTGTGGGATTGGTCTGCGCATTCGTGGCCGGCGACGACCCCCGCGGCGGGTGGCGAGCCTGCTGATGCATCGTGAAGAGGTAAGAGGGGGCGCAGAGAGAGGTCGTCTATATAGAGGGC